>CM022761.1:23534944-23792444 GCA_012411365.1 Ameiurus melas
ACTGTCAGGTGCAGTAGGGTTTGTTAGATGTTTTGAAGAACACCTCGAGTGAGAATCGTCTGAAAACCTCCAGCGTACAGCAGCATCATTATCATCGTCATCCTGGGGTTGAAGAACCGTGCAGTGTTGCCCTCTTTCCCGAGGAACATGGCTGAAGCGTCCTTGCAAAGACGCTTAATATTCATCTGCGTATTAATCCATTCCTCACGATTGTTTGGAAAGTCAATATGGCTGTAGGAAGATAATGGGTCCGATCCTTCAAGGATGTATTGCTCATAGAATGACGAGATCTTTGTTTGGGGCAACACGTGAGAAACGTTCACGCGTTTACTAAATACTACACGTTCTATCAAGAATGCGAAGAGATACACTGAGTAGACATGAAAGTAACGGTTATTCACTTTTATCTAAAATGAAGCAGCGCAAGGATTGGGTAAACGGTGTTGATCGATGATTGGTCGTCGGGGAAATAATCGTAATCAGTGAGTGGTTGTTGGGGAACGACGGTGGTTAGTGATTGGTCGTTCTGAACAATGGTGGTCAGTGATTGTTCATTGGGGAACAACAGTGGTCAGTGATTGGTCGCTGGGGAACAACGGTGGTCAGTGATTGGTCGCTGGGTAACAATGGTGATCAGGTGGTCGTGTGAACTTGCTCTCTCGGCTCCTTTATCAGCAAGCGTGATGTGCGCTGTAGACCCGTTTCGAGTCCAGAACAGTCACCAACATCTGCTCAAAAAGTCCCAACATTTGTCACTGGGCTCTTTTTTAAAACGAAATTAGCTAAAGAGGCCTAAAAGGTCACCAAATCTAGCGACCAATTCTCGAGACTGACACTGGTGAAGGAAAACAAACCATCACTGACCATCAACACAGCACTGAGTCTAACATGGCAGTGTCACTATTGTGTGTGTGTGTGTGTTTGCGCGCATGCCCCTCTGCTTTGTGCGTATCAGACGCAGCAGTTATATCTGGAGTTTTTCTGGCCACTCTATCATACACGCCTATCTTGTTGGTGCGTTCGGATTCGCCAGAACCTGGCTTCATTCTACACGTTTCATTTCATTTTTATTTTTTATTTTACTGCCCGATTAGAATCGTTCTACATTCGACCGCCTGACTGGCTGGCGATATTCACTTCTTATTTGGGTGGAGTTAGAACGGAACTTTTTTTTTTTCCTGCTCTCATTGCCCACTGTTCACCGTTCTCCACACTCCCACAATCCTCTGTGAAGGATTTCCACCAGTCTCCGAAGAACAGGAATAGAACAGAAACAGGAAGAAAAATGCTTCAGTACAACTTGAATTTCCTGTGCGAGACACGGTTTATAACTGGGATGTATGGAATAGCAGGGATTTATTTTACAGACATTCTACATCGTTAACTATTACAATAAATAGATCATAATTACAGGATGGTTTGTTTTTTTTCACACAAAGAAAACTATAATTATTGTAATTAACACAGTCCCAGACATGCTGTTATAGGAAAATGTTGTGGTGGCGAATTGTGCAAAGCACACGGACTACTGTCAGTGACCATACACTAACAAAGTGCACCTTTATGGCAGGTGTAAAGTGACATCAGTGTAGATTATATTTCATATCACAGTGTCGATGTGTGCAGTACATTACGTGTGAGCAAAACTACAAAGGTAGGCGATGTGGTGCCGTGTGTATGGCGTGTATGTTGCTTGAACAGCAGAAATGGTGTGTGGTTAAAAAGTGTCAGCAAAAGCTGTATTAAAAAAAAATAATAATAAAAACCAGCTGGTAGCCAGAATACCACAGAGAGCAAAAATCTGATTATAATGGATTTGAGTAATTTATAGAAAGTTTTAATTGTGAACTATAAAGTTCTGTTTAAGAAATGTATGTAAAATAAATGTATAAAAACGGTTGTACAATCATGTGAAAAAATAAGTACACCCCATGGACGTTGTTGGCTTTTTTTTTTGACATTGGATCATATTTGAAACGGTACCTAATAATGAAGTTGATAGACTTGAACAAAACCACAAGCAGAAATTGCTTTTTCAATCATATATTCAACAGAAATAGCAATAGATGTGATGTTCTTCTGTGGGAAAAGTAAGTGGACCCTTGACCTCAGAAGCTAGTATTGTCCCCTTTAGCAGAAATAACTTCTTGTGAGCGTTTTGTTTAATTGTCCACCAGTCTCTGGATTATTTTTTTTTTACCACTCTTCCATGCAATATTCTTTCAGTTGCAAGATGTTTGAGGGTTTTCTTGCATGTTCTGCCTGTTTCAAATCCCCACTCAACATTTCAGTGTTCGGTGTCAAATCCGGGCTTTGATTAGGCCATTTCATAAGTCTCCATTTCTTCTTTTTCCTTGCTGGATTTGCTAGTGTGCTTAGATCTGTGTGCTTAGTACTGGTGAAAGGTCTATTTTCGGTTCAACTTTCAGACAGATGGCCTCATATTATCTTCAAGCACTCTTTGAGATGATGCAAAATTCATAGTTGAATCAATGAATGTGAGCTGTCCAGACCCTGATGCAACGAAGCAACCCCAAACCAAAACATTTCCACCATCGTGCTTCACAGTTGGTATGAGGTGCTTCTCCTGAAAAGCTGTGTTTTGTCTGTGCCAAATATGTCTGCTGTTACTGTGGTGAAACAACTCTCTTTTATTCGTCTGTCCAGAGCACATTATTCCTAAAGGCCTGGTTTTTGCCTATATGCATATTGACAAACTGTTGTCTTTCAAAGACATTTTTCCTGGCACGCCTCCCATGCAGGTCAAATTTGTGCACTCTCTTTCTGATTGTAGAAGCATGAACTTTGACACAAACAAGACTTTGCAAGACTTACTAGCAGATCCTGTAGTGAAATTTTATGGTTCTTGGAGACTTATTTTTGCATCACACGGTCTGCTTTTGGGCTGAATTTGCTGGGACGGCCAGTCCGGGCGGGACACATTGGCAGTCGTTTGAAATCTGCGCCATTTGTAGATGATTTTCCTTACAGTGGAATGGTGTATTTCAAATAATTTGGAGATCTTTTGCCAGACTCATAGGCATCCACAATAGGCTTGCTATGATCGTCTGTGTTCCCGGTGTTACACGGTGTTCGGATAGCACACCGATTACATCACTTCACATCACCTCAGCACCGCCCCCACTGTTGTTTAGCTTTTTTTATAGTAATAAAAATCATTTAGTTCAGTTAAAAACTGAACGCTTCTCATTAGCATGAACCGAATGAATCTGAGTCGCAGAACCTCAGACCACACAGAGCAAAAAAACCAAATAATCTGTAGGAAAACTTTTTCTTTTCTGAGCTAATGTCTCTAGCTAGTATTTGATCTGATGAGATGTCTTCAGTTATATTATTTCTATACATTCATGTGATTGGATAAACTTGAACAGAGGATCTGCTACTGAAGCCATCGTAGTTCATGTCTGGAAAACTAGAACTACAGCCAGTTTCTGCTACAGTATGTTTCCAAGTACTTAGTTTGGTCTGCTCACATACTTTGAAATACTTAATGAGCACTTGTAGTCAGTATGTTCCAACCAGAAGAATTATAGTTCTCATCCCTGTAATAATAGCATCACCTTTTCTCCGCTCAAGATTGCAGACTTGCTGCACAGCACATGAAGCTCGGGGAAGCTGAGCACACACGAGAGCGTGAATACAGTCAGATCAGCACTCGCAGCTCGACGCCAATGGAGTCTCCGCACAAGAGGAAGAGGAAGTGGCAGGTTTTCCCTGGGAGGAATAAATTCTACTGTGATGGCAGGATTATGATGGCAAGACAGACCGGCGTCTTCTGCCTGACTCTCGTTCTCATCCTTGTCACAAGTGGACTCTTCTTCATTTTTGAGTGAGTATTTATTCATTTATTTCTATCTATGTATTAGAGATGCACCGATGTACCGGCCAATAATCGGTATCGGCCGATAAAGCCAATTTTTCACGTTAGCGCCCATCGGCCGATAGTTTACAAACACACGATGAGCAGGGCTGACTATAACCTGTCAATCAAAGAGGGTGGGGAAAACACATCGATTTCGTGCTGTGTGTAAAGACGATGTCTCTTGTGTGGAACTATGACAAAACTGCAGTTTGTAAGCTCTGCACTGCTAAATTTCCACACCGGATACTGCAGCAGTGAAGCGAGAGTTTCGGCGTCGAGTCCAAATTAAAAAATTATAAAAAAATTTTTGCTGCGCTGCTCGAGCTGAATTAAAGCGCCAGTACACCATTGAAAGATTTAAATGAAGATGAGTTGACAAAAAAGTAGTTTATATTGCACAGAAACATATATTTGTAGAGTGGTACATTTCATATCCAGTTAATGTTCATATATAAAAAACGTTTATATTATATATTTCCATTTTGATGTTCAGTGATGAAGTAGAAATGCTTGTGTTTGTGGTGAGTGAATGTGAGATTAACGGGAATTTTTTTTTTTTGTTTTTTTTTTTTTAGATTTCAGTCAATGTTAACATGAATAAATAACATTCAATAAGTTAATGTTAATTTGAGTCATGTGTTTTTCTGATTGAGACCAGATAAATGGGATTTGAGCGAAATATTTCATGAAGCTTGAAGATCTTTCTATAATACATGATCTGAATAATGAAATATAGGACTGCTGGATTTTGATTATGATTTTATTACTAAAAATATATTGATTAAAGCGCCACTATTTTTGTTTTGAAACGTGCCTAATTTTGTTTTAAAGGTCTCGTACAATAGATTTACATGCCTCCAAGGTAAAAAAAACACTTTAATGTGCTCATAATTTCAATTGCAGCGTTACTTTTTTCCCCCTCTGTGTCAAAACGACTCGTTCAATGATCCGTTCTAAAGGATTCATTCTAAACTCCTCCTTTCAGAGAGCATATCCTGCTCCGATAGGTCGGAAAAGGAAAACGTCCACTACCGTAACGAGTTTCAGCTCCGTCTGTGAGCAGAAGACCAGAGGCGGGGCTTTTTGTTAAAAACCTACCTAGGTTAGTACAGGAATTAAAGTCTGGAATTACTAACGACTCGTTTAGAATCGCTTCCTTCTTTTGGGAGTCAATAACTGTGTGCACTTTGATTTTTGAAACTTTGCAGATGTTTTTACATTCACAAACAGCGTTCTAACACACTACATGAACAGTAATATTTGAAAAACTTTAAAGCGCTTTAAAACTGAAAAGAACAGGAAAAACTAGATAACTGTCATAACTCCAAATAAAATTCTAATTATACATAAATCAGTAAAAAGTTGTAACATGCAGCCATAAGATGGTCTGTCTGAATACTTGATTCTGATTAGGTGGAAGATCAGACCGTCCCAGTCAGAATTTCAGATGTAATGACCCGTGTGTGTGTGTATATAGGGCGGTTGTTGCTTAGCGGTTAAGGCTCTGGATCATGCTGTATCATGGCTGACCCTGTGCTCTGACCCCAACTTCTTGACAGGCTGGGGTATGGGTTACTGATGGGAAGGTTGGGGGTTCCAGCCCCAGCACTGCCAAGCTGCCACTGTTGGGCCCTTGAGCAAGGTCCTTAACCCTCTCTGCTCCAGGGGGTGCTGTATCATGGCTGACCCTGACTTCCTGACAGGCTGGGGTATGCGAAGAAAAGAATTTCACTGTGCTCTACTGTATATGTGACCAATAAAGACTTATCATTATCACTAAATAAAATACCTATTTTCCGTCAATGATCGTTTTAATCACCTTATTCAGAAAATCCCACTGAACGGAGATATATGCGCATGCTCAGTCCGTAAGGAATTGTGGCTGCTAACAAATGCTTAGCTGTTGGTTAGCTTTAAAAATGGGGAACTCAGGCACACTTGCAGCAACCACGTATAAAGGAATACTCCGATGCCTGTACACATATAATCATCGTATGCGGAATACGGCTGCAACTTGAATATAGACCTTAAACAGAATTTTATGTGCATGTAAACGCCACTGTTACAGAATACTGACAGCGGAGACTCCTTCCAAAAATCTTAAAAACGTCGTTGTTTATTTGAGATTCAACGTTGATTCTTTGTTTATCTACTGTAGGGCCTGCTATGTAAACAGTTATACCCGTTCCCTCTCACATCTTTATGAACATTACGAACAAATGAATGCTCGGAAGCAAATAGCAAAGATCGTTGGTGTCTGACCAATCAGATTTGCGAATTTAACACCCCTGTGGTGCAAGACTTTAGATTGTGTGGCTGATCAGTACATGCACTTGAGATAGTGCCTCTGACGTGTTCAGTTAGTTTGTTCAGCACGGTAAAACCTCATTAAAATAACAAGGTCTGTATGAGTGTAATATCACTTAACACCCAGACCTTTACCCAGAGAGAGTAAATGCCAAAGCTGCTCTCGTATCACCTCTTTCTCACAACTACAGTTTAATTAGATTGGGTTATATATATATATATATATATATTTTTTTTTTTCTTTCTTTTTTTTTCCTATGACCCTGCTATTTACTTGGTTCTCATTCGCAGTGTAGTATCAGGGTTGAGATTTCTGACCTCAGCTCTTGAATGGATCTCTGTTCTGCTAAGCATTGCTTTTACCGAACGCATTGCAAGGGAATTCATCTCATTTTCAATGACCTTCCGTTAGTTTCAAGGTCGTGTGGCTTTATTATTTGGTTAGTCATCGGTTATCCTTGTAGTAAGTGTTGTTGTGTTTTTTCTTTTTCGTGTTTTCAGGAGCGTTTCGTAATTTGAAACATTAAAACAGTCGCACGTTCTACCTAGTAGCATTTCCAGGTCGTTGACTGCACTTGCTAAGGCTGCATTTTTACAGTCGGTGTCTTGCAAGAAAGAGCTTTCGAAGATGAACGAAGATTAGTTGCGAAGCCCCTTCGAGCAAGCTGGAGAACTGTCACGCATCATCATGCAAACAACTTCATTTGGATTAGCCTATTACAAGACGACAAAGTGTTACATTTTTATAACGCAGTGGACTAAATTCTTAACACTGTCGAAGGTTTGTTTAACAACTCTAGTCCCAGTGTTCATTTTACAGTCCAGAAAACTACAGTAAGCACCTCGCGAGTGATCTCATCGTTTTCTTTTTGTTTGCTTGTGAGTTCGTTTCTGAACACCGTTCGGGTCAGGGTTCTGTTTCACGCCTACCTGCGCTCGCATCGCTTTCAGTTTTCACATGTTCCGGCATTGAGCTTTATTTATTAGTCTGTACTTGTGTTGAAAGAGATGCTGAATAAAAATTTTTCGTGTAACGGTTTCCTCTGGAGGAGAGAAATCCCAGAATAAACATGCGTGAGCCACTTGAGTGTGATGACTCGCAGTCTCCCTTTCTTTCGATTTGGTGAGGCTCTTTTGTCCCTCTTCACATCGCCCGAGTGACGTGATCATGGAGGTGTTGAGTAATCGGTGTTGTTTTGAAGTGTTTATCCTTTAGGGACGCTGTCTTGATCTCCGCTTCGCATTGTGTAAAGACATCAAGCTCTCGGCTGTGTTTTCATAAGTACGGATAAGTTCGAACTTGTCAGGAATTTGTGTGTTCTTTATTTTGGGTTGAAGAACTGATTGGTTGTCAGTACTCGTTCTGGTTTTCGATTTCTCAGCATGAACCGCCTAAGCCTAGTCTTCTGGAATAATTTGGTATGGTACATGCAAATTGGGAATTGTCTGTGGTAATGAAGTGAAATTGCGGTGTCAGAAATGGTAAATGAGTAACATACTGACCCGTTTGAGAAAGGTCATTCCAATTCTGTGTTTGGGTCGATTGCCAGTTCTGTGGTTGGACTGTTCATGTTGTTCTTTACTGTTTTAGCATGTGGTCACTTACACAATGTCTTGCTTTTCCCAAGACGCCCCACCAAACCAAAGCTAAAACATCTGTTTGGCTCTGCTTACTAACATCAGGTTCATGGACATTTTATTGAACTGTACCGTGTATCCGAATACAAGGAAAGGTTTCATACTATATTGCAAATATTATACAGCAGAAATATAGGAAAACTCAATCTTAACAAAAAAAAAATACAATGCATATAGTACTCTATATGTAAACATTTCTGTTTCCATAAAAAGCCAATTCCACTGTTTTACATTTTTTATAGGATCAAATCAACATCATTCATTTTATTGCTCCGATGTTATATCCACCATTTTTGTTGTTGTTGGTATAATCCCAATACCGATCCTGAGTATCAGACCTGTGCCATGTCTAGAAATATTAATAAATAAATAAATAACTGCACCCCAGACCTCCTCACCTAAAAGGGGACTACATCTAGCACATATGGATGTGATTGGTCAGGTGTCCACAAACGACTGGCCATACAGTGCACTGAGCTGTCAGGTTCGGTGATTGTTTCTGATCATGAGAAATAGTACAATAATGCACATAAAGGCTGTGAAGTATAGAACAGCAGTCCATCACTGTCCAAGAGCGCTGCTAAAGAGACAAATAGCTGCATCCAGTCGAGCCATGCCTCTTTCCTAAAAGGACAGTTACTTCAAGTAAAGACATATTTGAAAAGATTTACATATTTGTGCACGAGAGTCACGTTATAGACCTCGTGGACCCCCATCCCCCCGTGAAGACGTGACATGAACGTGCCCGAGCTCAAATTTGTGTCTCGGTGCCGGAGCCGATCGCCGCAGTGTGGAAACGATGCCGTGACGGTTGATTACTTTTAACAACCTTCCATTCACAACGTTGGACAGAGTGTAAAAATTCAAGTAATATCTGCAGTGGTTGCTATGGCAACACCAACCCTGATATGCCCTGTCGTATGTCGCTGGTAGTTTGTATTTCCATGGCAACCGAAATCCCAGTTTATTACTGGAACACAGTGCTGTGTCTGTGAAGCTATGTGAACTATTATCAGGCAGAGCAGAATCGAGACCGTGATATTAGTCATGTACAGTGGAACTTATCGCACGATAACTCTTGTTATTTAATAAACACTTTCTTTTCTTTTCTTGTGCGTTACTGAATTAAAACCTTTACACACAGGAATGTATTTTTTAAAAGGGCACGTCTGCATTTATTTTACACTACATTGTTTTTTATTGGGGGGGGGCGCTAGTGAACACCCAAAACCAAGTCAAATATCGGCTTGTTTTCTAAAAGCATGCAGTGCTCATTACACAGCTCCGGAGCCATTCAGCGCTTTGCACATATTGATCCATGTTAGGAAAATGAAGGCCTAGGTTATTGATGTGTAATGGCCTTTGAATGTTGTTCATGTGTACTGCTGTTAATAGTTGCACTCATCCATAAAACAACAACAAAAGCTAGTCTGAAAATTTCATCCGAATTAATCAGGGCTGCAATAATGAATATTTGGACAGTCAAATATTCCTGTGCATTAATCAAGGATAGAATGTGGCTCATAAATGACAGAGGCAAAATATATCCGTAGGCATCCAGTGGTTCCGGTGTGAGGCGGGCTTTCCTTGATCGACGTGAGAGTACTGCAGGGGAGACACAGCGAGGAAAAATATAGTACAAATTGTTACACTGTGTGTGTGTGTGTGTGTGTGTGTGTATATATAATATATAATGTGTGTGTGTGTGTGTGTTACAATATAAAATTAGTACTGTGCAAAAGTTTTAAACACATGCAAAGAAATGCTGTAGAGCAAAGTCGCCTTCATTAAAACAAACTAAAAAATTACCGTAAAGAGCAGTACACAATAACAATTAAAACAAAGGCAATATTTGGTGTGCTTTAAAAAAAAAAAAAAAAGCTTGGGTACGATTAGTGCAGTTTTATAAGGTAATGAGCTGTAAGCTTTATTGAGCATCTTGCAGAACCAGACACGGTTCTTCTGGAGACTTTGACTGTCGCACTCGCTTCTTATTTTTGCAGCAAAACCCAGCAGCCTTCATTGTGGTTTTTATCTGAAAAATGTCTCTTGCATAATCCGCTGCTTTCTTTACTGACATACGCACACTTTTCTGTAACGTTTAATCCTGTGCTGGAAAACTAATGTTTGGGAATTTAACATGTTTTTTTTGTACTGACTCGATGATGTAGAAGTCAGAACATAAAATATATATATAACAAAGTTTGTGCACAGTGCTGTGTATAAGCGACTAATTTAAACCTCAACTTGATCGAATGCACAAAGCTATTCTAATGTTATATTGACTCTACTCTGACTCCAGTTTGGTTTGTTTAGTCTCTGATGTGGCAGTCACACTAACCTCTCAGCATACGAAATTTCTCCTGACAGCACTGCGAATATGGGCATGTGCAACCGGATATGACCTCACACGCCAATTGTTAAAATATATCTCTTCCTGTTAGCAGCAACACACTTTTGCGTAAAGTCAGATGGGAAGTGTGTGTATGTGTGTGTGTGTGTGGTGTGTGTGTGTGTGTGTGTGTATATATATATATATATATATATATATATATATATATATATTATATATAAAATGTGGGTGTGTGTGTGTGTGTGTAGAATTTTTTTGTTGGTGTAATAATGATATTTTGTAAAATAATAATAATGGGAAAACACTTTCATTTGACCTCAGAAGATCCAGTATTTATAGTGTAGTGCAGGCAGCCATAACTAATTTGTGTCAGCACACTCTGTACTCTCGGACGTGTTTGTTTCTTATGTGTCGTGAGAACGAGTGTTTCACATTAAGCTTTTTTGCCAAAGGAGCATTGGTCCTCCTAAACTGGGAAAAAGATGAGCTGAAATATTAGACAAATATATCCCTGAGCACAAACCTGATAAACACTTATTTATTTGTGCAGTTGAAAAAAACAAAATGCTCTAAAATCTTCGACCCAGACGCCAAAACGCAGAGCAATTCTGGTCAAGCACCTATTCTACAGTCGTCTTTTTAAGTAACTAAATTGATGAATAAACGCTTTAGATTTTTTTTTGGTGTGTGTCATTTCTACAGAGGTATTTTACGGACAATGTTCAAAACATTTGCAGACTGTATTTGCAATTGCACTTTCCTATAGCGATATTGAAATGGCAATAGCAGTTACCCTGTTTGCTATTTAGTTTGCTAAAATTGTCTGCAAAATACTTCCATACATTTCATTAAAACGGCTTGTCTAATCTCCTAGATACATTTGTTTGAGAGAAATTTGCGGTTAGGGGGGATTTATGAGTTCAGTGGCATTTAATAGTGAGGAAATATTTGTTTTTGTGTTTGAGGCAATAACCGTGAGAGTGTTTTTAGGTTTGGAGTATTTACCAGTTTGGGTGTATTTATATTTGTGTTTGGGGTTTCTAGCAGCCTTGCTGAAAAATTCTATATTCCACTACAAATACCATTACCAACCATCAGCAGTTATCCTTTAAATCCATTACCAAAATGGTTAGCATTACGTAGAAGTATGTGTTTAGGATGTAGGCCCTTAATGGTATCCAATAAACATAACATGCCACCAACAGAAGGCTGGAAATTACCAGTAGAGACCCACAGGGACCATTAGAGTTTCCATTAAAACCAATACTATAACTATTAAAACATTTACAAATTCTATGAGGGTTTATATTGGGTTGTTTTTTTTTTTTGTTTGTTTTGTTTTGTTTTTTTCCAGAAGGGGACGTTTTGTTTTTATGAGCTCATGTATGCGGAAGAGGGCAGATGGCGCTTTCCTTAAAGTACGTTACGCTGCCCTTTGATGCAGCATGAACAGCAGTTTAAAAAAAATGCATTTGGCTGGCTTGGTGTCTCTGAAGAGGCATGTGTTAGCCTTCATCTTAGCCTTGGTAGCTGTTGTATGATAGGAGTGCTGAGTGATAATTGGCCAAGAGTAAATTAGGGATAAAATGGGAGTGGGAAAAACTATTAATTAACTTCAGCGAAGTGTCCTGATGTATTAAAGTAATGCAATAATCCGCCACCTGACGTTAAAAGATCAAAGCTCAAAAACAAACAAACAACAAAAAAATTTACTTTTTGTTTGTTCTGCTGGAAAGGATTACCAGTAGTATCATTTTAGTGTTCAGGTGCCAACATTTCTAGCACTTTGTGCAGTAAAAGTCCTATAAAATCATCTTTCTAGTTTTGTAAAAGGTCACGCAAACGTGCTTCAGAGAAAAAGTCAGCTTTCACGTAAATTCCAAACTTGTCCTTTTTCTTCTCATTTCTAAGTTGTAGCTTCTCTACAGTAATAAAATTTTGTGTAAAAAAAAAAGGTGGGAAGAGCTGGATTCTCTGGGTGTTTTGCGACAACGTTTCTAGCCCATGTTTATCTGTGATGGTTTTATTCCATTCACTTAAATGACTAAACAGCTGCTTTGAAAGCTATTAGGCTACTTGGATTAATGAGGCAGGACGTTAGAAAGATCATCATCCAAACCAATGTGATTAGAGCCATGTGCACCTAACAGTGCAGGAACAATAGGATTAAGCTGGAACTCTCGGTGAGATTAGATAACGGTGTTAAATGGGGAGTAAACCGAGTAAAATAGATTTGATATTTCCTCCACTGGTGGTGAGAAGCATGCAGGTAGATATAATATACGGGGGGAAAAAGTTCAAATATCATGAATGCTACGATTGAGTAAAACTACAGAGGCAACTTTGTTTTTGTTTTTTGTTTGTTTTTATTCTTTAAAAATAAAATAAGAGACTTTTTTTTAAATTTATAAATCAATATCATGTTTCCCAGCTGTAGTAGTCTCTCAGAGCTTGTTCTTGGAGTGTGTGCGACTTTTCAACTGAGGGGAATAACTCTGCAACTTTGACATGCCGTTTCTTCTTCTTTTTTTTTTTCTCCCCCAACTGTTATTTCCTCTGCAGCTGTCCGTTCTTGGCGATCACGCTGACTCCAGCAATCCCTGTGGTTGGTGGCATGCTGTTCATCTTCGTGCTAGGGACGTTACTCAGGACGAGCTTCAGCGACCCTGGCGTCCTGCCCAGAGCCACCCCGGAAGAGGCTGCGGACTTGGAGAGACAGATAGGTCCGTCATCATTTTCAGATCATTCTCCTCTGTCCCTATCAGAAAACCTCTAGCAGTGTCTTCTGTCCGTGTAGGATTTTTATTCGATGTGTCAGGTCGGCTGTGTGTGAGAGAGGGTTTCGCCTTTTCATCACATACTTGTCACGTAAAAAAAAGCGTTGTCAAAATAGTCATCACCAGTCTCCGACATGTGTAAGGCAGAGATAACTGAGTTTCCAAAATGCTCTGTGTACACCGTTGGGTCTGACCTGGGTAGGTGAGATGAGGTTAATCTTTTGGCTCCTGAGGGACTGACGTATTTATAACCAACGCTCAAAATCACCCGCTGAGAGGGCCGTCCTGACCTTTTATACAGTCAGGGACGTTTGTGTATGTGTGTGCACACTGCCAGGCAAGCCCTGATACACAAAAACAGATGAAATCAGGATGGGGGCGAATATTTTTTCACCAGCATATAATTTTCACGTGTGTATATATGTATCTACGGGTGTGTATATATTTAAACATCTTATGCTTTGTATTTCCACTTGACCGATTGACTTACTGTAGCCCCTCGAGTGAAAGATTGTTCCAGCATGAATCTGGCTGAAACTGAGAGTAGGAAACACATGATCTCCCTGCGGTATTGTGTTCAAACGCTGCCATGTGTTAACGGTTGTGTTCTTAGAATTGCCCCAGACAAGACAAAAGCACGGAAGTGATTTATAAATAAAGGTCCGTCAGCGCTGCAAAAACCAGCAAGTCTGTTTAATCATCCAGAGTTCTGAACAGAGATTTTTTTGTAGACAGTTCGTGAAGAGGCTCACCTCTCTAACCTATTATTTAAACCAGCATTTGTGTAATGCTTTTCATTTCTTTTCCACATTCTACTCTCATGAATTTTATCAGTTTCATATCTGCTAAACATTTACATTTACATTTATTCACTTAGCAGACGCTTTTATCCAAAGCGACTTACAAATAAGCAAAGCGATATATCAAGCAGGGAACAATACAAGTAGTGCTACTATACAAGATCCATTAATTGAATACCAGAGGAAGCAAAGTGTACAGAGTAGAGGTGTAAGTGCATTGTCTGTGGTGTTTTTTTTTTTTTTTTTCTTTAGGAGTTGGTTATTCACAGAAAAGGTGGGTCTTTAGCTGTTTTTTGAAGATAGTGAGAGTTTCTGCAGTCGGATTGAGGTCGGAAGAGCATTCCACCACTGGGGAACGGTATGCGTGAAGGTTCTGGAAAGGGACCTTACGCCTCGCTGAGTGGGAACTACTAAACGTCGGTCGCTAGTCGATCACAGATTGCGAGAGGGAATGTATGCCTTCAGGAGAGAGTTGAGGTAGGAGGGTGCTGTTCCTGACAAGGTCTTGTAGGTGAGCATCAAGGCCTTGAACTTGATGCGGGGTGTGCCATGAGTAGTCTTGGGCTGATTGAAGACAAGGCGCTCTGCAGCATTCTGAATCATTTGAAGGGGTTTGATGGAGCTGGCTGGGAGGCCTGAAAGCAGTGAGTTGCAGTAGTCCAGTTTAGAGATGACAAGAGCCTGGACTAGTATCTGTGTAGCCTGTTTGGTGAGAAATGGTCGGATTTTCTTGATGTTGTACAGGATGAACCTACAGGACCTTGCGGTTGCTGAGATGTGGTCTGTAAAGGTCAAGCCCTCATCAAGAATCACCCCAAGGTTCCTGGCCGTCTTGGTTGGCATGAGTGTAAGTGAGCTGAGCTGTACAGTGAAGTTCTGGTTGATTGATGGATAGGCTGGGATGACGAGAAGCTCCGATTTTCCCAGGTTAAGCTGAAGATGGTGCTTCTTCATCCAGACCAAGATGTCTGACAGGCAAGAAGAGATGCATGCAGAAACAGATGGGTCGTCAGGCTGGAAGGACAAATAGAGCTGGGTGTCATCAGCATAGCAGTGATAGGAAAAGCCATGAGACTCAATCACCTGACCGAAAGATGTAGTGTAGATAGAAAAGAGGAGTGGACCCAGAACTGACCCCTGTGGAACGCCAGTTGTGAGTTGCTGAGTTTCAGAAATACCTCCGCTCCATGATACCTTGAAGGATCTGTCCGAAAGATAGGATTCCACCCAGCGTAGAACCGTTCCAGTGATGCCCAGGTTGGAGAGAGTCGATAGGAGGATCTGATGGTTCACGGTGTCGAAGGCAGCAGAGGTCAAGTAGAATGAGGACAGATGATCTAGAGATTGCTCTTGCTAGTCGTAAGGCTTCAGTGACGGAAAGCAGAGCAGTCTCCGTGGAATGGTTGCTCTTGAAGCCAGATTGCTTGGTGTCTAGGAGGTTGTTGTGTGTGAGAAAATTGTAGAGTTGATTAAAAACGGCTCTTTCGAGAGTTTTGGAAAGAAAGGGGAGGAGGGAAACAGGTCTGTAATTGTCAACTATAGAAGGATTGAGTGATGTTTTTTTTAAGCAGTGGGGTAACTCGGGCTTGCTTAAATGAGGTAGGGTATGTGCCAGTAGAGAGCGATGTGTTAAAGATGTGTGTAAGTGCAGGTAATAGTGTGGGAGAGATGGATTGAAGAAGTTGAGAAGGGATAGGGTCAAGGGGACAGGTTGTGGGACGGCTAGAGAGGAGGAGTTTAGAGACCTCAGTCTCTGAGAGGGGAGAGAAGGAAGTCAGTTGGGAGGTACGTGGAGGAGGAGTTGGTCTATGCATGTCTGGGGTTGAGAACTGGTTCCTAATTGATGTAACCTTGCAGGAAAACATTTCTATTATACGTTTCTGCTGAACAGTACCTTTTCTCTTCTCTCCTCCCTTCCCTTTCCCAAATATTCCATTGAGAAGAAAAAAACCAATTGAGAAACACACAGCAGTAAACATTCACAAGGGTTTTTTTCTTTTTCTTTGTATACTAACAAAGGAAAACAACATTAAAAGTACTGAAAACCTGCCCATAGACGGGAATTTTGTGTCGGTTATCCTTTTTGGGGTTCAGCTAGTAACAGTATTAGACATAAATACGTTAGCTAACCCATTAGACGATTAAAAGCGTCATTTTTTGTTCACCGGTAAAACTTTACTGAATTCGGTGGTAGCTAATGATATGTAAAAAATGAAGTCGGTTAACTAATTATGTGCATTAATTACAGACTCTGGCACATAAACAAGTATTTCAGTCCCTCCAGGATTTTGCGACCGTAGAAATTAACGCGAAATCAAGGAAACTCTGTAATATCAAAATTGGCGAATATTTTCCGCAGATTTGGGCCAAGGCGCGGCACGTGACGTCATCACAACGCACATTCAGCCAAAGCCCTTTTCGATTCACGTGCGTCGAACATGAATACAGCTAAAAGGTCTCATTTACCAACAAACATCACTGCAAAAGACCGCGCAAAACAATTATGTACAATTGCAATTTTGCCGATTCGAGTAGTTTTCTGCCAAAAAAAAAGCACAAAAAATTTTTCTCGCAAATTCTGGGTAACGGTTACATTTTTTGCTCTGCTTAACCGTGGTGAATGCACATCGTAAGCAGGAGATTATTATGACAGCTTTGTTCTGCACATCATGTTATGTTGCTTCGTTTCGTCAGTGTTTCCACATACGTTCGCAATTCTGAATCGATACTCTGTGAAGTGCTCGCTGATGAATTAAGTAAAAACGGTTTAGCCGACGTGTGCAGTGCAGCAGGCGTGGGATTTGTAATGACTAGCGCGCGTTATTGTTACAGCATTGAGGTCTGTCGATCCACCATGAAGCAGGTTTAGTTTAAACATTGCTATATATACAAAAAAAAAAAAAAACATACATGAATCTGCTTGTCCCGAGTGCTCTGGCTTCTGATTTGTCCTCTGCTGGGTAAAATGAGTTCGGGGCAGATCATTTTACATTATACCTAATGCTCCAAATCTCACAAAATTGCCTGCTTTTTTAAATTACTGTAGTGAGAGCATTTGTGTGTGCTGGTGAGGGGGGAAAATCCTTTCTGAAGTCAGTGTGCGCTAATCTATTGCTTTGAAACTCCTCGAGCCCTGCACTTTGGAGCTCTGGATAATTTTGTCAGTTAGACTTTGCATGGTGTTTTGTGTCAATATAGTGGCTAAACAAAAGAAGAGAGAAGCCACTTGGTAACATGTCCCACTCGCGCTTGGTCTGATTTAAGTAGTCCGACAAAGATATTGACACATCATATCCTCTGCCTGTGTTCGAGACAGGATTAGTGAAGGTCTTACTGCTCAGAATGTCCTTGTGTGCACTGTTCAGTTTGTGATGATCTCACCAGAGCCTTAGTATACAGCGTGGGCAATCTGTGAACCAGGAAGATGATACGGTTTTCCTTAGGATTTAGTAGTGTTTTTTAACACACAAATGAAATGAGCGAATAAAATTTAACAGGGCATGATATTGAAAATAATCAACAACAGGGTGGTGTCATGTGACTCGAGGTAAAGAGAGGTTACTGTTTCCACCTTGAAGTGGATTATTTTCCTATAACAGTACATTCCAGAGTGTTTTATTGTTCTCTAACAACAAAAAATTTGCCCAACAATTACTTTCTTCCTCCACAACAGTTTGCTAGTGATTTATTAAAGAACATTTGTACTTTTATCATTGTACCAGTCTGGGGTTACATGTAAGTTCCTGTTATCCCTTACATTATAGCAGCTATAACAACTTTTTCTCTATCAAAGTAAAAAAGACAAATAACTCTTACTTTAAAATCCACAAAGCCCTCCATCCTGAATATTTTCCTGCTGGAGCCTGCTTCCAAAAAAGTTAAATACACATCTCCTCAATAAAAACGTTGCTGTATTAAACCACATAAATATCAGCTAAACATCTGTCATTCAAGTCCCTGTGCAAGTTGTTGCTATAGAGACAGTAACGTTGAAAGTAGTGCAGTAATCAAAACCTGTGATTTGCCTTGCAAGTCGGAACTACTTCCAGAGCTGCTGCTATAGAACATTAATCAACACCTTCTGACCAATCAGGATCGAGAATTTAGCAGCGCCGTGGTATTGTATTCTTAAATGTTTCCAATGTACATACTTTAAAAAGTGTTCGCTAATAACGTGTAAGATTTGAAAATTGTTGTAACATACCTGGCATTGCATTCAGAGAAAAAATAAAATGCTTTTGCATTGGATCCATGACCGGTTTAAAGATAAGTATATTGTCTAAGTCTGTGATTATCTGATCCGACAATCTTCTTCCTCTTCTATCCGACAATGAATTTCAGGAAATAGTGGTAACTGATATCTAATTCTGATATTTGTAAACATGTTTTCTGGCTGTTCTTTCTGCGCATAGTGAGTTTTGTTTTTTCCTCTTGAGCGGCGTGAACGGAGTAAAGCTCTGACTAACTGTATGGAAAGTGAAGTGCAGCAGATGGAGGAAGAAAGCGAAAGGAAATACAGGCGTGTGTGGGTCCAATCTTCTGACTCAGAGAAGCATTTCCTTTGTGACAGTCCTGCCTATCACTCCCCTTAGCCTTGTTTACATTCTTCTTCCTCCTGAAGTGAGTGAATTCTGTTCTCTGTGCCGTCTGCCTGCAGATGGTTCCTCTGGCACTTTTTTTTATGGCCCGAGCACCCCGATGGGGCGAGGCCCTATTGGACCTGCTCCGAGTCTTCTTTTCCCAAATGATTCGCATTTTTAAAGGCCTAAACCTACCTGAAAACTTAGGAAATTTTGCCCATGTGTCAGAATTGGTGAAAATTTACATCTACTAGGGGTTCCAGAATTGAGTGTGGTAAAATGGCTCAATAGTGCCACCTACAAAATTTCAGTGCTATGTTTCGCCTAAATGTATTAAATTCGGTAAACATGTGTACCATGCATATACATACAAAAAAGTGTCTTTAACCCATGCAGTAGACTCGACAGAAAATCAGCCATTTTGATTTTTCTCTTCAATTTTTGCTCCGCTTTTGCCATTTCCTGGCCGAAATTTCATCGGATCGACATCATATTTGGTCAGTCTTGTCTAAAGGCCTTGACGCTGCTAAATTGAGAAACGTTTGAGTTTGTGCTGCACGGCCTGGGCGTGGCAGTCTCACAAAATTCTGAAGACATCTACATGCTTGAAGACATCTACATGCCAATATTCAGTTATAGTCATAGCGCCACCTACTAGCAACAGGAACTGATGTGTTTTATACCGTGATGCACTCCTATCAACGTATAAGTGCTAAAAAAATGGAATGGCATTCTCCTGGCTAATTTTCATAATTAATGATTTTTCTTTGCTTTCGTTCATAACGAAAGGAAAAATCCAAAACAAAAGGCAGGATTTATTTATTTATTTTTATCGTTACTTTTGTTGTGTAAACTTGTTTTGCTTAATGAAGAGCTGCAAGGCAAGTCAGTGGTAATAATGATCATTTTTATAGCAAGAAACTAAGATGCAGTAAATGTAATGTGTGGAGGCAATCTACTTTCCCACCAGACAGCTATGATTAAATAATTCAGTACTATTAACTTCATTGCCTTGCAGTTCTTCAGTGATTGCCTGGACTGTCCAGAGTGCCATACCTACTGATTTTGTCTATCACTGACCAAGCGTCATGCAACTTTTACATCGGCCAAATATGAAACAATGCCGTAATCTTTTGTATAAAGGCAATATCATTATATAGCTGAAGTAGTACCGTGAAGAAGGTCCGACGGTTATGGTGATTTTGAAGTGTAATGCTGAGACATGGATGCAGGCATCAGTCAGCACTTGGCATTTAAATGAGGTGGTTATTGGAGAAACCAGCCCAAAGCACTGTCAGCTCAACCGCTTGTTAAGGAAGCATTGACTGACTTCATCTTGAGATCTGCTCCGAATTAGCTTTTGTTTAGCTGAGTCTAGGATATGATACTCAATATTGCCCTAGGCTTGGTATCTGCTGTTAATCAGTAATTAATGAACACAGCCTTTGTTTATTTCTCGAATTTGCCTTTCGTGGGAACTTGTGTTACTCATTCACCTCCTACACAGTCTATTGCTTTGTGTTGGTCTCCTAAAAGCAGAAGTACAAAGAAAGCGAGAGAGAGAATCAATTGTGCTGTGCAGATAAAGAGAACAGAATATGCATTGATTGTGACCGACTAGTAAGACTACACTTCTATTGAATTTTTACCGTAGTCTCTTTCACACCTACGATCTCCACCTGCTTCCCCAATGCTTTTGCTCTGTCTTACTCTAACTATCTAGCTTTCACACATGCCTGTGCTGGAGAGCTTAATAAATCACTCTCTCACTCTTTCAGAGCATCATTAATGACTATATGATGTAATCTTCTAGCTGAACAGTTTGGTTAATGGAGGTGATAAAATTACATAATAAACGGTACAAATGCTTCTGATTATTATACGGTCGGATTTTAGTGCTGGTCATAATGTTGTACGAAGTATGGACTCCTATACAAAAGATGCATTGAAAGATGAAATGATTTCACTGTTCATTATGATACATTTTATTATTTTTCCGTTTCTACCAGCTCAGCTCCAGCATTCAGTTTAGAAACTAATAGTCATTAATAAGCATGTTAAATGCTTATAGTATTATTATTATTAGTAGTAGTAGTATTATTATTATTATTATTATTAAATACTTATAGTAAATATATTTCTATGGTAGTTGAAGACGTTTATTCTACTTGCAATATGGGTCATGTAGGTTTGTAACAGTTCAGCGTATCCTCTCGCATAGTTCAGAAGAATCTCTCTTCTGTCTATTGAGCAATACGTTAAATAGACATAATAAAGTATGCGGTTTGTCAGAAATCTCGCTTTTGTTACAAGGTTAAAGAAAATACCTCAGCAATTGGGAGCTCAGTAGCCGAGAACACTGGGTTCAAAAACCTGTTGGAAAGGGGAAATAAAAGCCCTGCAATTCAGACACGCCCCCTTGAGAGTCACACAGTGAAAGCTTGGCCAGAGATTCATTCAGGAAGTTTTTTTTTGTTTGTTTGTTTGTTTGCTTTTTACCTCACACCCCTGGAATTGGGGTTTTATAGTTTGCATGTTCTCCCCATGCTTCAGGGGTTTCCTCCGGGTAATCTGGTTTGCACCCCAAGTCCAAAGACATGTGTTTTAAGCTGATTGCATTGTGCGGTGGTGGTAAAGCAGGTTTCAACTAATCGTAGGGTTGGCGGTTCGATTCTCGGCCCACATGACTCCACATTCTGAAGTGTCCTTGGGCAAGAGACTGAACCCCAAGTTGCTCCCGATGGCAAGTAAGCGCCTTGCATGGCAGCTCTGCTACCATTGGTGTGTGTGAATGGATGAATGAGACCCCGCATAAAGTGCTTTGGATAAAAGTGCTATATAAGTGCAGACCATTTACTAAACTTACGGGTATGTGGGTGTGTCCGGCCTTACGTTCCTCCCCCTTATTACAGCCCTAGGTTAATCAAAATTTTTATTTCGTGAGACTGACTTTGTTGAAAACATGGGGCATTACAATGGTGTTGAATTATTAGATTGATTCTCATGTGTATCTTGGATTTCTCTTATGGCATTATTAGTAAGTAAAATAACTTGTAAATTCAGTATACCAGTTGTAATACTTCGTAAGGGATTACACCGATTGCATGAGACCAAGCAAAAGCCTGAACAATGTGGGAAAACGGAACATTAATGAGCAATCAGATTCACATGAAGAGCTGTTAAGAGACCAAAATATTTTCAAAATCTATTGGTGTTGATTAGGAAAAGCTAATGGCTGTGCAATCCATCCATGTAAGATCACATAATTAAGATATAATGTAACCAATGTCTAGAAGCAATGTGGTAAGCAAAGATCTACAACCCAGAAATATATAGCCCTGGAAGTGTGGTGTTGAGACCGACTTGAGAGTAGATTTTGCTCACTTGCAGCATGTGTGGAGGAGGAAGTGGTAGTGTCTACCACAAGCAGTGCAAAAGGTGCAAAATTTAATCAGTTTTCTCATATTCATAAAGACGGAGGATTTTAAGTTATTTGTTCAACAGTAATGCGAAAAATGCTTAAATGCTATATAGTCCATGCAAAATTGAAGAGGCATAATTGTTCCATGATGCATACTGTTACTGTATTCATTTTAAACTATAATGTGGTAGAAGCATATACAGTCCCCTCTGAAAGTATTAGAACAGCAAGGCCAATTTTGCTTTCGCTATTCATTGAAGACATTTGGGTTTGAGATCAAAAGATGACGATGAGACAATAAATCAGAATTTCAACATACTTTTCTGGATATTTACCTCTAAACAAGTTGAACAACTTGGAACATGGCACATTTGGTTGCAGACCACCCAATGGATGGGTGAGCAAAAGTATTGGAACGATCTTGGATTAAATATCTGGTTGTATGTCCCTACATATACTGTAACTGCATCAAGCTAGCGCCCTGCTGACATTTTTCATTCTTTAAAACAATCAATTTAACAGGACACACCTGGGCAACAAGAAACATGTCAGTTGTGTGTTCCAGTATTTTTGATCACTTGAAAAAATGGGTGGGTTCAAGCAAAAGGTGTCATGTTCCAAGTTGTTTAACATATCTAGATGTAAATATCGGGAACTGTAAGCTGAAATTCTGATTTTGTCATCTCATATTTGTCTTTTGATCTCAAACCCAAATGTCTTGAATGTATAGCGAAAACAACAGAGTTGGCCTTGCTGTTCCAATACTTTTGGACGGGGCTGTATGGACCCTTGATTTAAAAAAAAAATAATTCCTTTCTATTTGCATAAAGCACAAGAAATGGTTTCATTTGAACAGTGTAAGCTGCAAGAAAATGCAAAGGATCATCATAATGTTTCTCAAACCTCAAAATCTGCATTTGTTCATTCCATTTCTACGCAGCTCCTAAAATATAATGGGGGAGAAAAAACATTAGACAACGTGCCACTGCTTTAAAAATTCAATTTCCTATCACATGGAATGCAGTGTCTGGCTTACCGTTGCATTTGTTACGGAGCTGTAGTTGGAGGTGAGTGAGTAATGAGGCTCCATTAAGTCTGTATTTATCTTAAGGCATACAGTATTGATGTCCAACACATTATGTAAATGTGTTTTATTATAGAGACATCCCATGCTGTTTTATAAAGCGTGTTTCAAAGGATTTAATGGTTAGTGAGCGTATACAGACTTACACATGCACACGACAAACATGGAAACATCATGTACTTCACACTACATTACATGAATGCTCCAAAGCTCCCTGCCTCCTCTTTTTACCTCCTGTATGAGCCAGATCTCTTGTTTTTGGTATACTTGTTCAAGTGCTAAAGGGATATCTACTCTCACAGCAACTGCAACATTACCCAACCCCCCAAACTAGCGATTGTGTAACTGTGTTCAAAAGTTTGTTTTCCTGTTTGAAACCAGTGTACGGTAATGCAGAGAGATCTTTGAACGGCATCCTTTGAGATGCTGAAGCTTTTAGCCAGAAAAGTGTACAAAAGATATCAGACACCCCCGTGAGCCATGGGAGGAGCATCTGAGACTAAGACTAACCCATGGAAAACTTCATAGACATACCAATGGAATTATTTCCTTTTCAATAGGATAGATACATTCCGTGGTGCATCGTCATCTGTCTAGTTATTCCCCGATTAATAATATTCTTGACTACAGCCTGACTTTTTTCGTCCTCTTGCCAGCTCATGCCTCCTGAACCTGAATATCTTCTAGATGCTCTCTAACGACTCTACAAATCTTCTCTCCTCCGAACAGATGTCGCCAACGGTTCCAGTACTACAGGATACCGGCCTCCTCCTCGGACGAAAGAGATCACTATTAACGGACAGACGGTGAAGCTCAAGTACTGTTTTACTTGTAAGATCTTCAGACCACCGCGTGCATCGCACTGCAGCCTTTGTGATAACTGCGTGGGTGAGTCGCTATTTTGGTGGACTTGCTGGGCGATGTTGAGCAATGCAAGGCATAGACAGCAGAAACTATTTATAATTGCTCAGATTTGAAATCTCAGTATGAGGCAGCATAGTGAGTTCCTTGCCTTTTACAAACACATTCTCTGTTTACGTTGCGTTTCTTTTTGAGAAAGTGGGATTAGTTACTTTCTTGATGCATTGCTTCGTTTTGTTTCCAGGTCTTTCAGTGTTTTGATTCCTTTAATGTTGTTTTTGACAAGAAATAACGATGCGTAAGGTGGTGTTGGTAGCATCAACACCAAGCCCGAAAGCACAGACACTCTTGGCCTGCTGTCTTTCTTCTATATTCTGTTACGCAGGCACAAAATTAAAGAGCCAAAGAGTTTCCTTCTGTCATGCCGACGTATTCAAACAACTTTCAGACACCTGGCGCTACACTCCGTGATGTCATCACTGGACAGACCAACTAGTGGATGACACTTCAGGATATTTATTTGCTGGAGGATACAAAATGTTTCATTTTCTCAGCTCAAATAGTAGGCAGAAAAAATGAGCAAGTCCTTTAATTGCAACTTCACAAAGCCTCAACAAAACTTAATGGCATGCTTTTTGTTATCTTACTCGAAACACGAGCTCCTCATGCCGCACTCATTAAACTAAAGTAAACTGAAAGAATGTTTTTTTGTTTTATATTTTTTTTTATGTTTTTGCAACAAGACTAAAACAAATGCATCAGTTGCCTTTAGAATCGACAAAGCCTTCTATCCTGAAGCACTGCAGTACAACTCCGGTTTCTCATGTAGAGCCGGGCGCTAAACCTCCCACAACTGCCCAACCTCTAAAACTAAACATTTACAAGGCCTGGTTTTCAGTTCTCGCACTAGTACAGGAATGACGAGTGTGTTTTGTTTCAGACCGACTCAAAGAGCAAAGATGCGGTTTGGCAAGACAAGCCGAATGCTCCAATGACAAAACGATACTTTTGTTTAAAGACCTTAAGGACAAACTCTCTAGTCCACACCCCATAATCCCCTCAGCCACTTCTCTTCACGCTAATGGACTTTGTTTTTGAATTCGACCCTGATTCACGTGCTGCCCTTCTTGCTCATTAGAGTGACAAACGTTTAATCAATCTGCTTTGTAGATCCACTAAATGAGGCAGTGGTGTATTAAGCTTAACCCTCTCTGCCTGTTATTGAATATTAAAGTAGACTCTCTGTTGCTCTCTCTTTGTGCAGAGCGGTTCGATCATCACTGCCCTTGGGTGGGGAACTGCGTCGGAAAGAGGAACTACCGCTTCTTCTACATGTTCATCCTGTCACTGTCCTTTCTCACGATCTTCATCTTCGCCTTCGTCATCACGCACATCATCATGAGTAAGTGATCGTGGTGATTTTTCGCCCTGAGACCTGCCTCCCCCTGGTGTTGTGCTTGTTTAGTCAAAGGACAGATTGGGATGAGGGTGTAATGAACACAGACCGAGGTCAAGAGTGTGTAAGAACAGCTAGATATGGTCCGGTCTTGAAAGAATGAGCTGTGAATGATAAATGGTTAGTATAATATGCATATTTAATATTGGATTTGATTAAATTAAGGCTGAGCATTGAATGTGGCTATGAATGTTTTTTTTTTTTTTTAAATGTATATGGAGGCTGAGAAAAGGAAAACCATGTTCGAGCATGCTTCCTATTTCCTATAGGAAAATAATCGATGAGGTGGCCATGAAGTTGAGTTGCATCCCAATGTGTTTTCTTTCAGCAATTTGGCAACAAATACATTTAATGTTTTTTTTTTTTTATACTTTTATAGTTACATGTAATGTTGTGGAACATCCTCGAAACAAGTTAGTTCCTGTTAACACTTACTTTGTAGCAGCTTTAAACGGTCATTCCTGTACCAGCCTCTCTTTTTCTCTCTCTCGTGACGTTAATACGATTTGAAAAAATGCAGCTCTTTATCAAGAATCTCGCCGTCAACCATCCTGCAGACTTTCATGTGGTGGAAAAAACCTAAAGTTCAAGATTTACCTCTGAGTGTTCCAGTGCTGACACTGGAGACTCCTTTCAAAAATCTCCTCACAGAAGTCACGTCACCATATCAACAAATACACGTGTTTTTAATCCGTTTCTGAGGAGCATCTGTCGTACGAGATTCTGTGTAAGTCATTGTGATGAACGTGATCAAAATTACAAATTGCAAAATTTTAGATTTTATTTTTCTCTTTAAAAAAATTAATTTTAACTAGTAAATGTAAACAATTGTTTATTCATTATAAACAGGTATTCATTTTTATAACAGTTTTTTATTAAATACAACATTACTTATATAGCTGACAGTTTATGAGCAAGCCCATATATCGTGTATCATTGAAATGCCTTCGAGAACCGTAATATGATATTTTCTTATCTCGCCCACCGCTCCTAGAAATCAGCTGGAACGAGTGCATTAATGTAAACCTGTGATTACTGTTATAGGAAATGAATCAGCACCTGACCAATCAGGTGTGAGAATGCAACAGTGCTGTGATGTGCGTCGTGATTTGTGTACCAGTAAGCATATCTATATACGTTAAATAAAAACGTAAATAAATATATGCAAGC
This sequence comes from Ameiurus melas, assembly GCA_012411365.1. Taxonomy (NCBI): domain Eukaryota; kingdom Metazoa; phylum Chordata; class Actinopteri; order Siluriformes; family Ictaluridae; genus Ameiurus; species Ameiurus melas. Next base: position 23,561,275 of record CM022761.1, read on the forward strand.
TAAAATCATTATCTTGGGGTTTTTTTTTTTTTTTTTTTTTTTTAAATTCTAGAAACCTAAGAGCATTAAAAACATCACAAGCATTTGCACATACATTATTTAGTGAACGTTCGATGAGAGAAATGGTCTAAAATTCAGAGAGTAAGTGGGCAGAACAAACAACGAGGGCGCTAGTGGAATTCGATACGGGTTTCTGCCTCAATTGGTATCCTTCTTTTCTCTTTCCGTTCTGTTTCCACTAATTGCGGATTGACGTGCGCTGCGTCAGGCTGCACACCGCCGTGTTCGAGCATCTCGGGAGGCAGTTCTAAACTCCCACACCGCCTGACGTACCAAAAAAGAATTGGTCCCTTGCTTAACATTGCATGGTTTATCACACCACATTGCTCATCGAGGCTTCTGCCTCAAAATAATGTGTCCGTTTTATTGCAGCGGGGTTTGGACCTCTGCGTGTGCGCACGCATTCAACTCTGCGGAAGGTTTTACAGCTTCCCTGACACACAATCCTTTGTAATGCCTCACATGCTGATCGCTGGCACCATGCCACCGCAGAACACCTGGGCCCTGACTCTCGGCTGCTTACTAAAGCACGTCTCTGTAGCTGCCCTCATTATCTGACTAAACCCCCCCAGCCGTGAATAATATACTATTTGTTTTAGTCAAAATGATCAACTCTGGCTGTAGCTGAAAGATATTGTTTATTTTTATTTTTAATGAGCGCAGTGTGCATTTTAAATGCAAAGGATGAACTGGTAGTGATTTTAAAGCTGCAGGCTACCCAAATTGCAGATTGCTTTCTAATGAGGTCCTTGCCAGAGTATGGACAAATTATTTGTCCCTGCCACATAGACAACTTCAGAACCATTGGTGCCCTTTTGAGGAGTACATTTATTCTGAGGAAATAAACCCTTATCAAAAATATTTTGTCATTGAGACCTCTGCATTTGGTACTTTTGCTTGTATTTTCTCAATTGTAAGTCGATTTGGATAAAAGCGTCTGCTAAATGAATACATGGAAATGTACTTTGTGTAACTTCCCTTTATAGTCTTCTACTATAATGTTTAACGAGATTGGAGAATACCGATCAATCAAGAAACCACTCCTCAATACACAAGCTTGCTAGATTCCTCAGCATCCTCTCATGTACACAGGTTTTCGATGGAGTTTAGGTCAGGGGACTGTGATGGCCGTGTCTAAAGTTTGATTTGGATTACTAGACTTCCACTAGATATTTGAGTGTGGCTGTGGGCATTTGCTCATTCAGCTACAAGAGCATTACTGAGGTTATGGGACTAATGTCTTGTGAGGAGGTCAGGGGTGCAGTCGGAGTTCCAGTTCATCCCAAAGGTGTTCAGTGCGGTTGAGGTCAGGGCTCTGTGCCGATCACTGCAAATCATGTTTTCTTAGAGCACGTTTTGTGCACAGGACAGGTTTTGGGCCTCTTGGTTCCATTGAAGGGAAATCATAATGTTACAGATTTGGGAAAGAAATATGGGTGTACTAATCAGTTGTCCACATACTTTTGGCCATGTAATGTATGTTTTAGGTCATTCCTTGCTCTATCCAGCCATGACTCGGATTTAAGAATTTGAAACACTTATAAGGGAGTCTTAAGGGCAGTTGTTGAACTTAGTTGTTAAAAATACTTCTCTGTATAATGCAAATTGAGAAGTACATATGTTATAGTAAAGGCTTTAGTTGAGGCATCAAATCGAAGCGCTTAAGTTACAGATATCTTTAAATGAATACAAAAAATATATAATAATAAAAAGGTTTACATGAATGTTTATTGACTGACCTAAAAACTTCTGTAACTAGTTTCCTTTTTCTATTCTTTTTCATTACAGGGAAATGTGCCTAAATGCTTCTCTGTTGTAATTACAAATGCACTGTATAGATTAAGTTGATATCTGCATTTGCCTTGGGGTTTAAACCAGATCTCATCTCTTCTCTCTTGACAGAATCCCAGATAAACGGGTTCCTCAACACACTCAAAGACAGTCCAGCCAGATATCCTTTTTTTCATGCAAGGTTTCTTTTGGTTTGTTGTTTCAGTGAGTCTGACCACTATCTTGGTTATGTAATAAATGTTAGCCTCTGGTTTAAACCACTTCTTGTTGGATTATAATTAAACAGAGCCTTGTTCCAGCATGGTTTGTAGCACGTCTCTCCATCTTTTCTGCATGCCAAGCTGTTGTACCTGCAAAGTCATGTTCCATGTGTCAGCATGCATAGTGGCCCAATCTTCTGATTTTCTTAGACTTAGGATTAGCTATGAATAGGTACCTTATGCCTTGGGTCTTTATGGTTCTTGTCATGTGCTTTAAGCAGTTCAAATAGTAGTTTAAAAGGAGATTTAGTAGCTGCGTTAAAAAATACCAGCAAAGACAGGTCATGTAAAGTATCTTGCATGAAAGCGGAGTGTTTGTGTTGTAAATGTCACAGCAGAGTCAGATAAAGGCTCTGTGCTTATTTTCAGTCAATAAATGTGTTTGATAAATAGCAGGCTGTAAGAAGAACCTGTCACAAATCTACCATTTTCTGATTCAAGGAGAGTCTGTGAAATATTGTGTATTCCATTCACCTAATATTCAAACTTCTTTTTAAAAATTACTTGCTCTACATGCAAAATGGCTACTACAAAGCCACTCAGAAGAGCGTTGAAAATACCAGACATGGCTCCTGTGGACCCTCAACCTACAAATGAATCACCTTCACGTAAGGCTAGCAAAAGCCAAGGTCAGCTATCGTCTAGTTAAATTCTACAGTGTTGTAGATTAAAATTTATTTAACTTACCAACAGTAATATTTATTCAGAAATGTAGCTACATACGAACCACATGGAAACATTTAAGCCTGTCCGATATGCGGACGGTTTTCTATTCACTGTTTATACTCACTACTTGGAGTACAACATAACTGGGTTTCCTCCACTAGAACACCCACTGATATTCAACCACAGGAAAGAAGCGACTCTCTAAAGTGTACGTTAGAAAATTTGAACTATTTACATTTAATATCTAAGTAGATTTAGGACAGATGCTTTCTATTTTTTATTTAAGATTCAACAAAATTTTTCAGCACTTGTTGAAGTACTCCACTGTTAGTTCCACATTCACACATTACATTTAGTGTGAAATGAGAGACTTGAAATGGGACTTATCAGATGTACAGACTTGTCCCCTCTGTCCTTAATGTGTGTGCATGCACAACAATCTGACTGTGATAATTAGGGCATAGTGCAAATTTCTAAGGTTCGAAGGCAGCAATTTTCCCTTGCGTCTGCACAGAGGTTTTCTTTCCTTGACTCTTGTTTACTGTGCTGGAGGTTGTTGTGTGTTTTTTCTCTGTGTGGTCAATAGTGGGACTTTCCGGCTTCCACACCTACCTGATTGGATCCAATCAGACCACAAACGAAGATGTAAGTAAAGATTGTGTGTGTATTTATTGGAATTCATTATAAAGCAGTTTTGCTTTATGTTGCCATGCACATGTAAAGCTCTTGGAAAAATAAAGCACAGGGAAACAAAACATAAGACATAAGATGTTCAGCTTCACTCTTATCTAGTTCATTCAGAAGTTTCATCGAACAATTAGCAATGCCACAGTAACGTCTGCATTCTGTGAAGTACTGTTTTACACATCACATCCGTGACACAAAAATGTCACATACATAATGCAAAACCATCACCACTGTATTGCAGAAATGTCACATACATAACGCAAAGATCCACATCTTCGCCCATCCACTAGAATGCATTTTCCTCAGTAATTTATATATATACCAAAACAACAAATTTTTAAACCTTTTTTTCATTTTAGTTTCTTTTTCATATGATTTACAGGTCCTTTTAAATTTAGATGATGTTGGATATTTTGTTGAAAATGTGTACTACACATTGTGTAGTCTCTGTCCATGTAATGCCCTTCACTCCACGTATCCTAAAGTCACTGAATACTTCAAGTCAATGAGCACAATGTCTAAAAGAGTCTATAGCCCATTAACTCTTTTGCATCCACAAGATTATGTTTATGTAGCAGTGTTCAGTCAGATGAAGGTTTACAGACATGGCATATGACCTTGAAACCCATGCACTCAACTGTCTCGCATAGATTTTTGTAATGGGTCAATCGACAAAAGCTTTGAGAAGACTATTTACTACGCTGGAAAATTCAGAGCGCTGCCTAACACACTATTGTATTAGAGATTACAAAAAATGATTTAGATGTTTTCGATCATAGCTTGTCTTGTTCTGTCTCATAAGGTCAATAAGTACCAGGTTATAAGCTTAACTCATTAGTATATGAATATCTTTAGAAATCAATTACTTCCCAGAATTTTGATCAATTACTTCCCAGAATTTTTTGAATAAAAAGAGAAAAGTCTGAAAAGACATTAGGCATTAGGAGATTAAAAAATTCTCACTGCAAAATGGCAGATTCTAAAAATAGGGTATCATTGTGAACACATCTTTTTCTTTTTTCTTTTTTTTTTTATGAGTCTTGACTCTATAGCCAAACACGACAAACATTTTACATGGTATATCCTTAAACCACGACGCTTTTATACCCCATCTAAACCCCCCCCACTTTCATTTCCTTTCTCAATGGAGATTTTGTTTCTCTTCTCTCTAGATTAAAGGGTCATGGTCATCAAAAAGAGGGAAAGATAACTACAACCCTTATAGCTATGGAAACATGTTCACAAACTGTTGCACAGCCCTATGTGGTCCTCTTCCACCCAGGTAAGTTCCAGAAGCTCAGGTTTGGTTAATGTAACCTTTGCTAGCATACTTGCATCATTCCATTTCATTAACGATGTAAGTGTTTCAGATTAGTCTCTGATACGAAGTAACGTTTTGTTGCATGTGCTGGCAATCAGTTGTACAGTTAGGGATGGGCAAATCACTTCATTTTTACCATAAAATACCAGGTGTCCTAAAAGTTTCTATACATTGAGGACTATGTTTGCCAGCGCCATGTCGGTTGTTCCTTCGTTAGTGGACATTCACTTCTTGGTTCGTCTGCAATACTTCCAGTTTTTTATTTATTTATTTGTTACTAAGTGTTAATAAATAAATGGCAGGTTGGCAGTGCTTGAACCCCCGACCTTCTGATCAGTGACACAGAGCCTTAACCGCTAAGCCACCACTGCCCCCCCAAAAATAAAATGTGTGTGTGTTTGTATATATATATACACACACACACACACACACACACACACACAGAGAGGATCAGTGTCTGTGCCATGAAGGCTTCCATCTTGTTTAACAGCGAGATTAAAAGCAGATGTTCTCCTTGGCTGCTGTGTTCTTAACACATATATTGTCTGGGCCTGATTCCTGTAATGCTAGTAAGTCTTTCCATCATTCATTTTAATGAGAAATACTTCGTATCTGACAGCTTATCTCGGTCGAGAAGCAAGTCTATTTACTTCTGCTTGCGCTGTCAGCAAAGACGGAACGCCCCTGTTCGGCTGACGAAACCGTTCTCTCAGCTGTTTTGCTGTGCATAAAGGTTATTTCACATGTACTGTGTGATTAGTGCTTATAGGTGACGCCTGCTTTAGATTTAACAGTAGTATCTATCACATTAGGATTCGGCGTATCAATGTACGGTTAAATTCAGGTCAGAGCGCTAGTTAATTTTGAAGAACATTTTATCAGTCATGATTTGCTCCTAAAGACAAATCTTTATCCTTATCATCTATGATAGTGACACTGCAAACAACACTTTACTCTGATTATGTTGCAACGTTATCTAAATATTATGACTATCTTTCAGAGTATGGCTGTAAACTGTCGTTCACCCTCATGAAAATTGTACTTTGCATCAATAATACATCGCATGACAACATCATGTTGTGTAAATCGGCGGACCCACATTTCAGGCATTAAATAGTGTTTGTTTTGAGCATTGGATTGGACCATGGTGGTTATTTATTTCCTTCTAAATCAGTGTAAACACATAGAAATGAGCACGATCAGACATTTGTGAATTTGTCAGTAAAACTGTCCATCTTGAGAAGCTTCACACTTGACTCTGACACGTCATTTTATTTTATTTATATTTTTTTCCCCTCCCTTTCTCTACCTCAGTTTTTTCACTGGTCAGTAAATTGTTTCTCTTTGTTGTTGTATTTGTTTTTTCTACCACCCTTTTTTAAAAACTGTTTATAGTTGCTGTAACTTAAATGATAACAAGAACTTGCTGATGACGTTCGACGGCATTAATTAAAACTATAAGCAGATAAGATATACTGCATGACATTCCTTTGTATTCGTTGTCAAATGTTTGTGATGTAAGAGGAACTAAAGAATTTGTGTTGTTGATTTTAATTTTCATTAACTTCACACCCAGTTGTGTTTTATTCTTGCATGCTAAGAGTACAACATTGGAACACTTAAAAAAAAAAAAAAAAAAAAAAAAAAAAAAGATGAACATTTTATTTAAAAATAAATAACAATTTATACATAAAATTCCGATCACATTGGTTTTGGAAATATTCTTGTATCTGATGTTAAATATGTACAGTACTACAGTTACCATTACAGTCTATCTGATGTAGCTTATCACATGCAAATTCCACATTGCTGTGAAGATTCCCATCTCAAAGGGAACCGCATATCTGACTTTGACTTACAAAACCTGCAAGAGCATGTTGGATGCCAGTGTCGTTACCAAAGAACAAGATACAGGAGCATCAAAGCATTCAGACTTCAGAACTTTAGCCATTATATTACCATTACTACTAGTGTACTGTTAGTCCACTAGTGTTGACTAGTGGTTCTGTCACTTACTGACAGTTGTTAAAAGTGCTATTTAAATACAAATAAAGTGAACGGAAGTATATTCTGATGTAGTGTAGTAAATGGTTGTTGACCTTGGTGATGTATGATATCCAGTTTTCATGTGTGCTGTGTATCTGAATGCTCTACGTGACCCTCCTCGTCTCCCATGACGCCAGCTTTACATCATTTTGCATGCAGATAATCCCTATCACTTCTTATCTCCACTTCAGCACAGCGTTTCTGTAGTCCCGGCTGTGCGATGGCTTTCACTGCTTCTGAACCGTCACTCAGCTGATAAAAGTCCACCGAAAGGATCATTAAGCAAGACCAGCCTGGACTGGCCTGGTTTCCTATAGTACTTTCCATATAAGTGGTGAACATCGAAAATTTGGGCTGATTTTTAAAAAAATTTTATTTTATTTATTTGCTGGTGTGTGCATGTCTGTGAACATGAGAGAGTGAGCGAGATTAATTCTCAAAATAAATCCTGCTTGGCACGATTTCTAAAACACGTACAGCATGATCCTGGCACATGTTTTGGCTCTGTACTGAAGCACAGTGGATTTGTATTGAGCAGCAACTTTGAGATTAAAGATTGTCAGCTTTATTTTCAGGCTATGTAAATCTGTCTGTCTGTCCGGTGGTCTGTCTCTCCATACAGGAATCAGGGGGCTTTATGGTCTGACCATAAAGCCAAGACATAAGCAAAAGAACCTCCGTGGAGTGCATTAAAATCATGTAACACACACCTAACCATGGATTTATTCAGCTTATACCATGGTCACTTGCCATCATTGACAAATTAAAGCTATAATTGATGTTTGCAGTTCAAAATTTGATTGAAAAGATAAAAATTATTATTTTTTAAATAAATGTGGGTCGAATTCTGCCCATTCTAACTCGCACACAGAGATGAAGTAGTGCAATAAAATTACATTTACTTCAATTAATTATAATAAAGTTATTAGAGAGAGGTGTGTGTGAATGACCTGGGCCTCTGTCGCGTCTACTAATAGTGAAGCTGTGAGTTTAACTACTGTAACTTTAATTGTACATTACTATAGTTACAATTGTTTATAGGCCGCACATTCATTTAGAACCGGGATTAAACTAACCGGAACAACCTGTACATTTAACTATTTGAACGCACCTTCCAGCGAATCAGAATAGAGTATTAATTTACATTGCATTTATTCATTTAGCAGACGCTTTTATCCAAAGCGACTTATAAATGAGGAAATACTAGCAATGCGATATATCCAGCAGAGAACAATACAAGTAGTGCTATCATACAAGATCCATTAATTGAGTTCTAGAAGAAGCAAAGTGCACAGAGTAGAGGTGTAAGTGCCAGAGTAATTTTTTAATTATTTATTTTTTTTAATGGGTTCGTCAGGTGTTTACGATAGAGGTGGTTCTTTAGTTTTTTTTTGAAGATGGTGAGAGATTCTGTGGTCCGGATTGAGGTTGGAAGTTCATTCCACCACTAAGGGACAGTTACTTTGAATGATCTTGAAAGGGAACCTGGGCCACGCTGATTAGGTACTTCTTAGCGTCGGTCGATAATCGATTGCAGGTTCTGTGAGGGAACGTAAGCCTTCGGGAGAGAGTTGAGGTAGGGGGGTGCTGTTCTAGACAAGGTATTGTAGGTGAGCATCAAGATCTTGAATTTGATGCGGCGGCTACAGGAAGCCAGTGGAGGGAGATGAAGAGAGGTGTGACATGGGTTGTCTTGGGCTGGTTGAAGACGAGGCGTGCTGCTGCATTCTGAATCATTTGAAGGAGTGTGATGGAGCTGGCCGGGAGGCCCGAGAGTAGTGAGTTGCAGTAGTCCAGTTTTGAGATAAGAGTCTGGACTAGTATCTGTGTAGCCTTTTCGGTCGGATTTTCTTGATGCTGTACAGGATGAACCTACAGGACCGTGCAATTGTTGAGATGTGGTTTGTAAAGGTCAAGCTGTCAACGAGAATCACCCCAAGGTTCCTGGCCATCCTGGTTGGCTTGAGTGTGGTTGAGCCGAGCTGTACAGTGAGGTTGTGGTTGATTGAGGGACAGGCTGGGATGACGAGAAGCTCAGATTTTGCCAGGTTGAGCTTATGGTGGTGTTCCCTCATCCAGACAGAAATGTCCGACAGGCAAGCAGAGATTCAGACGTGATCTATTCAGACAGATCACGGTCTGGTAGAGTAGATTATAAACTTGCATGTGGATTAAAGTTCTCCATTACCATGACCGATTTCAGACACGTCATTCTGGGCGCATTCTGTATAGTTAGCTGTGGAATTATTGGCACGTTTTTTTGGGTGGTTAATCTGCTTAATCTTTTAACGAAAATCTGAGAAACTGTGAAATCTAATATTTAATTGAAGTAGTTTTATGGCACCCCTGCAGACATTTCATGTCAACTTAATTCATGCTAAATTTAAATTCTCTCGATTTTGACTCTGAGCAAATTTCTGGCTGGCCTGTTGGAGAGCTGTAAGCATGCTCTGTATGCACTTACCAGCCACTGTGTATAATAGAAACACCACATGTACCTATTCATGCAATTATCCAATCAGCCAATCATGTGGCAGCAGTGCAATGCATAAAATCATGTGGATACAGGTCAAGAGCTTCAGTGATTGTTCAAATCAAACATCTACTGTACAGTCGAAGATTGCGAAAAGACCAGATGTTTTTTTTCCAATCTTCAACGGTTTAGTTTGGGTGAGTCAGAGCCAGAATCAAAGGTCGATGTATTGTGCATTCTGAGATGCTTTTCTGCTCACTGTGGTTGTAAAGAGTGGTTGAGATATCATTGCCCACCTGTCAGCTTGAAACAGTCTGGCCCTCTCTCAACAGCAAGACATTTCCGCCCACACAACCCCTCACTTACTGGATGATTTTTAATAGTTCGCACCGTTCTGTGTAAATTCTGGAGACTGTTGTGTGTGAAAATCCCCAGAGATCAGCAGGTTTCTGAAATACTCAAACCAGCCCATCTGGCACCAGCAACCATGCCAGGGTCAGAGTCACTGAGATCACATTTTTCCCCCACTTCTGATGTTTGATTAGCTGAAGCAAGACCTGTATCTGCATTTGAGCACTTTTTTTTTTTTTTTTAAATCATTTGATTAAAGTGAGCCATTTCTATTTGCAACTACATCCAACCCACTGCTTCTGAACTTGATGCATGAAACTTTCATTAAGCTTAAACTAGACTGACTTAACCAGTTCCACCACGGTGTGCACACACACACACCCACACACAGAATGAACAAACAATAAGAATTGTTTGTTCATTCATTTACATTTGCTTTCAGTCATTTCAGACAGTTCATGTGGTTCAAGCTGTACATTTTCCTGGTATTTAGTGGGAGCACTATGCACTGTATACTAGTAAGCTGAATATACACTAAACCCTTCTGGTCCGGTGTGATGCCAATTATAAATTACGTTAGTCGAGTGACCTCTGTTTTTGTCAGGCATTCGTTTAAAGTGGACTCGGTGCATAAACAGGATTTTAGTTGCTCATTAACCTTCTCTGCTCCGAGTCATCTGTGCCAGGCTCAAACCTCACCATACACTTGTGGTTTGTTTGGCATGTTCCTACAAGCCCAGTATTTAATCAACCCAGGTTTCTAGTGTGTGCAGTGTCAGACATTTGTATAGGTCCTACGCTGTAACAGTTACTATACAGTACCATTTACTGGCTGAAACACGTCATTGTTTGTCTACTGTTCTCTCATACTGCGTACCATACTGCCGTGTGTGTGTGTGTGTGTGTGTAATTTGACTTTTAACACATTGAGTTGTAACATGATGATGATGGGTTTTGTGCTTGCTAATTCAGCATCTCACTTTTACATGATTGCATGTCAGACTGTCTGTGTGTTTGTCCTCACAGTCTCGTTGACAGAAGAGGATTGGTCCTGCCCGATACGCTGCAGCCTGCACCGCCCACGAATGGTATCGCAATGTACGGTGCCACTCAGTCCCAGACGCGCATGGTAAGTGTGAACTCGATGTGCAGTGACACGGAACTCAAGCAACATATACAAAAAACGGCTGGACTGTCAGTTGATTTTCCTTTCCCTTTTGCAGTGTAATGGGGTAATATGATGAGGTAAAGATGGTCCTGAAAAAAAAGAAAAAGAAAGAAAGAATTGACTCCTACTAACTCATTTTCACACAAACAAAAAATAATTGCATGATTACATTATAATAACATTTAATGTATTATCAGTTTTAATAATATTCTAGTTGATATGAATAACAATAAACAGCACTTTTTGATAAATAATTGTAAGTAATGTAAAAGAATGCACAAGGATAAAATAAAAGATGAAGTGAAAATAACAGCAAAAAAAAATTGAGGGATCTATCTATATAGGGGAGGGGGTCTTTTTAAATCTCAGTTGGGGAAAGTATTACTGAATGCATCACGATTCCTTCTCGGAAGATGATATTATAGACTTTTGCATCTTTTTTTATTGAATCTAGAACAATATCAACATTTCTGATGGAAAAATAAACACTTGAACGCCTCGTGTTTTTCGTGGTGGGTGACAATGATATTGTTAAAAAGTAGTAAGTGGTCATACGTGGACAAAAATACTAGCATATGCATATAGCATATTATTGATTTCCATCAGAGCAGTATAGTCAATAGTGAGTAGTCAGTAATGAGCCCATTGCATGCCCTGCTGTGATGTCCTTCATGTGTGAAAATGCAGCATTTCTAGGAATCTGATGGCCTGCTGTGGGCTGAGCCTCAGTAAACCCTCAGCTGAACAAAGGCTAAACACTGAATGCCAATCAGTGCCAAACACTTCTAGTCACTCCGCTGTCCTCACTCTCTGGCCTCGTTTTTTGAAATCCCTAACGTAGATGCCAGCGTATGTAAATGTTTATGCTAATAGAGATCATGGCTTATCATTCAAATTATTCAAATTGAATTCGGAACACGGTCACACCTGGTTTCTGGTCACAGCTGATTTCTCTGTGCCAACCCTATCGGAAATATTCTGTTGGCAATAAAGCATGACGGTGTGTGCGCTGATGTACTGGATCTGAGATACTAGAGTCTTGATTTCCCTGAGCTGTAAGCTGTAATCATCAAGACTAAAACAAACAAACAAACAAACAAAAAAGCTTGAAATATTTCACTTTGTGTAATGAATCTGAAATATATGAGAGTTCCACTTTTCGAATTAAATTACGGGAAAAAACTAACTTTTCCACGATATTATAATTTTTTGGGATGCACCTGTATATTTATTTCATTTGAATTGTAGCAAGAACTGGGCTTCTGTTATAGAAAATTAACATATTCTTCTCTGTGACAGTACACTTTTTGCTTTCACATTGTGTTCCTTACAGCTTTTTCTTGTATGAAATGTGCTAATACTCTGTAAACAGAAATTTAGTATTATAGTAAAAAAAATAACACTGATTGATGTACCAAACCATTAGTGCTCGAGTCACTATAATTGTTTCAGGATTTTGGGCCCGAGCTATCGAGGAAGCAAATTCTCAGGAATTATTTCAGGGTTTTGTTTTTTTTGTTGTTCTTGCTTGTGTACACATTTTCCTACTCTCTTTGTTACACCCTCTAGAGAAATTCCAGCTCAGCTCTGCCTTAGTACAGTGTGTTCCAGCTGTCAGGATAAAGAAAATGCACAGACTCTTCCCTCTATAAATTACTTCTATCACTCCACACATTTAACTAGAGTTTTATAGGACATTTTTATTACCAGGGTGGAAAAAAACCCAGCAGTTTAAAAAAAAGTCTGATGTGCTGATTAAGGCTGGGCAATATGACCGAAATATATCACGATACTTGAAGTACATTTAAGTGATGAGAACTGCTAGCAAATCAGTACTGCTCTATATATATATATATATATATATAAGACAAAAAAAAACCCAAAAATATTTTTTTCTTTAATTTAACATGAATCCTCATAGTTCAAATGAAATGCAGTAGACCCTGTTGAGTGTGAGAATTTATTCAATCTTATTTGAGGAAAAAAAAATCATTTATTTAACCCTGACAATGACAGATTTATTATACAAACTAATAACCTGTCAATTCCAAATATGAAACCATATATCAATGTATTTAAATATATATATATATAATTTGTGTATATATATATATATATATATATATATATATATATATATATATATATATATATATATATATATATATATATATAAAATTTGTGTTAATATATATATATATATATATATATATGTATATATATATTAATACACACAAACCATTTATAAAAAGATGTCACAATTCCCACAATATCCAAGAAAAGTTTATTGTGACAAAATTATTCATGATTTATATTTTAGATCATCATATTTTCTAGAAATTTCCTAGTGCTGGTATTGCTAGTGATCTGATAGAATGTAAAGTGAGATGTACAACTTTATGTACAAAGATGTACAAAGATTTTTTGGCCCCTCGAACTATCCTCTTCACAGTGCATTGAGAAAATATAGACACGCCTCCAATTCCAAGTTGATTCATAACATTTCCAGTTGACTGGAACTTCTTAATTATTGCCCTGATCGTGGAAATGGCCATTTTCAATGCTTTTGCTATTTTTTTTTATAGCCACTTCCCATTTTGTTCCCATTTTCCTCTTTTGCTGCACATCACAGCTATATTCCTTGGGGTTACCATTGTGATGAAAGACTAATTGAATTTGGCCTATGTGTGTGTTACCTCATATTTAAACCCCTGTGAAACAGGAAGTCATGGTTGAAGAAGTTCCTGTTCCTAGTCACCCAAATTTACTAAAAATCAAATCTCAATGGGAACATACTTTGAATATATTTTTCTCTTATGAATTCGTAGGGGTGCAAATAATTGTTGCACACTATATTTAACAAAGATTTGTTTTTTTTTTATAAACCAGTCTTGTTTGCAATTGTTTTATATCCATGAGAGGAGAGTATGTTGTAAACAAAATATCGAAAGATTAAACAATAAAGACAGTTTTCACAGCGATTGCACCCACCCAAACAATATTTACACAGAGTGGCATTATCACTGTATGTGTGTATTCTTCACCCTGTATGTGGTTGTTGTTTGGGCAAATCCACTGCACTTTTCTAAGGTCAGAGGGGTGTTCCTCTCTATTTCCTCTTGTCATGCTGTGTGATTTTGATAATGTGCCAGATCTCATTCCAGGCCCCAGAACAGCACAATGTCGGTTAGTAGCAGGGAAGAGAGTCGTGAAATGAGATGTATTCTGTCTGACCTGTACTTTAAAAAAAAAATATTTTATAAATACTACCTTTCCCCTGTGCTGTACCGTTATTTATACTCATGCTGATGTCCTGATCAAGATGGACTATTATGGCACTGGTTTTGTAATTGGATCGATGTCTCTATTTGCGTTGGCTATGGAAAAGCCCATTACCACAGAGCTATAAATATGCATTAGTTTCTCAGTATTACTCTTGCAGTACATTAGTCTTGCAATTTGGTTGCAAAAAATAGAACACATGGAAGAAGATGAAGTTAAAATGACGCCCAGTGATCAAGGGCACAGTGTTGCAGGTTATTCATCTTTACTGATCATTTCCTTAAAGACAGCAGCACTGCAGTTTCACAAACGTGCAAATGAAACGGCTTGTCAGGAAATGCATCACCGCAAAACAAGGAAATGACTCAAATCACACTGCTAAGGCAGCCAAGAACTTGAGAACGGAAAAGAGGGAGGAATGTCCAATATCGTGTTCCCATTTCTGTCTAATCAGGCTTGCATTACACTTAATGAAAGGAGAGCGAAGCCAGAAACCCTTCAAAAGAATCAGTTGAATATGGCATCAGCAGAATGGCTGGGAAAATGAGGTGAAATAATGGAAGTATGATGGTGTTAGTGGCTTGCCGTGTAAGATCAGGATCAGTTTTTTATGCAAGGCAAATACTTTATTGTTCTACCACAGTGTGTTTGAATTCTTATTTTTGATCGGTTGTTAATTAAGTTTCCATAATAGCAGCTCTTGCAGTAGTTGTGGCTGCGAGACAAATCATGGGTTTATATTCATGTACTTATTCGAAGACCTATAGTAACACCTAATTCACAGAAGTCGACGGTCCACGTAATCCAAGACTAATTGTACGTGAACTGATAGATTAAAAATAACGTGTTATTAACCGAGAAAAACATATAAAAGTTTTCTTTATGGAGATGATTATTATTTAACATTTTTGGAAGGGGTCTCCAGTGTCATTGCTTTGTAAACAACTGAGGTAAAGTAGTTCTTTTAAGCTTTCGGACAGTTTTTGTAGATGGCAAGATTTTTTGTGTCCGTGCATAAGGTAAGATTTGTGGAAAACACAGCTAAATGGGTGGAGTTGTATAAGATTCTATTTATTTATTTATTTATTTACTCATTCGGCCCACCTCCATTTCCACCAGTGTACACAAAGCTCCTCCCCAAAACTAGACTTGGCATGTTAACTAGAGCTACCTTTAGCAAGGACTGTCATGACCTCACTTTCAGACATACATAGACATTCCATTCAGCTGTTTGAAAGCTGTTACACTCTGTAAACATAGAACTTCTCATAATTATTTAGGAGGATGTGAAGGGGCATACAATACACTTGTTCTGAGACAATGGCTGAAACTATTATTTTTATCCTTTCTACATAATTTTCTGCTTTATCTTTAGGTTGCTGAGGAAACGGCATTGTATAGCTGCTATAATGTAGTACATTGTAACTACTAAATACTTAATGCTGTAGTATAAGATGAATAGACACTACGTGAAGTGCTTTTTTTTTTTTTTTTTTGGAAAGTGATCAGTGTCAGGGTGGTAAGAGTCACTCCACTTTACAATTGGTCACATAGCACCACTCTGGTGTACTATAACAGCAGTTTGAATTATGTTATATGCCTTACTTAATATACTCATACACTGTTCAAGCCCTGTACTGTTCCTCTAAGAGCAGTTTTATATATATATATATATATATATATATATAATATATATATATATATATATATATATATATATATATATATATATATATATATAAAATATGAGGGAGAGATCAAAAATAAATTTTGATATCCTTCTCTCAATAATGATGGAGATTGCACAACATTCTACAGCTGGCATTTCTTCCTTCCTTCCTCCCACAACTGCCTGTTCATCTCGAGGTTGTGTTATACTGTAGTGCTTTGTTTTGCCATATTTTTATAACTTGCAGCATAGTCTGCTGATCAGTCAGTCTGTTTAGGTGTTCTATAAATACCCAAGTTGATCATAGGGCAGATAAAAGAGCATCTTTGTCAGCGACATAAATAAGATACTTGCGAGAGACTGAGCTTTGTGACCTGACTGGGTTTTAGCCCTTAAAGCCATCACAGCGCTGAGCTTGTGTAGCTCTTTGTTCTCCTTCAACCAGAATGTCCAGCTTTCTTGGGAATGATTAAGGCTTTTTGAAGTCCCTAGCTTTCACAGTTCCAACATGACTTCTTTTGATCACAAAAGCTGTATTTTGTGAGGAGCAGGAAGTGCTGTATAAAGGGAAACAATACCACAAGAGTGTCTATAAATGGATTTCCCAAGAGCTGCATCACGCCGACGCTATACGCGTGCCAAATATGCTTAATCAGGTAACAGATATGGCTTTAATGCACATACTAGTCATACTCCGTCTAATCATTTGATTTCTTTTAGTTCAGGATTGTGTTTAAAGTAGTAATTTGTGGAAAGCAAATTACATTCGCAATGTTTCTCTGGCAGTTTCCACACTGATTCTGGCATGAACAATCAGTGAATCCACTTTCTGCCATTGGTCATTCCGTAATCAATCAGTTCATGTTATGGGGTGTTTAAAATCCATTTTAAAAATGGATTCATATTGATGGAAAAGGCTAATTAGGGCACATTTATACTATTAGCAAGAGTAAAGTCTGCTGGTAAGATTATTAGCTTAAATAATCATATTTAACAACCTTCAACATACTGATGTCTATATCCACAAAATTACGGGTATGGAGGAGGAACAACTCGGAACTCGCTATTTATTTTTGTTTATAAAATACTTTTTTTTTATAATCACAGATCATAAAGCAGTGGTGTTTTAAAGTAACTGTAAGCTTAAATTTTTTATGTGGTTCACGTTTTTTTTATACTTTACACTGATTTTATTGTCAGTCAGAGTCGTTGGTTTCATTTTAGGCAAAGAACGAACACTAACATAACACATGAACAGCTGCTCATGATGAGTACATTCATCTGCAGATGGAAAAAAGTTGTGTAAGTGTACCCCCAGTTTTTTTTGCCTCCAGTTTGTCATTTCAATTACGGTCCACAAGACGAGTTTTATTCAGAACCCTGTTTTCAGAACCAAATTCATTTGGTGGGCCAGATTGCAGTCTGGTTCTGGCCCGTTGTACGCAAGTTTGCCTCCCTGCTCAAAATATTAAGCACAAAGTTGGATTTAATTGGCAGCATTAATGTGAAGTCAAAGAAACTGAAGGAAAAAAGTCTTGACATTTAAATGCTTTTCTAGTCAGTCTAATGTAGTGCATCATTAAAAGGTTTGACAGTTTAGTACATAATTAAAGATGGCATTAAGATGTTTTAACAGAAGCACTTTTTGTTTTTAAAAGTTAAACTCTCACATAAGAATAAATATATATTTTCCGCAAAAAAAATTTATATATATATATATATATATATATATATATATATATATATATATATATATATATATGTATATTGTATATTGTGTGTGTGTGTGTGTGTATATATATATATATATAAAAAAAAAAAAAAAAAAAAAAAAATAATATATTTTGGATCCTCTAACAAATGATGAACAACAACCTACATACAGCCCATATAATGTATGTGAATCCATTTTAAAGGGCACACTCTATCCAAACTTGCTGGTGAAAGACGCATATTAAAGGTGGACCCTTAAGCGTTCCACCCCAGCAGCAAGGAAAGTAGTTTTCAGAGCGTATACCACCCACCACTGGTTTTAAAGACTCGCATTAGTATTGGCAGCATCACTAGACTACAGCACCATGTCTTGTCACTACATAAAATCTAGCACGTTTATAATCACTGTGGCAAGCTTGTTTACACTTTTATGACATTGTGGGTTATCAAGACGCCACACTTACGCCACACCAACCTACTATTTTCTAAGCTTGCTTCGTGTTTACAGTTCTGCGTGCTTGCTTTGCCCTTTGAACAGACCTGCATGCGTTTTTAAAAAAAACTTTATTTAACACCGTTCTCTAGAACATTATCGTTAATAAATAACACAAAACCTATTGAATACAGCTCCAATTAACATGGAATCTAGTGAGTAAAACACTTGTGCCCCCCTGAGAGAAAAACCTAATAATGAGACTCGATGATTAAGTTGCATCTTCATAATTAAGCGCCATTACCAAAACAATGTGGATAGAAATATGAAATAAGTAGTCCCCGGAGACATGGTGTCCTCATTTAGACTCTCATTAAGGAAGATGCATGGAATCTGTTTACATATGAGTTGCATGGCAGTCACATCTTTAAGCTGTCTTGAGGCCAATCATGTGGCAGCAGGCAGCAGAGCAATGTATGAAATCATTGCAGATACAGGTGAAGAGTTATAGTTAATGTTCACAGCAAACATCAGAATGGGGAACAGTGTGCTCTCCGTCACTTTGACCGTTTCATGGTTGTCGGTACCACATGGGCTGGTTTGAGTATTTCAGAAACTGCTGATCTCCTGGGATTTTAACACGCACACGCACACACACACACACACACACACACAGACCAGTCTGTCAAAAAAGAAATAATAATAACATCCAGCAAGTGGCAGTTCTGCAGGAGGAAATGCCTTGTTGATGAGAGAGGTCAAAGGAGAATTGACAGAATGGGTCAAGCTGACAGGAAGGTAGGTAGTTACCCAAAAAACCACTCTGTACAGCTGTGGTGTGTAGAAAAGCACGTCAGAATGCACATCACCACCACACTCTGTGGTAGATGAGCTACACTAGCAGAAAACCTCATCGTGTTTCACTACGGGAATCTGAGGAATCTGGGCACGAGCTTATCGAAACTGGACCGTTAAAGATCGTCAGCTGTCCAGTTTCAGTGAACGTCTCACTGTCACTTTCATCATCCTGTATGAGGTGTTGACAGGGTGACACAAGGACACTGGAAGCTAGTGGGGACAAGAGAGAGCACAAACATTTCAGATCATTGCCACAGGCTGATCTGTTCAACATCCTCGCTGTGTTCCCAAAATAAAATCCTGTGATGAAAGTACTAACATTTTGGAGGCCAATCCCACTAAATGCCCCTTATGTCTACTACTCAAACACTAAGCAGCGTTACTGAGAGAGTGGCTTTGTATTCAGAAGCCTGAAATAATGCTGTTAATAGATTATTTTGACAGTGATCTTTACCTGTAGTAAAACTATCTCAGATCGATATGAAGATGATCAACAATAATCTAAGACCTGTACATCAACCATAATCTAAGACCTGACTTCGATGTACATTTGGTTTGACATGGTGTTTGCGAAATATTACAATAATGTAGAGAATCCAAAACAGGAAGTAATATTCACTCTCGTTTTCACACGTCTTCAAAAAAAATATTGACTCCGCATGTGGTTTATTATTTATGACCGTTGATTTGGGAGTTCTGTCATCTCTGAAGTTTGATAAGACCCTTATATTCACTTTATTTTTCTGTTAGAACTGAAGTAAGCTGGGAGGGGGTGGGGTTTTCTTCATGCTTGTCAATATGGAGATCTCTCAAGAGCTTGTTTTATAATGAAAGCAGTCCTCAGTTCCAGCATTTTGAGAAACGTGATAGTCATAATTATCGACCTGTTGTTTTTCACAATTACCTCATTCCCTCTCCAAAACCTTTTTCTGAATGCACGTACTCCGATATTATATGCTAGGTCTCGCATTTCGCTTCACATTCAGTTCACCCAAACAAAAAGAAAAGCCACTTGTTTTTATTGTCTTAGATATGTGGAATGCAAAACCCAGCAATCTAATCAAGCTAGACTGTGTTTTAAGGACTACAAAAGACTTCAGAAGGCGTTCAGTGAGGAGTGCATTTGCGTACGATTCAGTGGAATGAGTCCTGCTGAACCCCTTTTTATTGTTTAGGTTTGTAGCAAGAATTAAAGCCAACAAGTCTCGACTTGCATCACACTCGTCATACCGATGCATTGTTGTTTCAGTCATATTTTTCTCCCTTTACTTCCCCTCCAAAGAGCCATTCCTTACTTGTAAGTAGCAGCACGTCAAAGAGCACAAAAGACCCCAGTGTCATTTTGGAAGTCTTTTATAGTATTTTCCCCGTTTACTCTTAGTTTAATCGTCTGCCATTTATTATAATGGGTTTTTGTTTTTGTTGTTGTTTTTTTCAGTGAGTGTTCTGGTCAAGTGATTGTCCACCTAAGCAGTTAAACATCACAGCATTTAACAGAACTGAGAACATTACTAAGAAATTCTACTAATACAAAAGTATAGATGTGTTGAAAAGTGAAAGTACCCTGCCAAAATTATAGTTATTACACGTTACTATTTTTAAACGTACTCCAGTATTAAAAAGTAAACACTTTTTTTTAACCAATGAGATTAAATTGTTAATGTTTTCATGTTAAAAGCAACTTTTGACTTATCTAAAACATGATGTACTTTTCATAGTGAATTAATCAGAAGTTAAATATCCTGTAAATAACCAATATTTACCATTTTATCTCGAATTTGACTTGCTGCGCAGCCAATTTACGTTAGCTACAGCAGTCGATGCTAGTCTAACCTGTCATTAGCAAAGAAACCAGGCTAACTTCGATAAATATCAAGAGCTAATGTTACCGAATTAGCTAAACTTAACTCAACATGCTTCTTCAAATTAGATGCCACTCATGTCTTCTAGTGAGGCAAAGGAAACGCCTCATTTTATACAAGACTTTTCTTATTCCAGCACAGTGAAACGTTTTAGTGAGGTAGGGCCAGGAATGCTCATCTGCAAGTCTTACACTGCAGTGTGTGATGCTAGGAGTAAATACAAATGTAAAATGTAAAAAGCAAGGTTTTTTTTTTTTTATCATTTCTTTAAAATGTAATCAAGTGAGTGTACACACATTCAGGTTTCAATGGCACTTAACTATAAAATACACCAAAATACTACCACTACTGCTGCTAATAATGATGATGATGATGATGATGATGATAATTAATTATACTTCATTACGCAAGTGTTACTATTGAGTATAACTTGTATAGAAAGCTGTACCTGTAGTACAACATACCTAAAGAAGTGAAGCATTTAAGTACACTCAGCATTGTAGGACACTG
This sequence comes from Ameiurus melas, assembly GCA_012411365.1. Taxonomy (NCBI): domain Eukaryota; kingdom Metazoa; phylum Chordata; class Actinopteri; order Siluriformes; family Ictaluridae; genus Ameiurus; species Ameiurus melas. Next base: position 23,582,425 of record CM022761.1, read on the forward strand.
CAGCAATTTAACCTTGACCTTCATACCTTCAAGTAACATTTGTGTGGTGCTTAATGTCATCACTGAAAAACAATTTTTAAATGTTTTTCTTTTCGAAATCAGACCACTTTATAGATTATAAAAACGAGTAGTAATAATCTGAAAAGGCCGATCCATTCAAGCACACTGTACGGATGATGGAAAATGAAATTCGATATTCAAGAATCAGATGCTTAAATTGGTGTCCAAATTGAACCGATCTGTCCGAGTTACTTTGATGAAACGTAATCACCGTCCTGTAAAGTTAGTTTCACAGACTGCTTCGCCTCATGGGAATGCTCTATTTCCATTGTTCAGCATAACTACAGTAATACTAAGAGGATATTTGTACTCTGTACAAGTATGAGACTGAGAAATGGAAGACTGGGTCTCTGTCAGAAAGCCAAGCAAAGGTTCCTCAACTTCCTGCAACGTAAGAAATGAGAACGGCATATCTTCTCAAACTTTCACCTCCGAGGTAATATGATTGTCTGGAAATTGGTTATGCACCAACTGGGACAGACGGATTTAATGGACCTGTTCCACGATGGCACTTTATTTATTTATTTATTTTTTAAATATAGATTTATAGATTCAAAAATATTGAGCACATGCACCATACTCTCCAATAGTCAACAAGTCAGTTGTCTCTTACGTCATTCATTCTTTTCTTATATTAGGTGTTCATGTCTGAACTAAACCCAAGCTTCACGTCCGTTCCATTTTTATATAGTGGTTAGGTTTGTGAGATCGTGTGTAATCTGCCATCATCCTATTGAATCTGTTTGTGAACGAATCAGTGTTTATGAACGAATCAGTGTTTATGAATGAATCAGTGTTTATGAACAAGACTTTTAAGGGAACGAAATGTTCTCCATCACATCCATCTCCTCACTCATGTTTTTCGTTCATTATAACTCGTCAGTTGAATTAATGGAAAATAATTCAATATTTGAGCAGCCCATAATCAGTTATGCCTTACATATATATCTATACATGAGTGGGTAAAAAAATGACTGATGGATTTATTATTTTTTTAATTATTGTAGCATTGAAAACTACTTCATACGTTTGTGTGTGTGTGTGTGTGTGTGTGTGTGTGTGTGTGTGTGTGTGTGTGTGTGTACACACCCACATTTATTTTTCAAGACCGACAGAATTGTCTTTCTTGAAAATAAATTCAACGGATGTTCTCTTTTTGGATTTGGACATGCCGATTTTAAGGAATCATAATACTGAAACGTGTCTTTTGAAAGCCGTGTGAAATGGTGGAACTTACAGAAAGGGTCACTGGCCGGATCTTTTTGGTGAACGGAATCAAAAGATTCGATTCACTTGGTTGAATTCGAAATTTCCACCGCTGCCAGAAATGCTGCTGTTAGAAATTTCTGCTCTTCGACAATGAAAAATTCAATTCTATAAACTTGCACGTGCTCGGTGGTAAACGGTAGCGGAGATGCTTGTTGAATTCTTGAATTGGAATGTATTAGACTCTGTTCATGTTAAATCTGGTTTCGTGTTTTGAGACCAACGGGGCTAAGATGCATCAAAGATGTTTTGCTGCTCTGTTCCGAAGTCAGACAGCAGGATATTAAGGCAAAAAGGAAACGTATTACGAGAAGGATGATTTGTTTTTGCTGATCTTAAAGCTGCAGATCTACGTTTTCCCACAGACATTTCAATCGTCCAACATCTGGATAGTTGGAATCGATCTGCGATTCCGAAACCATCATCCTTCGTCCCAAACCTAATAATGGTACCCAAAATGTGTCGTACGCGTCGTTAAAAAGCCATTGTATGTGTGCTGTAACTGCAGTGGAAATGTTGTGCTGTAATTGTTTTGGAAAGGTCTACCTGAAGCGAGCACAGATGTTTTCCCCGAGTAATCAGTTGTTCCCTGTGACCAAACCCGCGCTTAATGTTGTTACGCTTAATGAAAATGATTGATGGTTGTTTTAGAAAGGTTCTGCTCGGTATTTCTCACACACATTGGTTCATTTGTGCTGAATAAACAGATGTGCTCTTTCGAGAGAGGGAAGGGTCGTGTATTAAAATAATGACACTAACAGCTTTTATTTCTGCTTATTCACTTCAGCGCCGATCGATAACGATTTCTTTCCAAATTTTCCCCCTATTCATCCCATCAAATGACATCTTTCACCTCCCACCCCCTTTTATTTTTGTGTACCCTCCCTCTCTCTTTCTCTTACTCAGTGTGACCAAGACCAGTGCATTCAGAGCACCAAATTCGTTTTGCAGGCTGCCACTACGCCGTTGCTGCAGAACGAGACCCCAGTCATGGCTGATGAGTCATCGGTGCCTGGCAGACCAGCTCTAGGCGCTCCGTGTCCGTTGCTTCCTCTCGGCCAGCCCACACCACCCACCTCCACCCCAAGTCTGAGCTGTGAAGCTGAGAGTCTGAGCCCTCCTGCCCCCGAGGCTCAGCACCACTTCCTCACGCCTGACGATGCCCCCTCGCCTCCAGGCATGCTTCCCTGCATGAGCCCACTGGACCACGGCCCCACGCCGCCCTTCTACAACCCTGCCAGCCAGGACTCTCTACACGAGGACTCGATCAGAGGCCTGGTCAAACTCAGCTCTGTTTAAACAGACTCATCGATGTGTGTCTCCCACACTGCCATTTAATCTGTGCCAAGAGCCTGCAAGCTCCTCATCGTAAACTCTCCAATCTCAGCGATATGAGCAGCCCAAAGTCACTAAGTGTGGATTTTGAGCACATTTAAACCCAGTTTGCAACCCTCCTAAGTCACAAAACGAGCTGCCAAATCTGTTTAAGCTCTTCTGACTGTCTGGGGATACAGGAGCTGCTCCCCTCAAGGATGGTTGGCTTCTAAAACAAAGGGCTGTAACTAACCCAGTGCATCGAACCGTTTAAGAAGAGGACGTTCCACTTGAAAAGCTGCTTCATGTGTCACTTGCTGGCATTCACTTTGTATTTTTGGGCTGGTTTTTTTTTTTCTTTCTAAATCAGAATTGCTGCCTGATAATTGGGACTGCATTGCACACTTTTTGCCTTCCTGTCTTTTGAGATTATTGCACCGTTGATGACGTGAGCTGTTGTCATGTTGTTGCATATGTGTACACGTTTGTTTTGTTTATTATTATTACCCAATTTGGAAAGAATATGGTATTGTGTTGTGGCACAAAAGAAATGTTTTCCTTTCTCAGCAAATTGGTGTACATCACACGGATATTACTACATTACCCGAGTTTTAATGGGATTCTGTAAAAGCTGTTCCTGCATCTTTAAAGACTCGATGTTGTATGCTGCGAAGTTCCCTGGTCTGCAGAAACAGTGTTCTCATGTGACGATTGCCTGTAGTGGATGTCTTACCAACACGACCTATGATACTGTGTCATGAAGAAGAAAAAAATACACTGCCCAATAAAATCTGATTCATTACAAGCACCAGTTACCTACTTCATTTCAGACTTGCGTCAGAGTACTGTTGTTTTAAAACAAAACTCTCCATGCATTTTAGTTGCACTTGATTTGCAGTAACTAACTTGTACTTTAATCTCAAAGAAATTCATCATTAATTTAGTCTCTGTACTCCAGAATTTTAACAAGTGTAAGGAATTTAATATCCTTTAGTCACATTTCCATCCATAGCAGATAAATTATATAAAAGTGCTACTTTATTATTATAGAAATCAGTTTTAACGCTAATCTACAAACTGGTGTTAGTGTTCTGAACTAACAGGAAATTCAAAGAACTGTTGAATGAATACATGTTTATTCCTAAAGTTTAATGTGTTGTTCAATATCCGTAGCGTCTGTAGTGTGTGTGATTTGATTACCTTAGACAAGAATTGTATACATTTTTCCTTTGCTAACCTAAGATATATAATAGAAGCTTAAGGGCAGTTATTTCATTACTAATAAATATGACTGTGTTTATAAGTAATTCCTGTTACTTAAAAGTTACTTAGAGGTTGACATTTTGTGGTGACTATTCTTCCCGCTGAAAAAGTAGTTGTGAAAGGACGAATTACAGATCCCGAGCTTATTTTACGGTTCGCTTTGACTGTTAAAGTCATTAAAGTGTGCAACAAAATTTATTTTAGATAAATGTCAACCTCCTCAACAACTGCCCTTAAATTTCAATTACAATGACCTCAATTATCATTTTTTTTTAAAAACAAGGATTGGTTTATTTTCTCAAAGAATGAAACAAGTTAACAAATCATTCAAAACACCACCCAATCCTATGCACCCAGTCCCCCCCCCCCCCACCCTCCCCCCAAACTACCCAATATCACCAGTGACTACGTTTACATGGACAGCAGTAATCGAATTATTGACCTTATCATGAATAAGACGATATTGTGATTAAAGTGTTTACATGAGTCGCGTTTAGAATATTCCTTTCATGTTCATGTTTTACGATTTCTAGAACATCGATCGATTAACGGCACACGTCATTACGTCACTGCGCCACGCCGTCCGATGTCCCTCCAGAATTTCACGTATCGACATACAGTTCGTCTTCGTTATGGTACCATATACAGTTTTAGAAATTTTTATTTGACATTTTTACGCTCCAGGTGCAGTTAATTATTTGTCATGCTGTATGTGCAAATAGACGACTGATTGAAGCCGTGAGCTGCGTCCCAAACCGCGTACTTACCGTCTATATAATAGCTGAGATACATGTATTTCGCTTACTATATAGTAAGTACGCGGTTTGGGACGCAGCCGTGCTCTCTTGTTTACCGTTAAACTGTTTTTGTCCTGTCGCAAAATGCAGTGAAAACTCTCACACGTAATACACGTCAATAATGCGACTAAAACAGGAGTACTCCACACGTCTTAATTCGAGTCGTGTTTACTTCGAGTATGACTCTAATCGGATTAAGTCATACTCTCATTAATCATAATCTGAATCCGAAGCCAAGAAAATCTACTTAAAGTGCGTAACCCGGGTCTGAATACGAGGAACTTTCCCCATATTTCTTTCCCCCAATATTGGACTTCCAACTCTGAATAAAGCCTGTAAGCTCAGTGTAGTGTTTAGTACATGCTTTATTAAAGACAAATATAAAGCACAGTAATTATAATAAGCAACACTGTTACTCCGTAACAATACGTTTGCACTCTTATACTTAAACTGCTTATACAGTCCTCCATTTAAACCAAATGAACATGAACATTCATATGGTGGTGTTCACTCACCTCAGGTTCTCCACCATGTACGTTTAACACGTTAGCATTCTGACTTCTAGATTATTCTAGTTGTCGCTTCCCTTTATAAACAAAATCCAGCGACCCCCTGAAGAATGCTGTACATCTTTCCATAAGTATAATCCTTCTTACTTAAATATCAGGCACATTAGGGAAAAACATACCCTCATATTTACTTATTAGTGCCACTTGAGCTTTTGTTCCTAAAATGTCCATCCTGAAAGCCCAAATCAGTTTCACGGTCGAAACATTTGATATTATCTAAGCAGCACTTTATTTAGTTTCATAACAACTGCTATTATTTTGAAGCTATATATTTATTGTATAAACTGCTGTTGAGGTTATTGAGCTTTAGAGTCAATGCGATGACCAGTTAATTAGGCTTAGATCTATAATAACCATCATTTCATCACGGTAATATCAGGGCTGACTGTTGCAGCACTGATTATTTTAAAAGCAGTAGCGTTTTGCATAAAATAACGACTAAATATCTATCTTAGAACTCCAATTTAAAAGAAATCTCTCGAGCCTCCACATGTTTTTGTTCATTTTCATGAAGGGTGCCAACAATTTTGGAGTTGACTGTATAACAAACGTTAACAGTGTTTCATCTCAACCACTGCAACGTCACTTTAAACGTCCACGCAGGACTCGCGGAGTGATCGTTGCCACCAAAAATGATCGATTTCGCTACAGCTTTTTTCTTTCTTTTTAAAAAAAGGAAAACTACTTAAATTGGCGCAACTACAATTGCACTGAATTGTCTTTTGCAATGGTCTTTGTTGGTAAACGAGACCTTTTCGCTGTACTCGTGTACTACGCACGTGAATTGAAGATGCGTCTTGGCCCAAATCTGCGGAAAATCTGCGGCAATTAGGTCTTACAGACGCCATGCCCGGCATCTTCGCTCATCCAGATAACACCTTTTTGAGTCAATAGTAAACACATTTTCAGATTTACTCATCCCGTAAAATGTACCCTGATTTTTAACACGTTTTTACATCATTGTAACATAAGGGCGAGTAAGTAGCCGCTGATTACGCAGGGCTCGGAATTAACTTTTGTTTTTACTTGTTAGAACTGGTGCTTGAAAACATTAGCAGCCCCAGCAAAAACTTAGGAGTGACACAGCTACAGGTGTGTGTTTGTGTGTGTGTGTGTGTGTGTGTGTGTGTGTGTGTGTGTATATTATATATATATATATGTATAAACAGACGACTTCTATTTAAACACACCACCACTCACGCTTAAAATGTGTGGATTCAGAGGTGAACGCAGTGAAGTCTTTCAGCCACTCTCTCCGCCTTCTTTTCCGCTGGTGGATCCACATTCACCAACTCCACGAGTTACGTCATCTGTAACTTTAGACGGCTAACAAAAGAAACCTCTGTATGCTTTTCATCTTCTCTCTACAGCTCTTTACAGTTTGCGTGCTAGTTAGCGCCCTGTCGCGCGACAACAGTGCGTAGTGAAAGGGAGTGATTGATGGCTAATAGTAACCAATCTAAAATCTGCATTGAAGTTAAGAATGTAAAGATGCAGTTTAACTGGTTACGTAACGTTGGAGAGAACGGTGGAGCGGTCACTGTATCGGCTCACGGCAGGCACATACTGTGCAGTAATTAGCGAACCTTTTGTAGAGAAGTGAAAACAGGTCGCACCATAATTATTTGCACTCGCACAAATGCCCCCAAATATATTTTAAGGTCGCACAGATTAAATTTCAGGAGCATTTCGAGCCATGTTATGTATATATATATTTATTATTATTATTATTATTATTATTATTATTATTATAATTGCTACACTATTGGGGGGAAAAAAAGTTCCATAGCCCCAGGCCTCAGATCATATTTTGGAAACGCAGCCCTTTGCTCACATGCAGTGGTGTACACTGGGCGTTCTCCGTCAGTGACACAGCTGCGAATTCATTAATTGGCTGTTAAAAAACAAAAACAAAATAAAAAACAACACACGAGTGCTGAAGTGAGCATGTGCCGTTACTGATCTGAGAGTCACCAGAGCTTAATGTCCTGCAAGTCCAGGTCTCCGAGGACCTCCAGCTGGGTGATGGAGCTCAGGTCCTGCACTCGGTGTCTGTACTCCAGCAGATGCTCTCCATTCACAGCGATTTTAAACTGGTGAGTCTGGCACAGGATGATGATCTGAGGACGCAGACACGAACAGGTGTGTTAATGTGTTCAAAAGCCACAGAGAACTAGAAATCTGTGATCGCTTTCTAATGATGATGATGTTGTTGTTCCTGACACAAAATGACATGAACAACTGGTGAACATTCAAATCTAGTAACTGGTTTAATCCTGTTTTAATATGCCCTTGGTGGAATCTGACAATTTGAGTTTCAATTTTATAATCCAGAGCAATAAAATACTGTGAAATTATTTGTCTTTTAATAGCATTTTTGTTTTGCGACATTCAAACTGGGCTTTCACGCAAATCACCATGGAAAAAAAAATCACTTCGGGATGTAGATTTGTATTTAGATCTTGCAAGCCAGACATACGAGTGGTGAAGAAAAACTCCCTGAGATGTCATGAGGGATGATGGGGGGGATTATAAGTCATTACAGTACACAGTATAGTTGTAGGAAAGTAAAAACAAACAGTGTGTTGAAAGGATGTTCAGTGTGAGCACATTGTTAATAAGAGTTCTTGGATGAGCACAGGGCAGTCTTTACGATAACAGCAGCAGTCCTTTTAGGCTTTCGGATGAGACGTTAAACCGAGGTCCTGACTCTCTGTAGTCGTTAAATATCCCAGAACACTTATCGTAGAAGAGTAGGGGTATAATAATCCCGGTGTCCTGGTGTAATTCCTCCATTGGCCCGTCTCTATCACGGCCCCCTAATAATCTCCATCTCTAAATTTGGCCACATCACTCTCTCCTCCCCACTAATAGCTGGTGTGTGGTGGGTGTTCTAGCGCACTGTGACTGCCGTCACATCATCCAGGTGGATGCTACACACTAGTGGTGATTGATGAGAATCTAGTCATATTAATCCACTATTTCTTATGATAAGATCACAAGAAATCAAATACAAGATTATTAAACCTATTATTAAACCCATTTCACTTTCTTATTATTCTGATCATTTTAAGCATTCATTTTTAAAAGAAGCAAAATGATCTGCAAATAAAAGGAGGACATTTAAAGCTTAAAAATCTGTCTAGGAATAGCCTTATTCATCTTATATTTGGTTTATTGTAATCTTATAAATTGAAGAAAGGGTAGATCAATTTGACTCGATTCAAGATATTATCACTTCATAAGGTCTCATTGAACAGAAACAGATTTCTGTTAAATATTTCCGGTCAAAAGTTTAGACACCCGTTTTTTATTTACATTTTTTCCCACAACACATTTTATAATAATAATAATAAAGTAAATAAAATAAATCAACACAAATTAAACTGTTGGAATTATATTGTGATAAAAAATCCTAGATAAATCAAAATAATTTCATATTTTAGCATTTTCAAAGTAGACCCCCTTTTTACCTAGAATTTCCAGAAATGTATTCTTGGCATCTCGAACGATTTCTTGAAGAATTTCCCTGAGATGCTTTTTAAACAGTATTAAAAGGAGTTACGCTGGACACTTATTTCACTCCGAGTCATCCGTTTAAAAAAATATTTAAGTTTTCTAATGAAAGAAATGAATATATTGGCACGGTTATATTTTTGTCTACAACACCGATTTCAAAACATTTAATCACACACCTTCAGCTCAAAAGCTTTTTAAGATCATGAGAAACATTTCAGTCGAGTGTCCACAAACTTTTGACCAGCCATGCATATTGTAAGAACGTGTTATAATTTCACCATGTGAGCTGGTACAGATTTTATAAGGCAACGCCACATGTAGAAATAACATTAAAAGGTGTGACTCAGATTTTCAGATGATACAACACCTCTAACTGTAGGGAAATTCTCTACACTGAATCGTACCAGAGCTGGAGTGAGTGTACTTATAGTAAGGATTTCACTCAGTGAAGTCTGTTATGTGAAAGTCAGAAGTGCTCCGAGGCCGTTTCCTGTGCTCTAATACACACTCCTACCTCAAAGTATTTCCCAGCAGTGAACGGGAAGTACGACAGCTCCATCTCCTCCGGTCCCCAAGACTCACTTAAGAAAGAGTTGCGGATCACCGTGCCCGATTTGATCCGTGTGTTCAGGTGTAGGGCGATGTTTTTGGACTCGCTGCACCTCAGGTTTACAGAAAAACTAGAAAACGAGAAAAGCTGTTATAGTGGGACTGTTATATAATGATAATAAAATGAAGAAGCAGTGCTGAAGTACCTATGAGGAAATAAGCTGACGTGGCCCTTAATTGTAATGTGCTGTCCAGGACTGAGCCCTTTAAGTATACTGCCCCTGTAGGGTATACTCTAGTGGGGGGAGAGAACACGTGTAACTTGTAACTGGTGCAGGTGGTATTCCTTTTTCAAAATCATATTTCAGATGAAGACGAACTCACCAAATCACCTGATTCTGAAAATATTGCCTGTGGAAATGAGGCAGAGATTACTATAACTGTTAATAAACCACCTGATTAATTCATTTTTTTTAAACGAATATATACAAATCGGTAGATAATTGGTTGTTTGGAGCTTCTTACTGAGCTGGGGACATAGCCAATGGCTTGTATTTGAACTTTTCCTGATACGGAGAACGTGTCGACCCTGTGTAGAGGGATTCTGTGCTGATACTCCAGGACATGAGCTCCGTTTACTGCCACCTGCAGGAGAGACACAGCAATTAGCAGCAACGTTCACGTACAGACACAAGACAACGTTTAACGCCTTTAAGAGCAGCTACACTAGTTTCATCCTGTAGCCTGTGATTGAGTTACAGAGGTCTATGGAGGAGTGCAAAGAACCCCTAGTTATAGTAAGTGCCCCCTAATTATCTCCAAAAATCATACATAGCTATGTATTTGTGTGGGGGATTCTAGAGAACTGCCAAAATGCTTTTGTTTTGTGATAATAATGCTCTTTGCTGTCTCTACTTTGAGAAGACAAACATATTTTACCAAAACTAGACATCTATCTAACCCTATTCTAACTGTCCAGATTTTAAAATGCTATAACTTTTTTTTTTCAGTTTACATGCTGCAGCAAAACTTGTTTTATTGGGTCTATTGGGTCCAGATCTATCTGCAGTACGGGTGTCACCGAATATGAATAGGTTAATTTAGATTGAAGAGATAATATGTTTTAAATGAATATGAATACAGATCCAAACTATAGATCGGGCATTGGGTTTTTTTTTTGACAGAAGCTTGAAGGGAGGGTTGCCAGGTCTGAGCAAAACTCCAACCCTAACTACAACCCTAAAAACCGCATGTCCAGCAATCGCAGGTTCGAATCCCAATGGTGGCCGGGAGTCCAAGAGAGCAAAGTCGGCCGTGCTCTCAGGGAGGGAGGGGTGGTATACTCTCTCTCCCCTATCAATCACAGCGACACTAGCCAATTATACATATGGAAGTAGGCGGATAGCATTTCCCCTGAGTGGGTCACGCAGCTCCTGACACAGCACAAAAACCACACGAAAAGACTAGAAGCTAGCCCTCGAAGTGCTCAGAAATAGGAAAATTTAGACGCACGTTTCTTCTTTTTTCCGCAGTCTTTAGGAGGTGCCGTACCTGTCTGTAATATGCACATATTATACATGGAACCTACTCACTTCTGGTTTAAATCCAAATATGGAAAAAGATCCGAATAATAATTTGAGCAGACACATGCATGCTCTGTGCTACACCTCTAACACATACAATAAAATGTCCAGGGTTTTCCCAGGTGGCTGGCAGTTAAAAAGTCTAAAAGAGTTTAATTGAATGTTAGTTTGGAACAGGCATCAGAGCGTCAAAATAAAGTCAAATCAGATTCTGGCTCAACAATGCCCCCTAGTGGGAGCCACTGGGAATGGTGTAAGAATTCAAACATAGGCCAGTTTGTATTAACCAATCAGGGAACTTGTCTACAAGAAAGTGGCACATGCCTGTTCATTATTTTGCATGTTCACAGGCCACCTGTACAAGAGCAGGCTAGTGATGAACAGGAAGTAACATGTAAGTAGCAGACATGCTTGGGAAGCATTGTGCCCTGCAATGGGTTGGCACCCTGTCCGGGGTGTCCCGTCTTGTGCCCCGAGTCCCCTGGGATAGGCCCCCAGTGACCCTGTGTAGGATAGGCGGTACAGAAAACGGATGCTTGGGAAGCATATAGGAGTAGCAATGCAAATCCAGAAGGGATATTTTTTTTGCCCCTAACCGGGATGGTGACCATAGATTTATATCCTAATCTAGAGATGGTTGGTAGATTCTGACCTTCGTCCTCACATGCAAAGTCACTTCAAACCCAGACTCTCAGGGTGAATGTCAGATCACTCACCTTGAACACATCTTCCTGTACTAGAATGATTGTCTCAAAGGATGCTCCTTGCTTAAAGGGCATCTGATCGAGAATCTCCTCTCTGCCCCAGCTACCTTGCTGTAAGGAGTTGCAAACGATGCACGGCGAGCTCCTGAACCGGGGGTTGAAGTGGAAAGCGATGTCGGCTCGGGGCTTCGTGCTGCTGCCACAGGTCAGGTCAAACTGGAACCTGGACGTGGAGGTATACTTTATACTATAACAATTACATCGACTATAGCAGCTCTGCAGGTCATTTCGTCTGCTTGATCGATCTACCTAAAACTCAATACCGACTCATTTTACCTTGACTTCCTATCATATTACACACAGCTGACCAGTAAAACTCTGATTTTGCTGTGCGATTACTTTTGCACACTCACAAATGTCTTTTGAAAAAAATGGGTTTAGTTGCATTTTCATGTAATCTTTGCACTAGGACTGCACAATATAAACAAAATGTGTTTGTAGTAAATTGCGTCACACTGCGACTGTGCTATGCCTTCAAATAAATACACATGAAAGACCTGTGAAACCTTGATTTCAATCTGTCTGACTCAAATATTTATGCTGTGTGGATGTAGTGATTCTGGTAAGATTTGCTGGTTAGTTCTCCAGTGAGAACTTGGCAACAAGAGGATATTGCTTGTGCAGTTAAAATGCCGTTCAATAGAAGGGGGAGGACGGGGGGCTGTTCAGCAAGATAAATATATATTTTTTTCTCTCACTCACTATTTTCCAGCAACATTCAATGTTATATTAATATAATTATAAATCCAACATAGAAGTAAGTAGTGGGGACATCAAACGTTGGACTCAAAAGTTCTAGGGTGCGTCTCGATCAGCTTTTATTTACAACTCAATTTATAATGTCAGAAAGCTATAGATCCTGCCTGTTGCTGATAAACGCCAGTAGTGAGATTTTACAGGACATACAATAGTCATGTCGCTGGAAATTGAGTCATCGGTGTCCCAATATGTAGTGGTCTAGGGTCCTTACCAATCCCTCCAGGATTTTGCGATCGCAGAAATGAACGTACTACCAAGGAAACTCCGCAATATTCGGAGGAGCTTGCGATTTTTCTAAATTGACGCAGATTTTCCGCAGATTTGGGCCAAGACGTGTCGTGTGACGTCATCACAACGTGTGTTCAGCCAAAGCCCTCTTCGATTCACGGGTGTTGAACATGAATACAGCTGAAAGGTTTTATTCATCAACACACATCACTGCGAAAGACCGTGCAAAACAATTTCATCAATTCAAGTAATTTTATTTTTAAAAATAAATTCCTCCGCAAATTCTGAAAACAGCCGTAGCAAAATCAAGCATTTTTAGTCGCCGTCGTTAAAAATAAGACCTCTGTGAAATCCTGTACAGGCTGATTTACCAGTACAACCTAGGTAGCTGATTGAGACGCATCCCTAGAACGCAGCGCAGCTTTACGACACCTTTGTGCGGCGCTATGGCAGAAACACGGTTTGTTAAATTTAGTGCTCTACGTTGGTGGTGCCAGACGTGCGTGAAGTTGCGTTGGCCTTCCCACCAACGCAATACGTCAGCAAAATATTCTCAATCGTTTGTGCTTCGTTTGTGCTGTAAAAATGTTCGTTTGTGTTGCTTCGGTTCTGGAGATATTAAAAGAATATTAATAGGTCATTCTGGGGTCACTCAGCCCCACCCACATGCTCCAAATCGTTTGTGCCGTAAAAAATTTTGTTTGTGCTGCTTCCGTTTTTAAAATATTAGGCATTTAATTATGTCGCGGTGACGTCACCAGCCCCACACATGCTCCGAGTTCACCAGTGGTGTTAATGGGAAATTGGATGATGAGTTGGATGACCTTATTGGTCACATATACATTACAGCCATTTTAATGTACTTAAAAGGCGTCTGTGGAGCAGACTGTACATGATGACTGGACAAACTAAAGAATTAAAGCGCCGCTGCATCGCTCTCTTTAAGTACAGTTTAGTCTACATTGTAGGTAATGTAGAAACGGTTAACTAAAGTAAAAATACGCCATAGTGTCGATGAAAGTTTAAGCTTTAAAAAAAAAAGAAAGAAAAAAAAGTCAACTCGTGAATCTTGAACTCGATTAGAGTTCAGATATCAATACTAAAGATTCATGTGGAGGTTGTTCAGGGTGGGTTTTTTCTTTAATAATCAGGTTAGTCGCATCATCTTCAGATAATAATAATAATAATAATAATAATAATAATAATAATAGATCATGCAACCTTAGTGGTTATTAAGTGTTACCTGTCAGCGTCATTGAGAACACAGCCCTGAACTACAACCATCTCTCCAGGCTGAAGCCCACCTGGGATGAGTCCTGTGAAAGGAATGACCTGAAATAAATCCATCAGATTACAGTCATCAATAATGGCGTTTATAAAGAACAGCTCTACTTCATTTACACACTAGCAATAGAGCAAGGAGACTGCTTGTTGTTAGTGTTTCAACCTGAATGGACGCTAATCACAACATTGGGTCCATAAAGAGCTGCGTTTTCTCTGGAGCTACACATGCAGATATTTGTGTTCAGAACAAACCCCCGGACTGATGATGATGATACCTACCGGGTTGAAGATGGCCTGTTTCGCATTGGCCACGGACATTGGGGAAACCCTGTAGAACACCGGTTTGTAGAGGAGGTTGTTTATTGTTTTGAAATCTTGAGCTCTTCTCAGAACGCCATTTTCCTCTATCAGGGAGTAGATACAGATGAATCGCGCACGAGTCGGTTCCGTGTGGACGACTCGCTTCAAGCGAGTCGATTCAAATCGGTTTGTTTCATTTGTAGGGTTACAGTGTAGCCTGTAGGAATTTTATGTGTGGTCTTGGGCTAAGATTGGTATTATTGCTATTATAGCATGAAATATGAACGTGGTTTGGTTTGGCGGTCAGAATTTTCAAGGCTGTGATGGTTGGTGAATCAAAGCATCAGTAGTTGCATATTTCGAGTCATTTGAAAAGGTTGGAATAGTCAGTAAATTCAGTCAGTAACGCTATCGCTGATTAAAACCTAAATGATAATACGTACATCACTGAATGAAACCTAAATTACATACATCCCTGTCTGACTAAATCCTAAATGACATACATCCCTGACTGACTAAAACCTAAATTACATACATCCCTGTCTGACTAAATCCTAAATTACATACATCACTGAATGAAACCTAAATTACATACATCCCTGTCTGACTAAATCCTAAATGACATACATCCCTGACTGACTAAAACCTAAACGACATACATCCCTGTCTGACTAAAACCTAAATGACATACATCCCTGACTGACTAAAACCTAAACGACATACATCCCTGTCTGACTAAAACCTAAATGACATACATTACTGACTGACTAAAACCTAAATTACATACATCCCTGTCTGACTAAATCCTAAATTACATACATCCCTGTCTGACTAAAACCTAAATTACATACATCACTGAATGAAACCTAAATTACATACATCCCTGTCTGACTAAAACCTAAATGACATACATCCCTGACTGACTAAAACCTAAACGACATACATCCTGTCTGACTAAAACCTAAATGACATACATCCCTGACTGACTAAAACCTAAATTACATACATCCCTGTCTGACTAAATCCTAAATTACATATATCATTGACTAAATCCTAAATGACATGCATCTCTGACTAAATCCTAAATTACATACATCACTGACTAAATCCTAAATTACATACATCATTGACTAAATCCTAAATGACATACATCTCTCACTAAATCCTAAATTACATACATCATTGACTAAATCCTAAATTACATACATCATTGACTAAATCCTAAATGACATACATCTCTCACTAAATCCTAAATTACATACATCACTGACTAAAACCTAAATGAGAAGGATCACGTGCTGACTGAAACATGCATGACATGCATCGCTGACTGGAACCTAAATGAGATATGTCACTCACTACAATACAACCTAAATCACATACATTTCTGACTGACTAGACCTTAAATGAGATACATCCCTGAGAGACTAAGTCCTAAAGGACATATATCTGACTGAAACTTAAATGACATACCTCATTAATTGTAACCTAAATGAGATAAATCACTGATTGTAACCTAAATGACATTCCCCTGCTGGGGGAAAACCCCCCAACAGAAACCATTACAGAAATTCTAATGGTTTTAATGATTATGATTATTTAATGCATTGGTTTTAACAGAAACTATAATGGTCCTTGTGGGTCTCTACCCGTAATGTGTTGGGTTCTATTGGTGGCATGTTTATCTAGTGGAAACCAATACAAACCATTATATCCTAATAGAATATGGCCCAAAACACACTAGTGGCTTTAATATTATTTGTAGTGGAAACCATAAGAATTTCTGTAGTGGTTTCTATTGTTGTTGTTTTTTTCCAACAGGGACATCACTGACTGATTGAACCCTGTATACTTTATTAAAATCAGGGAGAAGAAAGCATATTGACATTCATACTGGGATTTTTATGTATTCTATTCAACAAAAAATATCACACACAAATATTAACACAGCAGTTTTATTAAAGTTCTGTAAAGCTTTGTAATATAAGACTTTCCTTTAACTTCTCTATTATTTACAACCACAATTCTAAATAATTTGGGACAGTATGGAAAATGCAAAATATATATATATATATGATTTGAAAATTCAATATTATAAACACATTATTAACCCATTACTTGAAGTTTTACTTTGAGAATTAAAATTATTTTTGAAAGTATACACTCATTTAAAATCTGATGACTGGAACACACTCCAAAAAAGTTGGGACAGTCGAGTGTTTACCACTGTGTAACATCACCTTTCTTTTAATAACACTTAATCGTTTGGGTGCTGAAGACACCAGCTGGTTAAGTTTAGCAAGCGGAATTTCCCCCCATTTATCCATTATGCCTTCATTGCATAATTTTGCACTTCTTAATGCGCCGCACATTTTCAATCGGAGACAGGTCAGGACTGCAAGCAGGCCATGCTAACACCCGCACTCTCTGTTTGCGCAACCATGCGCTTGTAATCTGGGCAGAATGTGGTTTGGCGTTGTCCTGCTCTAGATGGCAGCACATGTTGTTCCAAAATGTGTACATATCTTCCTGCATTAATACTTACCTAACAGATGGGCACTGACACACCCCCATACCGTGACAGACGCTGTCTTTTGGACCTGATGCTGATGGTCCTTTTCCTCTTTGGCCTGGAGAACGCAACATCTGTTTTGTACAAAAAAATGTGAAACGTTGATTCTTTGGACCACAAAACATGATTCCACTGTCCATCTCAGATGAGACAGAGCCCAGAGAAGTCTGCAGCACTTCTGGACAGTGTTAATGTAACATTTCTGCTTTGCATAGTAAAGCCCTAACTTGCATCTGTGGATGCAGCGGCGTATGGTGTTGATTGACAAATTTTGACCAAAGTATTCCCGAGCCCATGTCAAAATATCAGGTTTTGTCATGCCATGTCAGGTTTTTAAGACAGTGATGCATGAAGGATCGGAGATCAAGTGCATCCAGAAGTGGTTTTTGGCCTTGCCCTTTACACACTGAGATTTGACCGGATTCCTTGAATCTTTTAATTATATTGTGCACTATAGAAGGTGAAAAGCCCAAAATCCTACTAATTTGTTGTTTCCAAAGTGTTGGATTATTCGCTGACGCATCTACTGGCAGATCGGCGAGCCTCGACCCATCCTTGCTCTTGAAGGACTAGGACTTTTTTGGAGGCTCTTTATATATTATTAGACAATACACTATTAGTCCTAAATTGCCCCATCCCATCTTTTTTTGGGAACATATTGCATGCATCAATTTAAAAATAAAAACAAGTCAAAGAACATTTACAAGTCACGCCTTTGTTTTTATTAGCATTTGCCCTACTGTCCCAACTTTTGCAAATTGGGGTTGTACAAGTAATCTTTTAAAATATAAATCAACAAAAGAAAAAAAATACACACTGTTCACTGTTTTAAAAGCATCTTGACATCAAGGTTGTTTTTTTCATAAATTTTCAGCCAAAATGAAACCCATCAGGATCCAAAAGCAGTTGCTGCCTTAACATAAACACTAGTGTGATGATATATGGTTACACTGCAATACTAGATACCAACATATTTTTTTTTACCTACAAACAAACAGTACTTTAGCAATAATAATATTATATTGACACACTACAAATGACCTTGAAAAGGTCCTAAAGTGATCTGGCAACACATCATTCATTTAGGTCACCTTAGGACAGTCAGTGGTTGTACAACTTCTACCTGAACTTTGCACTTTGGTGTTCCATCAAGACAAAGCAAACAAACATACAGAAATCAGCTAGTGAAACATTAAAAACATATCAACAAAAGGTTTGGATGAGAAAACATTTCTATAATGCACCTTTAAACATTTTCACATCTACGATCAGTCCAACAGATAGAGACTGAGCTTTGTAAAGACTGTCACAGTCTAAAAGGTTGACACAACTCTGAAACATTAAATATGTTTAGAAGGAAATATTTGTAATGCATTTGATACAGCCGGTGCTGTATTTTTGTTAACCCTGTGAGAAGTTATTGATTGTCTGTCTCTCTTACGTCACACTTTAATGGGCGAAAAGTTACGGCAGAGACTCGGCTCGATCAGTTAGCGATCTATGTGATGACAAGTACGAGGGCTTTGACGATGCCATTAGCATTAAAATCAAAACTTTGGAAGGTGATCTGTTTTAGGACATGAGCAAGCCTAAAGCACTACTGCATCACTAGATAGAGATTTAGGTAGAGATGAAGTGAAATCTAAAAAGCTAAATCTCACTGGCTCCACTTTCTGCAGGTAAAGTAGGAAATATTTAAAATCGAATTTCAGAATTTCATTACAATATTCAGTAAATTAAAGTTAGTCATGGTGGCGTTTTCCTTCAAAGGTCACTGTTTTAAGAAAATATATATCTATACAGACTTTGTTCTTATCCAGACTACATGGAGTAATCTGGCTCAGTCTGGTAATGAGTTCAGCTAGGAATTCAGCAAGGATAAAAAAAAAAAAAAAAAAAATGATGTCTACTGGTAAAGCAGGATAAAAAGCAAAGTAAAGAGAAGGCCAGTTGTATTTGTGAAAAAAATGTCCTAATTCATTTGAACGAGTATACTAGACATGACTTTGTTCCATTTGTCAGCTTCAGTTTAAGGCATGTGGTTGGGGTTTAAAATTTTGCAATGCACATCTATGCATTTAAAATGAAAACAAGATTGTAAAAGTTTAGGATTATAGAAATCATTTTAACTTAGAAATTCCTAACACAGCTAATCAGAACTTCATGCTGTTGGGTGATTAAAATGATGGACAAAATATTCAGTCACACACTCCTTGGTGAATAAGCATTTAAGCCCCAGCAGTCTTTGGGTTTAACACATTCTGGTATGAAATGATCAACTGCAGCATTATGTTGTGTCTACAGCTCTGCCTTTGTTGTTGTGGAAGGCTTTCAAGGTCTGATCTCCATTAAAACAACAGAAAATGAAGCAGAAATAATGTGCATGAAGCAAAAGTACAGATCAAATTAAAATGAATTGGATCATAAAGATTTGGGTCATAAAGATTGCCTTAAGCAGTCTTTTCAACAATGTGGATGAAGTAACAAGGAGCTTCTCCTTGTCCTGGAGTACAGTGCTTGAAATCACCAAATACTTCCTGCTTGCACTTTCCAAAGAACGCTGCTTTCAACAGCCCCTTGAAGCTCTCCAGCCGGTGCGGGTAATATGACAAGCGGAATTTACTGGAAGACAGAAAAAGGAAATTAGGAGCTACTTCCTCATATTATAAATCACGAGATGTTTAGGATTACTAAAGAAAAGGCCAGCAAAAGTGAATCATTATTCATCAGTGATCAGCATTAACATGTAAACGTAGGATGTTTCACTGTTATTTCTAATACCACTATTAACATTACTGAGCTGGACGTAGCTGCTAAACTAAAAATACCTGGCAACCCAGTGTAGCCCTATGTTGGTCAATGTTGGGACATGTGTTTTATACATCTGGTTATACAATTGATAGAACATTGATATGAAAATAGATATAGCTAAATATTTGACTTAAACAACATAGGGGGGAAATATACAGGTGCTGGTCATATAATTAGAATATCCTCAAAAAGTTTATTTATTTCAGTAATTCCATTCAAAAAGTGAAACTAGTATAATGTATACATTCATTACACACGGACTGATATTTCAAGTGTTCATTCCTTTTAATTTTGATGATTATAACTGACAACTAATGAAAACCCCAAAATCAGTATCTCAGAAAACTTGAATATTACTTAAGACCAATACAAAAAAAAGGAATTTTAGAAATGTTGGCCAACTGAAAATTATGAACATGAAAAGTATGAGCATGTACAGCACTCAATACTTAGATGGGGCTCCTTTTGCCTGAATTAGTGCAGCAATGCGGCGTGGCATGGAGTCGATCAGTTTGTGGCACTGCTCAGGTGTTATGACAGCCCAGGTTGCTCTGAAAGTGGCCTTCAGCTCTTCTGCATTGTTGGGTCTGGCGTATTGCATCTTCCCCTTCACAATACCCCATAGATTTTCTATAGGTTAAGGTCAGGCAAGTTTGCTGGCCAATTAAGAACAGGGATACCATGGTCCTTAAACCAGGTACTGGTATCTTTGGCACTGTGTGCAGGTGCCAAGTCCTGTTGGAAAATGAAATCTGCATTTCTGTAAAGTTGGTCAGCAGCAGGAAGCATGAAGTGCTCTAAAACTTCCTGGTAGACAGCTGCGTTGACCTTGGACCTCAGAAAACACAGTGGACCAACACCAGCAGATGACATGGCACCCCAAACCATCACTGACTGTGGAAACTTTACACTGGACTTCAAGCAACGTGGATTCTGTGCCTCTCCTCTCTTCCTCCAGACTCTGGGACCTTGATTTCCAAAGGAAATGCTAAATTTACTTTCATCAGAGAACATAACTTTGGACCACTCAGCAGCAGTCCAGTCCTTTTTGTCTTTAGCCCAGCCGAGACGCTTCGTCTTGTTCAAGAGTGGCTTGACACAAGGAATGCGACGGCTGAAACCCATGTCTTGCATACGTCTGTGCGTGGTGATTCTTGAAGCACTGACTCCAGCTGCAGTTCACTCTTTGTGAATCTCCCCCACATTTTTGAATGGGTTTTGTTTCACAATCATCTCCAGGGTGCGGTTATCCCTATCACTTGAAATATATCAGTCTGTGTGTGATGAATGTATACATTATACTAGTTTCACTTTTTGAATGGAATTACTGAAATAAATCAACTTTTTGATGCTATTCTAATTATATGACCTGCACCTGTAGTTATAAAGTGCACAGTACAAACAGTTCATTCAGATTAACGATAACAGTACACAGTAAAATTCTAGAATTAAATCTATTAAAAAATATATTTCACAGCGCAGTTGATTTCTTGAATCTGATTGGCAAGAAGGTGTGCATTATTTTTTGTATCAATAGCACAGATTGAATATTAGATCCAGCTATACCATAAACATAATCTAATACAATATTGTTTTTATAGGCAGAGAGCGAGCGAGAATGAGAGAGAGAGAAGGAGGGAGAGCAATAGATAGAGAGAGAGAGAGAGAGAGAGAGAGAGAGAGAGAAGAGATGCTGCCGAGAGATATTGCTAAAATCTTGCTATATCAAACCACTCCAGCATTACTTAACAGATTTGAGTTTATAGATCCACACAGGATCAAATTCTAGGACAATCTGAAGAACCATTAAGGGTAATTTTACAAAGTGTGCACTTAAGTATTGTATTGTTAAGTAGTGTTGGAACCGTCTCTGAAAGGAGACCCCTGTACTTTTGACTTGTACATACAACCCCTTCAAAGGACAAACTGAAGAAGCCTTAAGGGTGCTAGAAGGAACAATTTCTTAATTTTTTTTTCTTTTAAAAACCCTTTTTTTCACCCATATACACAGGGTTGCTAATTTCTTAGGTGCATAAATGTCATAAAATAGCAAACTTGAGCATAATACAGATATTCTGATCACAGCTCATCGATCAACTCTCCTTACTTTAGCTCGTTGTCCATATTAGTACCTGAAGTGCAGCTTAGTTCAGTAATTTCACCGCGCAAATACTCATAAGTGAATCAGAGTGTACCAAAATGGATACTTTTGGTTCGTTTGGCATTTGGTTCGGTTTGACCCTGCACATAATTAAACAAACCATGAAGCAGGGGGGGAAATGCTGAGGGGCATGTAGGGCTTAAAACATACTCAAAACTCTCATTCATTATATACAGCTATGGAAAAGTATTAGAGAATTATATAAAACATCACAGGGTGTTCAGAGGAATAAACCAACCCTTTCAGAAGGTATATGGCCCCAGTGCTTGGCCCCTAATAATAATAATAATAATAATAATAATATCAGATACAATAGGGCCCTTCTCACACTTGGTCCTTGGGTTCTAATAAGGGGAAAATGCATCAGTGTTCAACTAAAATGGACTAAAAACTACATGTATGAAAACAAGTCTCTGGGCAGGAAAATCTCTAAACTGTGCTACACTCTGGTTCTTCAGAACTGAAGTTCAGCTCCTTTAGTTTACAGTACCTTGTCTCAGGTGTGTTCTGTGATCCTTCACGTTGTGGGATCTCCAGCGTGTAGTCCAGCGTCACCATGGTGGGCTTGTTGTTCAACCAGAGTACAGAGGTGTCAATCTCTTGTTTCAAATCACTCTAGAGTACAAACAGCAGTAGAGACATAAAAAAGAAAAGCTTTTGGATCAGAAATGATTCTAGTCTGGCTTTGAAAGCATATCCCTAATGCCTCGATTCAAGCTGTTACACTAATGCGTGATAGACAAGTCTGTAAATCATATTTGTCTCTACTTTTTGAAAGTGTACTCTGTTAATTGAGAAATGCACAATGGGTCATGCTATTAAAGTACAATCATCATTTGGTGAGGTGTTGTGATGCAGGCTGATGTGAAGCAGAGTTACACTTAACACAGCATAATACACTTGTTCTAATACTTTAGCATTTATTTAGTAACAACTAACAGCAGGGACATGTATAGTGCATGCTCCACATAAATGGCCTTCAAAAATGAACAAAGATAAATGTATAATTGTTAATTACACAGTAATGTGTCATTAATCTCCACATCTCTGTGTAATGTTTAAGGAGTCTCCAATGGCAGTGCTTCGTGTATAGTCAGTGGTACATTTTCTAACACAGGGAAGTCTCTGGAATTTTCTGTTTTTGAGTTCTCAATAATTTGACAAGCTGTGTTTTTCTGTCTTATTAAAACAAGGCATGTGAGGGGATGGCCTTTTATAACTGATAAGTGACAACGGGAGCTAACTTGCTTTGCGGACAATCCGCAACATAAATGTAAGTATAAATAAATAAAATAATGCCATGTTTTTCTTTAATACATTTTTTTTTAAATCATCATCTTTGATCATTTTCCTAGAATAGCACTCTGGTCGTGTTTCATTCATTATGACATTTTATGAAAAACACCTCTCAGCGGTTCTCTGTATATAATGCAATACTGAACATTGCATCACAGTGTTAGTTATAGCTGGATTCTGCTGAATAGTCATTTCATGTTTGATCTGATTTAGGCTAATGAGGAACTGCCAGAGTTCAAGGTAAAATCTTTTGGCATATCTTGGGTAAGACTTCACAAGAACGTTAGGTCTTGGACTTGCTTGCTGAAATATGTATATTTCTCTCTCTTGGACCCACAGTTGGTTGTCAGGCTTTAAATTCTTGATATTAAGTCAAGAATTTTTGCGTCCATTGTTTCATTACTCACATACATACACTGATTTGTAGCAAAGGGTGACAGGATAAATAATCTGTGTCCGAAAATATTTTGCTGTACGTTATTGTCTCAAATCTGAAAGGGTTAGACTATAAGCTTAGAAACAAAGTGAGGTTGTGTGCTTTAAATATAATATACAGTACTGTGCAATAGTCCTAGGCACATGCAAAGAAATGCTGTAGAGCTTTCAAACATAATGAAATTAAATGTTTCTACATAAAATAATTTACTACAAAGAGCAGTAAACAGAAATAAATGAATATTTGGTGTGACGACCTTTTGCTTTAAAAAAATTTTTATTAGTAGTCCCTGGTACAATTTATAAGGAAATGAGTTGCAAGTTTTACTGAACATCTTGCAGAACCAGCCACGGTTCTTCTTGAGACTTTGACTTTCACACTTCCTTCTTATTTTTGCGGCAAAACCCAGCAGCCTTCATTGTGTTTTTGATTGATTTTTGAGTGACTCGATAATGTACAAGTCATAAAAGAAAAATGTATAAGAAATTTTGTACAAAAAATAATAATAAATAGGGTGCCTAAAACTTTTGCACAGTACTGTAAATGTAGCTATAAACAGATATGAAGTGCTTTTTATTTAATTGATATTAAATTAAATAAAAAAAAAAGACTAATAGCACTGTCGTATACTTGGGAAATGTTGTTATTGGAAAAAATAAATAAAATACTCAACTTCGGGGCCACATCACACCTCCCTGACATTGATTACTTCCTATAACAGCAGGCTCAGTCGAGTTTTATATTTATTCTATACAGGCCTACCCATAGATTATGCCCATAGACATGGAAAGGTGTATGTTTCTTTGGGTTCATACAAGGATCATTTTGGTGGAGACGACATTTCTTAACCATGGAATACCTGGTAATAAATGTTCTTGCCTGCCGGAGCTTTGCCTGTCTCAATGATGTAGTCGTAGTTACGGTGATCGATAATCATGATTCCTCCAATTTTCACCATGCTGGCTATGTTCTGCAGGGCCAGTTTCTGATCACTCTGATCCCCTGGAAGATATTAAATCGGTCAAAATATCTACAACCAATAATAAGCTCAATTAAAACATGAATATGCTTTACCTTTAAAATCCGGTAAATGAGCAAAGGAGTTCCCCAGGCAGATAACTGCATCGAATCCGTCTTCTGGCTTCTGAATATCATCAGCTAGTGTAAGCCAGTTAGCCTCTTCAATTTCTGTGAGGGGAAGATGAACCACATAGGAATAATCGGTTAAACAAAGTCAACAAAACACATTAGAGTCATTTACAGGACTGCATGTGGCTCCCTGCTATATAAGGATACTTTTCTCACCCCAATTATCAAACGCTGGCTCTTTCCTCCTCTCCCATCTTTCCTTGAGTGCATGCTTCAGCATCTTATCGCTGGCATCTACACTGACCACCTTGAATCCCTCCTCCAGCAGCATGATTGAGTCCACACTGCGAAAAGAAGTGATTTAAGCAACAGCAACTAAAGGCAAGTAATTTCTGGAGTTTAATCTGGGATAAGATCTACATCATCTTCCTTCGATGTAAATGAAGACATCATGTGACCGAGTTAGTGTTACCAACCCGAAGTTGATTATTTTTCTGTAACAGCACATGCCAAAGTGTTTGATTCTCCGATACCACAGCAATTTGCCAACAATTACATTAAATGTAACTGACTATGAACAGATAAAAAGTATGCCATGTTGTTCTTTAATAAATATTTTTTTTTAAATCACAGCACCCCATCTTTGATCATTTTCCTAGTATAGCACTCTGGTCGTGTTTCATTCATTATGACATTTTATGAAAAACACCTCTCAGAGGTTCTCTGTGTATAATGCAATACTGAACATTGCATCAGAGTTTTAGTTATAGCTGGATTCTGCTGAATAGTCATGGTAAAATCTTTTGGCATATCTTGGGTAAGACTTCACAAGAATCTTAGGTCTTGGACTTGCTTGCTGTAATATGTTTATTTCTCTCTCTTGGACCCACAGTTGGTTGTCGGGTTTTAAACTCTTGATATTAAGTCTTCCATTGTTGCGTTACTCACATACATACACTGATTTGTAGCAAAGGGTGACTAATAATCTGTGTCCGAAAATATTTTGCTGTACGTTATTGTCTCAAATCTGAAAGGGTTAGACTCTAAGCTTAGAAACAAAGTAAGGTTGTGTGCTTTAAATATGATATACAATACCATGTAGTAGTCTTGGTTAGGCTAACCAAATATATTTATTTCCTTCTCTTGGCCCGAGATCTGATTTGATCTTAGTCTTCCATTTTAGCGTTACTCACATACACTGAGATGAGACATGTAACAAAGGGTGACAGGATGAATAACCTGTGTCAGAAAATATCTTGCTGTACATTATGTACAGCAAGATATCTGACAGGGTTAGACTCTAAGCTTGAAAACAAACTAGGGTTGCATGCTTAAATATAATATAAAATATTTCAGCTTCACATGAGAGGCAACTGATTTCTGGAGTTCAGTCTCGGATAAGATCTACATCCTGCGATGTTCATGAAGACGGCCTTTGCATCATGTCACATGACCGTGTTAGTGTTACCAACTCAAAGTCGATTATTTTTCTGTAACAGCACATACCAAAAGTGTTTCATTATTCATTTATCATCAATTCAAGTCCAGTAGTTAGATTTAATTATGTACATTTACATTACATTTATTCACTTAGCAGACGCTTTTATCCAAAGCGACTTACAAATAAGCAAAGCGATATATCAAGCAGGGGTATGTACGATAGATATGTACGATATCTGCAGATATGTTTTTGAAGATATGTACGATATCTGCAAAAACCAAGTTAGTTCTTATCAGTTAATGTATTGCAGCTATAAACAGTCTTTCCTCACTAGCCTTTCTCCCCCCCCCCCTCTCTCTTGAAGTCTCGAAGGCACAAAAATAAAGTCTGACATCTTAACAAGAAACTGGAAAGCAGAAAGCTCTCTGTCCTGAAGACTCTCCCATACTGTAAATACTTACTGACCAAGTTCTGACACTGGAGACTTCTTCCATGATTGTTAAATAAACATCTGCAAGAATGAATCATTATATGATAAATAACACTTATTGTTAACCTTAAATACTTTCAGTGATAAAAGTTTATGTATAAATTGTTACTATAGAAACGAAAACGTATTAGAACACACGTATTAATATTCACCTGATTTGCTTTATAGCTGGAACACTTATCAGAGCTGCTGTTATAGAAAATTGTAACATTGAGCCTAATAAATGTGTACTATGGATGATATGGAATGTATTTACTTTTTAAAGGGGTCTGCAAAATATTTTAAGGAATGTGGTCACAGATGATAAGCTTTTGTGGCCTGGGAATGTAGGAATCCCAAAACAACCCTGATAACCAAGTCGTCCTGGACCACGACAGTACCGCATGTTTAAATTTGCACATTTAAACATCAATAAAGCAGTTAAAATGTTTAATTCAACAAAGAAATTAAATGCCATGCAAAACTAAGTGCCCTCTGTATCATACATCCAGTTCACTAAAGAATGGAGAAACGGTTCTGTCCACCAGTTATTGCATCAGCCTCCTTACATATCAGTTAAACCTTGAATATTGAACCAGTTGCGATATTTTAGTTAAATAATGATCAACTGACCTCAAGAAAGGTTCAACATGCAAAATCTCAGACATACTGTACACTGAGCTTTTAATATGGAACATAGCAATAGTGCTATGTAGGTATTGGTAGCAGGATAATTGCTTAAGCTCATATGTATTGGATAGAGAGCATTTATCAAACTTTAAAATTGAACTAATTGACCTTTCCAGTAAAGAAAACATGATTCCTCTACAAATCTGTCAAAAATGATCAAGTTTAGAAGACAAATAGGACAGTTTTCATCTGAAAAGCAAAAACTTTTATTTATGGTATACAAGAGGAGTCATAGTATCCTGAAGAGTGAAAAAAAAAACTATGATGCATGTGGAATATTGCAATACATTACACAAACAATTATTGGTACATACCCACCCTGCCAAACAAAAAACCCCAATAAAAACCCTCATAGAATTTATAACGGTTTTAATGTTTATAATGGGAATTGTATTGGTTTTAATGGAAACTGACAGTCCCTGTGGGTCTCTACTGGTAATTTGTTGCCTTCTACTGGTGGCATGGTATGTCTAATTAATACCACTGAGGACCAATAATGGTAATGGTTTTAATGGTTAGCTGATGGTTTGTAACGGTATTTGTAGTGGAAAACATCAGAATTTCTGTCATGGTTTCTATTGTTTGTTTTTTTGTTGTTTTTTTTTTCAGCAGGGTGATCAGCAGGGGCTTGTGACCATTGATCTGGGTGGGGAAGACCGATGTAAATAATGACATAACCTTAAACAACATAGTGAGTTGCAATCACACTTCAGTTATGCTATAGGTTTCTATCTAGTGAATTTTTTGAGTATCACTATAACAAGCTATAGTCATCCAGTGTATAGTCTAGCAGCTTGTTTTGAACTGTCTTGGACATACCTTTGTTCAGCTGTGGTAACAACATCAACGAGGTAATACCATTAACCAGCGTTTACAGGTTTCAGCAAAATTTCTTGCACAGTTATAGCTAAAACTATCCCAAAATTGTCGGGTATTTGATTTTTTTTTATTTTCCCTCAGACTTTGAGTGGAAAAACAAGAATTTCACACGTATTTCTGGTGTACAATCTTTTTTCACACGTCATAATCCCTCTTTCTCTCGCAATATATTTAACAATAGGAATGGGTCTGTATATCACAGACACACTGTCTGCCATTTTGCAGAAAGTAATCAAATTTAATTCAGATTATTTGCTGTAAAACAAGATCCCCCAGAGTTTAATTTTAACCCAACGCAATCTGGCAACCCTGCCATTAACCATCCTATTCGCTCTTCCTCCTCCTCCACTGAAAATGTTCATAGAGCGAGCAAGAAATATGCTACCCATATGGATCTCCATTAGTGCTTGTTGCAGCGCCCTTTTTTAACTAGACATCATATAGATGTAATAATAACGCTATGGAAGCGAAGTGGGGCAGTATGCATGCTTCCCCGCGACTGCGCAACATCAAAAAAGGTGAGCAAATCCATGAGGGGAAATAAAGTAAAAATCGGCTTATGTCTGTCAAATAACACCATTTTTTATATCACTAGTCACTCAAAAGCGGTAATTAGTCATTCAAAATCATTTTTACATGTACGGAGTTTGTGCAGATTAGTACTGATATAAAAAGCGGCTCTGCTCCTGATTCCCTAATGGGCAAGCCACTGCCTATGCCACCGATATGCTTAGATAAATCTGAAGATAAATGTAAATTGTGAATATGTACATAGTTCACTTAGCTAAATATCGTGCCATAAACAACTCTATGTAGTAAACTCAAATCCAAGCATTGTTAAAGCTTTTCGTAAAGAAACAGGAATTGTGAATCAGAGAATTATAGCAGTATGAATATGGGTGAGAGGTGCCTGGTGTGCTGAATAAACAGAGTGTGTGTGTGGGTGTGTATGTGTACATTGCCATTTAAACAGCTGCTGTATGTGTGTAACTGTATGAGTACAAGTTATTATTAGGTGAGGTTAGTGTGTCACTGTTTCACTGGCAGAGAGGGTAAAGTTCAACAAACCTGAGCTGTAGCAAATCTATAAAGCCACTTCATCCTCTAACTGAAAAAGAAGGATTCCTTTAGATTATTTTTTTAGATACCCGTTATGAGTGATACACTTCTCCTCCTTATACCTCCAGAAACATACTGACAATTTAAGGCATGTAAACGTATAATACACTTTGTATAACTAAGCAAAGTTCATTTGTACTGATATCATTCGACATAGACAGCACTGTCCATGATTTCACAAGGAAGTAAAAAAAAAACATGCACTCACTGATTAAAATAAAAATGAAGAGTGTTAATCCAATCGAAACCCGTTTCGGGTCAGGCTAAAACATTTCTATGGCACGGACATTGTAAAACTTGCTGTTTGTTTTTATTATCAAAGTAAATTTCATATTTCATATTCATGAAATTATAGCGTTGAAAGGAATCCACAAGCCTATTTGCCAGGCAATATTTTAGAAAAACTAAAAATTATAATAATTACAACACAATAGTGTAATACAGCAGGCCATGTGAGCACCAGGAACATAATAGAAATTAATATATTCTACAGTACTGTTGAGTTCTCAAATCTGACATTCAAATGCATGATAATTTCTATAGTAACAATGAACACAGGGAGATTTTATATTTATATATATATTTTATATATATATATATATATATACACATAAATAATGGCAGGCAAAACACAAACAGATTAAAAAAAGGTGTGCTTGTTGTGCACTTGTGTAACAGTCAGAAGTAAAGCGGTGACTTTCCACCAAGGGAAAGTATTTAGAATGGAGGGCGTCGCTGTTTTGATCATGACAAGCTGCTTGTTTTGCTTTTGGAGAAAGTGAAAGTGAAAACATGAACTCTCTTGTTTCACAGATGCTCTTCAGTATTAACTGTAACTATAAATGGATGACAAACATGATGTTATTCTTTTTAACTGTAATAAACCACTTCAGTATGTTTATTAATATTGCATTTTATATGTATTAAATATTTTCAGACAGCCACAGAACTGTCACCACCTTTCACAAAAGTAGCAATGATCCTGCCAATGGTATCTTTCTTCTTGAAAGACTGGCGTTCATATTGGGAGAAAAAATAAAAAATAAAAATAAAAAGGGTTTTTGTTCCCCTTGTATCTCATATTTCATAGATTTTTTGTTAAGCTGTTGTCCAAAGTCAAGGTCATAACACAATTGTACCAAGTGGTCAATACGTCTGACTGCTTCATTTAAGTGTGTTAAAAAAATTAACAGTGAATGACACAACATGCATTTTTTTTTTAAATTCAAGTTCTTTTTCCTATAAAATAATTTCATAAAGACATGATATACATCACCCTTAAATACAATATTCTTTATGTGAATACACTTTCACTGCATCAAATAAAATTCCTATAAGGCAATTTTACCTCCCAACGTCTAGAAATGTCATGTGGTGCAATCGCCCAACTATACTTTAAGCTTACATTAATTATTTAAAAAAAGTGTCATTTACTCATAAAATTCTAACTAAAAGCTTGGCATGATTCTATATATCTGAAACAGTAGAGTACCTCGCCAAAACTAGAGGAAACTAGCATGTCTAATAATGACACCAATTTTATTGTATATTACCGATACATAGTTTATGGTAAGGCCTACATTTAATCCTTGTACAAAAAGGAATAGTCAGCAAGTTTTATTTCCTTTTAAATCACCAGTATCCCATGACAATATTGCTTTCATTATCAAAAAGCGGAAGCGTGAAGGAAAAATACTTTTTTTTTTTTTTTTTTTTTAAATCCAGTAAGTCAACTGACCAAAGCAGAACAGCAGATGCTGAGGCAGCAGTGAGACACCAGCAAAAACACAGGGAAATGAAAAGGGCCAAACAGGAAATGGACTCTGCTGAGAAAAAAAAAAACATTCAAAACTAATAAAAATTATGAAAGGTAAAAGAAAGAAAACAAATGGACAAAAATACAAGTAAAAAGAATAAAATCAATGAGTGGAAAGAAACTGGCCCAGCTGAAAGAATAAGAGTTGCTGACTTCTTCTGCTGAGATGAAAATAGACATCTACTGTCAGGGAAAAAAGATACTGTAGCTAAAAACACAAACAAGCAGCAAAGACGTGCTAATTAGACCCTTCAGCGAACTTCACAATCAAATTAACTCTTAAGTGCGAAAGCTTACATTGAGGACTGCCCCTGGTACGCAAGACAACTGAACCCATCAAATATGAACACTGCAACTTGAAAATCATTCGTATTATCATCTGATATTGCGAGTTCGGGTCCTGATGATGCCACAGTCATCCATGGCCGGGAGGCAAGAGCGCAAAAGTGTTCTCTGGGTTGGAGGGATGGCAAACTCTTTCCTCGGTCAATCAGTGACACTAAACAAACTCGGGCATCTTCTGAGCTCATGTATGTGAAAGAAGGCAGACAGCGCTTACCTCCATGAGTTACTGCATGATCACCAGTTCAAAACAATGCGATTTGCTGGCTTCACGTCTCTCAACGTGTTAGCTTTTATCCTCCCAGGTTGGTAGCTGTTGTATGATAGGGGGCTGGGAATTGGCACATGACAAACTCTTTGTAGGGAAAAATAGAAACGCTCCAGGAAGGAAGCCTTTGTAACGTCGCAAGAATGGTCCAGTGAATAACTCAAAAAGGGCAAAACTGTGACTGATGTGTTGCACGTCATCTCAGAGCCAGAGCCCATAAATTCACTTCACGCAAAGTGAGCAGAATTTAAAAAACAAAACAAACAAACAAAAAACATTTATTATTTTATTGCACTTTGTGTCACAATTTTACATCTGGGTTTCTGGTAAAATATGTTTTTATTTCCTTTTATATATATATATATATATATATATATATATATATATATATATATATATATATATACACACACACACACACACACACACACACACACACTTTCATATTAGTTTGTATAGAGAGGTCACTTGACTTTGGCAGCAGGCAAATAATGGCAATAAATTCATTTCATAGTAGCCATTGAATGCAATCAACTACTTGGAGTGTCTCTACACTGACAGACAGACAGACAAAGACAAACAGACAGGCAGGCAGAAAGACGGATATGTACATACTTGATTGATCCCTGGGGGATTTTTTTTGTCACAGCAAATTACAGGTTACAATGTACATAAGACCACCACCAACATCATATTGGTGATGTTTATACCTTGAAAATAACTTATCTGCTGAAGCAGTGGCAGATGTTTTTTTTTTATATTAGATGGGAGGCTAAAATCTAATATTATCCAATAATCTATCAATATCTTGCAAATAAAACTATTAGTGTTGAGCATTGCATGAAGTTACAAGATCTCTTTGAGGCTATAATTTTGGAGCAAAGTATTATGCTCATACACACACCACACACACACACACACACACACACACACTTATGTAGATCGGGAGCATTAGTGATTTATATACATATTTTTTGTCTTTCTTGTTGGGAATGCTCGACTGTCTTCATGTTTTCTCCGAACACCTTTTGCTCAAACCAACAACAACAAAAAACCCCACAACCAACAAAAAACACTAAACGTACAGTTTTGCCATGTCCTTTTGTGTAATTTGTACTTTGACCAGATAATATATTCTTAGCCCATCAACTTATTGGTCACTCCTGCAAACTCATTTTGATAGCACATTTATAATCACTGCATAGGTTCAACACAATTTGTGTTGACTGACAGATTACAACAGAGTGAATTTCAAATGTAATTATGAAATAAATGTGCCATTATGTTATAGTAAAAACAAGTAGGATGAGATATTTTATAATAATAAGTACAGTATCGTTTATAGATTGAATTGTTTCATACATTTCTATATTTATTGCTGTATTTACTCGTTTATTATTTAGATCAAAGGCATATTTATTCATTTCATGTTGAATAATATGGCATTCCATACTCTAAGGTCTTCATTGGGTAAGAAATTAGAGCTACTCATCTGAATTCATAGAAATCTGTAGGACATGCTGTAGGGCACATGATCTTTAAGTCATTATGAAACAGAAAACCGAAACTGTGTAATCTGTAGTTACCCCCAAGTGTTGTAC
This sequence comes from Ameiurus melas, assembly GCA_012411365.1. Classification (NCBI taxonomy): domain Eukaryota; kingdom Metazoa; phylum Chordata; class Actinopteri; order Siluriformes; family Ictaluridae; genus Ameiurus; species Ameiurus melas. The sequence continues at coordinate 23,615,670 of CM022761.1, forward strand.
ACAGATAAGGAACAGCACTGTCAATGTCAATAAATGATTGGCTGAACCTTAAATGACTCCATGTTTGAGGAAAAAGTACATTGCCAATGACCAGGAAGACAAACACTGGTCCTGTAGGTATGGACTCCTGGACCGTTTGGCAAATTTCCTTTTAAAGACACCTGAGTTTATTAATTCATGACTGGGTTACGCAAGTTATATCAGTGGTTCTTAACCTTGGAGCTGGACGATCCACACATTGTAATGTTTACCTTGCTTGAAAACACCCATGGAACCTGTTCATTTGATCAGGTACATTATATGGCCAACTAACCATCACACCCATATGTGGTCCTTCCTCAAACTGTTGCCAGAAAGTTTTAAGCACAAAACTGTATAGGATGTCTTTGTATTATGACTTACCAAGGCTGGAGTAGAAAAAGTCAAGTGGCCTACACAGAACCCTGACCTCAACCCCACTGAACACCTTTGGGATGAATTGGTGTGTAGACAGCACCCCAGACCTCCTCACCCAACAACAGTGCCTGATTTCACTAATGCTCATGTTGGCTGAATGAGCAAATCCCCAAAGTCAAACTCCAAAATCTAGTGGAATGTTTTCCCAGAAGAGTGGAGAGAGGATTTAATCTGGAACTGTGCAGATAACCATCCTTTCCTTCCCACCCTCAGATCCTCTTTTTTCTGCTCAGATCTCAGCATGTCTGGCGGATATCTCATCATGGATGGCAGCTCATCAGCTGAAAATGAATCCCAGCAAAACTGAACTACTGTTCATCCCAGCTGATTCATCACCATGTCAGTATCTTGTGATCTCCCTGGACAACTCACTGATCCCACCTTCGGTTAGGGTCTCAACCTTAGGGTAACCATGGACGATCAACTGTCCTTTTCCTCTCACATTGCTATCTGACACCCTCATGTCGATTTCTCCCTTACAACATCACAAGGATTCATCTATTTCTATCCATACAGGCCACTCAGGTGCTGGTCTTCCTCTGAGAGCCATCCGACCTCTGCAACTGATCCAGAATGCAGCTGCTCGACTTGTTTTCAACTTTCCTAAGTTCTCCCACACTACCCCATCGCTACGCTCCCTTCATTGGCTTCCTGTAGCCACCTGTTTAAGATTTAAAACTCTGATATTCACCTACAAAACCAAAAATGGACCAGCACCCACTTAACTCAAATCATTTCACACCCTACACTGCCCCATGCTCCCTCCGAACCTGTAGCACCACTCAACTGTTGCCACCATCTCACAGGGTACCAGGAAGGCATGCATCAAGACTTGTCTCTGTTCTGGCACCTATGTGGTGGAATGAACTTCCCCATGATGTCCGAACAGCTGAGTCACTGGTGGTCTTCTAAAGACAAACCTCTTCCTAAAATACTTAAATTAGCACTTTTCATGTAAAAAATAATAATAATTCTGTATTTTCTTACTATATTACCTCCCAACAGAGTTTTAAGACTGATGGTATTCTTAGTCCGTGACCTAGTGAACCGGTATTTATTGATGGAGACTTCAAAGCACTTCTGTAAGTCGCTCTGGATAAGGGCGTCCGCCAAGCACCGTACATGTAAACGTAACATCATGCACATGAATGTGACGGCTAAACTTTTGGCCATCACAGCAGTGAAAACAACAAAGCAGTCTAGGAGCAGGTAAATACACATACTTGTAACACACAAGAGCAAAACAGGATTTACAAGTTCTAAAGTGTAGACCCGATAATTTTCAGTGAATAAGGCTCTGGGCTACTGATCATGAGGTTGCAAGTCCACGGTCAGGTCCTACAGCAAGGCCATGAACCCTCTCTGCTCCAGGGGTGCTGTGTCATGGCTTTGACCCCAACTTCCTGACAAGCTGAGGTATGCGAAGAAAAGAATTTCACTGTGTACAGTATGTGACATCAAAGCTTTTCTTCTTTATACAGTATGTGACGTCAAAGCTTTTCTTCTTTATACAGTATGTGACACAGCTTTTCTTCTTTATACAGTATGTGACACAGCTTTTCTTCTTTATACAGTATGTGACGTCAAAGCTTTTCTTCTTTATACAGTATGTGACGTCAAAGCTTTTCTTCTTTATACAGTATGTGACACAGCTTTTCTTCTTTATACAGTATGTGACACAGCTTTTCTTCTTTATACAGTATGTGACGTCAAAGCTTTTCTTCTTTCCTGCTGCATTCTATTACATTGTAGCTCTCCTTAGAGAACTGTTCAGTTTAGTTATTAATTCATTACAATGCTATTTTTAACATGGTTTCATCAACAACATGCAGAGCAAGCACAATATGTGGAAATCCCCTACTCTGAACTTTCAATGTGTCTGTCTGATCTGTGTTTTTGATCGTGTGTGTGTGTGAGAGACAGAGATGAATTACCCCGTGCCGCAAGCCACATCCAGCACCGTCTTACAGCCCTGTTTTCTGAGCAGAGACACCACCCAGCTGCGGTACTCCTCCGTGCGGCTCTTCGTGTTTCCGATGTACATCTGCCAGACTCGGGCTGCTTTTCCGTCCGCATACTGATCCGGCAGGCCGACGGCGGCGACACCGAGAGAGCGTGTGCGGTAAATACTGTCCACCATCCTGCCTCTATACTACACTAACTGGACTTGGGATAGAACCGAATAATCAAATGTAATCACACAACTCGCCTATGTTGTGTTCTCTCAACCTAGAGCACAAACACAAACGCTGCAGTGCCTAGCTGTTATTATTTATATACGGAAGCGAACTCACAGGAAGAACTTTGAACCAATCAGATTCCGGTGTTCTATCACGCCTACATTTTTATTGGTTAAAAGGCCGCAGTGACGTTGGTATAGGAACGTGGCTCCACCTTATTTGCTGTTTCCTCATATTTTTAGGCATCTACGCAACACGTGCCGTTATTAGACTGATAAACAGCCGTAATAAACAGATACGTTGTACGAAAATATTAATGGGGAACATGTTTATTAAACGTTTTACATTAAGATCCCCTTCACTAATTGATGTATTCATTCCATTTGTTAACATTATCACATCCCTAGCATCAATAGACCACAAATAATAATAATAATAATAATAATAATAATAATAATAATAATAATAATAATAATAATAATAATATATAATATGTATTAACAGATTTTTGTTTATTCCATCCATTTTTTACTATTGGATGGATTAAGCATTGATTAATCCATGTGTAAATGGTGTGTTTGATTGATTTAAAAAATATAAATGAATGAATTAACAGGTGTTAATCACTTTGTAAGTACTGCATATGTAAGGAATGAACTGCTACAGTATGTGATCTTATGTGAGATGAACAGAAGACACATGCTTTCTTTCTTTTTCTATTATATTGGTTGAGAAAACCCTTTTGGAAGGCTGACTTGAGGTCCAGAATGCTTGTTTCTGATGTAGAGATACGTTATAGTCATGTTATAAACACTCTAGATCCTGGGGCGGAGCTCCCTGAACATGAGCAGGAATGGGAGGTGGGATAACCTATATTTTTCTCTCATGAAGTTATTAATAAGGCCAAGAAACAAAACTAAAACATAAAAAAAAAAATAAAAAAAAAAATTAAAAAACGACAAACACCTCATGAAGATTCTCTCTGGTGAAAAACTTACGAACCATGACAAATGACAAAGTGCGGACACTGGAGACTCCTTCCAAAGGTAAGGTTTTATTTGTTGTTGTTAAATAATGACAATTTATTATTTGTCTTAGATTATATGGATCTTTTTGTTATACAGTGGGGGAAATAAATATTGGATGAGTAAATTCTTCAAATTTCCAGATTTCTTAAGTTAATTCTGATGTCTGGTGAAAATTTCATGTGAATAGCCTCATTGGAAATATATTTACTGAAAAAAATGTTGCCAGGTCCAATACTTATTTCCCCCGCTGTATATCTCTGTGAATGTGCCGTTACTACAGTGTATTAGAACGATTGCATTAATATAAACCTTTGATTTGAATTACAGCTGGCTCAGAGTTGCTGTTATAGAAAACCAATCAATAACTTCTGGCTGCAAAAACTCAACATTGCAGTGTTTTAAAGTTTATTAATGCTAATATTTATGGCTATTCCCATGCGGTAAACAAGATAAAGTGCTATCTTGATGATTGTGCATGCACAAAATGAGGTTGAGCATCGCACAAGGTTTTCTAAATTAAATTTATTGCCTTTATACGTACTCTGCCCAATGACAATAAAGTTGAATATAATCTAATCTAATACTTTTGCATCAGGATGCAATGATTGAATTGTTTTAATAGCCGTAGAGTTTTGCATTCAGTTACAGGTCATGGATGTATTCAGTTTGTTTTTAAATAAAATTTTATTTGCATATGTATTGGCACATATTTTAAGTATAGGATCATTACAGATATATAAAAGGGCTAGCAGAGCTAACTCCCCTGTCTTTAAAAAAAAAATTATATATATATATATATATATATATATATATATATATATATATATATATATATATATATATATATATATAATATATATATATATATATATATATATTTTTTTTTTTTTTATTTTTTTTTAAATACATTGATATATGGTTTCATATTTGGAATTGACAGGGTATTAGTTGTTAACAAATAATTTATAATGTTTTAATGTGGATTATTTTGTAATTTTGTGAAACCAAGCACAACAGCACCACCAGTGGCCATTGAGATTTTATGTGCTGGGGGTTTAATGAAAAATCACCAAATCCAAAACAGTTATAAACCAGGCAGGATGTCAAGGTACCGATAATGCAGATAAACCTCTATCAAAGGGCAAAATCCAACAGAGCAATAACAAACAAGCCAAGGGTCATATACAGGAATCAATGGCAGGAAACAACAGCTCAGAATTGGCAAGACCTCGTGTTGAGCTAGAACATGAACATTGGTGAACAAAGTACAGAAATCTTGTACTTAAGTGAAAGTAGATATGCATGTGCTAAACGACTACTTGAGTAAAAGTACAGAAGGACCTGCTTTTATGTGTACTTAAGTGTAAAAAATAAAAGTACTAAAGTTAACTAAAGTTATTTTAGTTATATTGCAGAGCAAAACAAGAGCATATGTGTCCACTGCACACGTCGCAAATATCCCCCTCCGCACCCTTGATACAGTAGGTATGTCTGTCTACAGTGCAGGTTGTGAATTAATCTTCTTATTCAAGCTGACTCCTCTGGTAAACTTAGTTCCGAAAAGGCATTCTGACCTAAGTATTTTTGTGAAGTTTGATAGATTTGTGAAGAAAATATTCCTAATTTTTCTGTCTATTTACAGTGGCATCCAATGATATACAATCCCTCTGCAATGTTCTGTTAAATATCAAATAAGAAGAAACACTCAAAGTTAGCTGAGTGAAGAGAAAGAAGTGTGTTGCCATCCATATTGGAACCATATTTGATTTATCTGTATGTGTAGATGAGTACTGTTGGGGTTTTTTGAGTAATGATTGGCACACTGCAGAAAGTAACAGATTAAAAGTAGGATATTTTGCTTTGAAATGTTGTTGAGTGGATGTATAATGTCTGCAAAAGTTGAAATACTGAAACACCTTAATGAAATACTTAAGAACATTAATGTACAGTAATATACTTTGGTGTAAAGAATGTACATTACTGTACACCAGTGTCCATGAATAAGTCCTTAAATATCCCACGACATTTAAATTTATGGCATTTGGTAGCTGTTCTTATCAAAAGCAACTAACTGAAGTGCTTAGAAGTCTCTGGCAATAAACACATCCTGATACTGGTTCACAGGGTCACAGATAAAGAGTACTATCACTCTAAAATATTCTGTTGGGGAGGTAATATATTAAGAAAAACTAGGACATCTAGTGGAAGTTAATTTCACCACCCTTGATGCCTTGATGCATGCTTTCCTCGTACTCTGAGAGATGGTGTGACCAGTCGAGCAGTGCTATAATACAGGACATGACTGAGGAATGCAAAGTGTGTGTTAGAACTCAGGCGAGGACAGTGAATGGTCTAGAATGTCTTTGGGCTCTGTCTTCAGGACCATACTCCTCCCAATCCACAAGGTTGCCCCATATCCTGGAGTCAAGGTGTATTCTGAGGACATATGCTGAGCTTTTCTCCAGTGGTGAAAGTGGCTTTGCTACAGTCACCTGGTTTTGGGCAGATGGAGAAACAATTTTGAGCAATGAAACATGAAACGTTGGTGCATGTGGGAGGTAATTCTAGTCGATTTGCTACATTATTAACTTCTGGCATTGATGCCAGATTGTTAGCTGTTCAGAATTTTTTTTTTTTCATTTTTCATTTTTTAATGTTTTAAGGTGGATTATTTTGGATTGTTTTAACATGTAACAATATTTTATTTTGAAGTGCAACAGTAACAATGGTCGAATACACAGAATGGTCTGAAGAAGCAAGGATGATTTCCTTCTAGCCCAGACTGTAGATTCAGGCAGGCTGTCAGTGACAGGTGTGTCAGGTTATTACACAGAGGGAAATGCCCCCTGGATTTGAAATTCACCCATCCACCCATTTTCCATACACATGCTACACAGACAGGTGAACACCAAGGAATTTGGTGCTCTTGACCATCTCCATGGAGGAGCCATCGATATTCAGTGGAGAGTGGTAGCTCTCACTCCTGAAGTCAGCAACCATCTCTTTTGTTTTGTCCACATTCAGAGACAGGTTGTTGGCTCTGCACCAGTCCCTTAGCTACTGCGCCTCCTCTCTGTATGCTGACTCTGTGTTTCTGTTGATGAGACCCACCCACGGTCATGTCATTGGATAACTCGATGATGTGGTTGGAGTCCTGCCTTGCTGCACAGTCGTGAGTCAGCAGAGTGAACAGCAGTGGACTGAGCACACAGCCCTGGATTTGGAGCACTTAAGTTTTACGTTAACAGCGTATAACTTCTAAATAATTAAAACGCACTCTGTTTGTGTTCTGATTAAAAAGACTGTTGTAGCTTCTTGATCTTTATTTATAGGCGTGCTGATATAGTGTTGCATTTAATGTTTTTTTCCTTTACATGTTGTGATTTTAATCAATGTATATACTCAAGCGATTTCTTGCTTTTGCTATGATGTCAACATGATTGGAAAACCAAGCAGCAGATATTCCGAGATGCCAATGTGTGTGACTGGCAGCAGCATGAGTATGGCGAACGGCACAGCACAGGTATACATACAGAACTCATGGGTTGGGGTTTTTGCTGTATTTTGCACTGTATTTATGACATCTTGCATTTCACTTGCTTACATTACAACACCCCAGGGGTGGGTGATGGCTGACAGACTGCAAATGCTGTATGTATATATGTGTGTTATATGACACTTTGATACTCTTTTGACAGCAACAATGTATTTGGAAAGCTGAACATCCCAAAACCTCAACCGCTTTTTTAGAAAGTAAGTAAGGTGTACAACTTGTCTTGTCAACTTTCCACAACATTAAATAGATATATAATAGATTTCTGGCAAATTCAACAGTAAATTAATAATTCTACTCATCGGCCAATTGCTGTGGCATAAGAGGAATAAAACACTTTGTTATGGGCTGCTGTATTATAAGAAAATAATCAACTCTGGGATGGGAATAGTAAACCTGCTTTGCGTCAGGCTACATTGTGTTTTATTCCTTACCTGATAATATGATAATAAAAATCCCTATTAATTCCAAAACCTTATTGTTCTAATCCCCTATAAATGCATCACAAGTATTGCATAATAGTTGGTTGTTTTTCATTGCTGTTCATTTCCCCCACATTTTCAGTCCCAGTGACAATGTCTCACTCTCATTTTTCAACAGAGGAGCGGGTATGGGTGCTGGTGGGCAGAGAAACAGCATTGTTGAGACTTAGGGAGGTCTGGAGAAGATAAAAGACCCCGACTTCTTCACGATAGAGCCTTTGTTTAGAAGGGGATCAAGGAGCTTTGTGAGGTTTGCGCTATTTTAATCCAGCACCTTCTACATTCTAATTAAGAGGCCATTATTGGGTTGTTATCTTTAAATATCCATTGCTTCTCCTTGTTTTGTTTTTTTTATTAATTTAACACTCTAGATTAGACAGTGTACTCCAATAATGCTAGGATTTAGTCATAAGTGTCTAATGAAGCCTGTTTTATTCTGTGGACTCACTGGCTGTTTCTCTGTTTCTTTGAAGTTCCTTGGAGGTAATGGGTTCCCAGCTTCAATCACAGTCAAATCTCTCCAGTCGCCCTCCACTAAAAAGTTCCCCAAAAAGATGAAGATCAAGAAGTGAAGATCTTTGCATTTATCTACAGTTTGTTGGACCCCACCTTTCAGATGCCCAACCCGTGATGGCTTGTATAAATCCCCCACCCCAGTTTTAAACAAAAGACACTAAGTCTGCAACTTCCATTGGTTTATATGGCAAGGTGCCCAAGTCGCTAAGTACCAATTCTGGATCTCATGAGGAATCACTGTTTTGCGTGAAGGTCAGAGATGTTCTAAAAACGTTTGACTAGTCTGTCCCCTGTGCAAAGCCAATGATTTTTTTTTGCATGACTTTCTCCATCAGCACACAGCTTTGGATAGAACAGTTCAGGACTCTGGCCAGCACCATCAATACCCAGCTCTCTGCACAGTGCTATCTCGGATCCAAAAAATATCATAGTAGAAAATAATGTGGAAAACAGCCAAATAAAAAATGTGATAATGGATGTCAAAAGAACAACATTGCCCAGTTTTACTAGCTACAACCTTGCAACCACCTGGGATCACATTGAAACCTCCTAGAAACACCATAGCAACCACCTGGGAGCCCATAACATTCACCTATTAGGCAGCTGGTTTTAATGTTATGGCTGATCAGTGTATACTTCTCTATAACTACCTCTCTATAACTTGTTCAGAATAAACTCTGTCCTCATTTGTAAGTCGCTTTGGAAGTCGATAAAAGCGTGTGCTAAATGAATGAATGTAAATGTAATTGTTTCTGTGTGCTTCTCTCCTGCGTTGGAATAAACTCTGTTTTGTGATTTTATCTTAAGACTCTTCAAGCCATATTTACGGTCATCAACCTCCAAAAGAATGGGTCAAATAAATGTATGAAGTAAACATTACACATAACAGCTTTTTCAAGGTGTTTGGACAGAAAAGGAAGGAGGGAGACAGGTCTGTAGTTGACAACAGCAGCAGGTGTTGGTTTTTAAGCAATGGGATAACCTGGGCCTGCTTGTGTTAAAGATGTACTTGGCGGCTGGAGCAACTTGCCATATGAACTGATGGAAGATGCAGACTTAGTGGCTTTTGCTTAAAACTGTTTTTTTTTTCCCTTTTTCTTCACAGGCCATCAATATGGGCAGATGAATTGCATGTGTTACTGGTTGGCACACAATGTTTTGTGTAGGGGACCAGATTTCAAACATCTTACACTGTAAAGTCAAATCCAGCATTCCTTTCATTGACACTCAGACCACACATTGATTGACCTTTAAGGCCAGGTTCAGGTTAGTTCAGGTCAAAGCTAATTAAAATGAACTAAGATAGTATATAATCATGTGGTCTAGCTCACATTTACTGTACTAGATCACCACTGAGTTCTCTAACAATAAAGACATATGGAATTATATTAACATGAAAGAAACATTAAATGAACTAAATTAATTTAAATGTGTGTTTTTTTATTCCACACACCCTGTATAGATGGCATTTAAACAACAACCAATTTATATTTACTGAGAATAAAAGAAGATCCGTTTACCTGACTGGTTGCTGTTTGCTTTTATTCATTTTTATCATATGATAATCTTCTGCTTGGAGCTTTCTGCAGTTATAACTCACTTTCTGCTGCTGTGGAAAACTGCTGCATCATTGGCAGTCACTTCATGGATAGCAGCGACACGCGGCACATATGGCAACTCGTTCAGGCCATCAACAACTACAGGACAACATCATCTGAACAAATTCTACGCTCGGTTTGAGGTGCAGAATGGTGTGGCAGTGAGGAAGACCACCCCTCCTCCCAATGACCAGGTGGTGTGTCTAACCACGGCTGATCTGAGGAAAACTCTATGAAGAGTCAACTCACGGAAGGCTGCCGGACCAGACAAAATTCCCAGACAAAATTCCAAAAAAAACATCAGCTAGCAGATGTTTTCTCTGACATCTTTAACATCTCCCTGAGCAGCACCATCGTTCCAACGTGCATCAAGGTTACCACCACTGTCCCCATGCCGAAGAAGTCTTCAGTGTCCTGCCTCAATGACTTCGTCCCGTTGTATTCACATCCATCATCATGCAATGCTTTAAGAGGCTCGATATGAGGCTCATCAAGACTCTGCCTCTGACCTCATTAGACCCACTATTGTTCACGTATCACACCAACCACTCAACGGATGATGCCATGGGAACTGGAGGGCTGAGGCTATATTTGAATCCAGATACCCGGAGGTGCAAAACAAATGTGTTAATTTGAAAAGGTGCAGGTGAAATACAGACACTGGTTATTGTCACAAACTAAGAGGTGAGACAAATCCAGCAGAGCGTATATTTATTAAAAAAGAGGCAGGCAGACAAAATACAAAACGAAAGGCCAGATTAAAGTCAGTAAACAGGTGAGGCACAAACAGTAAGACAAAAACCAGGATAACAAACACAGAATTTAACACTTGGTAATGGTCAGGGGCAGAATGCACAACCTGGCCGTTTACTTCACAAGTCAGTGTGAATGAAAGTCTACTTCTAAAGTGTAAGCGTGTGTGTGATTGGAAATAGGCATATGTGTTCAGAAGTCTGGTGCAGGGGTGTCCAATCTTATCCTTAAAGGGCCGGTGTGAGAGCAAGGCTGTGAAATCACGTACTACCCTACTACACAGTAGGCGAAAATCAATACATATCAAAACAAAAAAAAGTGTCCATTTATCTATAAAATATATTAAATACCATTACAGTTAACTACCATTGTGCTCAGTATTGTTTTCAAAGTAATAATTTTATTACTTTGATATAAGCATGTTATTACATTGATATAAGCATACTTTGATATAAGCATGTTATTACAAATAAGCATGTTATTACATTTAGCATCCTTTCTTTTGTTGACTACCAACTTATATATTTTATATATATATATATATATATATATATATATATATATATATATTTATTTCTTATTTATTATTTTAAACAACAACAAAAAATCATTAGTTCTTGTTGAGGGAACTAACATTATGAAGAAGGTTGATGTGGTTTGGTGTTGGTTTTGCAGGTTTAGACTACAATGTTTACACTATAAATCTGGTAAAAAAGAAAAAAGAAAAAAAGAAAGAAATCAGCAAAAATAATAGTGTAAACTGTTATGTCTATCTGAGGAGGAAAATATAAGCATATATTCTCCTTAAATTTGGTAAAAACAGAAACTAAATGTTGAACCCTTGCCTCTAGTGGGGAAAAAGTGAAAATAGCTATTCTTTTCTGGTTATTAGATAGATATCTAAAGAAAGCATGTTGAATGTTTAGTTAATTAACAGATCCACTTCGATAATCATTGAAAAAGGTGTTTAATGTATCAGATGCAATATCTTGGGGAAATCAGGAAACCTGTCGTACATGGAGTGTTTCTGCATTCATATTTTCTTTTTTGAACTTGGCCTGGTTCCATAATGATTGTTCAACCAGCTAATATAGAGAAATTTCACTAAAAGAGATCAAATTTCTGCAGCTGGTAAAGTTAATTAACAACTAAAGCACTTGGATTCTCTACACCAGAGATTTATCTTAAACTGGCACTGAAGTGCTGATGGTTTATAAGGGCTTCTCCATCTGTCAGCTGTGGATATAGTGTGAATGAAACACCCACATATTACATACACTTTTGTAAGTCCCATGGTTTCAGTGTATAACACTGACTTGTTGCTGCCTCCTGACCTTCTGAAATCTCAAACGATCTGGCCCAGACTATACAATCACAGTTCCCAGACATACCAAACAGGCGCTGAGCTTGCTTTCCAAACACTTTTCCCAACCAGAGAATTTGCACAGTAAATTGTCAATAAATAACATCTAATGCACTGGTGTCCATTCTTATCCAGAAAGTGCTGGTGTGAGTGCAGGATTTCATTCCTATCAGTTTGGTCTGGAGGTGTCCATGCATGACATTGTGTTACAATAGTTATTTATTTATTTATTTATTTATTTTTAAGAAAATGTGATCATTCATAAATATGAGTTTGAAAAAGTCATATTATTCTTTAATTAGTATAAACAGTGAAACTAATCAGTATGCAGTGACAAGATTAAAGCCACTAACTCATGGTTTAAGAGATTAATGTATTTCTGCGTTCATATTTTTATACAGACATACATTTTCATTTATACACTGACTTGTTGCTGCCTCCTAACCTCCTGAAATCTCAAACACTCAGGCCCAGACAACATACTCATAGTTCCCAGACATACCAAACAGCGCTGACCTTTATCTTGCTTTCCGAACACTTTTCCCAACCAGTAAATTATCACTAAATAACAGCTTAGTGAGGCTCAGTGGTTAGCACGTTCGTCTCACACCTCCAGGTTTGGGGGTGTGATACCTGCCGTGGCCCCATGTGCGTGGAGTTTGCATGTTCTCCCGTGCTGCAGGGGTTTCCTCTGGGTTCTCCGATTTCCTCCCCCAGTACAAAGACATGCATGGTAGGCTGATTCGCATGTCCAAAGTGTAGTGTATGAATGGTTGTGTGAATGTGTATGTGAGTGTGCCCTGCGATAGATTGTCACTCTGTCCAGGGTGTAGGCTCCAGGTTCCCCACGACCCTGTAGTATAAGTGATAGAGAAAGTCGATGGATGGATGGACGGTTCTGAGGAGGACATGATATTCTCTTTAAATTTTGTAAAAGCAGAAACATGTTGTTGAACCCTGGCCTCTAGTGGGGAAAAGTGAAAAAATGATAAGTACACAAACCCTACACACACACAAAAAAACCCAAAAGTACTAAAAGGTACAGAGATCCAATAGACACAAAAGAACCTATACTTTCCTGGTTATTAGCAATCTAAAAAGCTAAAAAATGTCTAATGTTTAGTTTCCTTAAAACAGGAAGTCTCAGGATTGACCTGGAAAGTTCTGAGGGGTTGCATACAACTCTTAAATTATTCTTTGGAGTCAAAATTTATTAAGAGATTAGTTATGATAAACAACCATGGGCCCCCCATAAATACAAATGTTATTTGGATTTGTCCACAAGGAGGCGTCATATCATCACTCACATGACTCCACAGTTTTCACAAAAGCCATTACACCTAGACAACTGATTCAACACTGATTCATTATGTTCCAACATTTGTGTAAAATCTACAACTATCCCTGCAATCAGATATGTGTTATCTGAGGTTGGCCTGTTTTCTCTCAGAGGCTCTCTGGTTGATTTCATGTATTTAACTTATTTAACTGACTCATTATACTTGTGGCGCACACACACACACACACACACACACACACACACACAAACACACACACACACAAACACACAGACCTGCTATAATGAAGTAATACATGAATGTTTTTATCACTTAGTCTGGATTATTGACATTTATCTTGTATTTTGCGATACCATGCTTGGCTATACAAATATCCATAGACTATGAGCTGTTAAAATATCTACCTCTACCTCTGCTTGCACCACTATAGTTTATAAGCTTGCTAAATAGTTTTTTGCACTGTGTGAACCGCCTTATGTTTCGTATTGCAGTGTGTATTGTCTTTAGTGTTTACCACACCACCCTGTCTCTTAATATGCACTATTGTGTTTGTAATTTTTGGCTGCACCGGAGAGAAAATAGAACAAAAAAAACAACAACCCATTTTCACTTTGCTTTAAGGTATAATGGCAATAAAATTTAACTAAATTGAATTGCATGCACTGAATTGTGGGTACACAGATTGATGATAATACGTAGTTACCTCCTGTGTCCACTGTTCTATCTGTACTCAGCTAAAAAAAAAAAAGAAACGTCCTTTCACATTCAATCAAATTTCTTAACATGTGTAAATATTTGGATTAACATAAAAAGATTCAACAACTGAGACATAAACTGAAGAAGTTTCACAGACATTTGACGAACAGAAATGGAATAATGAGTACCTAAAAAAAGGGGGTCAATATAAAAAGTAACAGTCAATATAGGGTGGCTTCCAGCTGCTTTAAGTGCATCTCATCCTCATGGACTGCACCAGATTTGTCAGTTCTTGCGATGTTCCCCCACTTTTCCACCAAGGCATTTGAAAGTTCTCGATCATGTCTGGTGGGACATATGGTTACATGTCATTTTCCACTGCAGGGATGATCAGCTGTCCTTCCTGTCTCTCTGTAACACTGTCTAAGGCGTCTTACATTACAGACATTGCAGTATATTTCTCTGGACATAACTGCTGTCCTCATGCCTCCCTGCAGCAGGCCTATGGCATGTTCACTCAGGTGAGCAGGAACGCTAGGCATCTTTCTTCTGGTGAGTTTCAGTCAGTTGAAAGGTCTCTTTAGTGTCCTAAGTTATTGTAACTGTGACCTTAATTGCCTACCACCTGTAAACTGTTCGTGTCTTAAGGACTGTACCACAGGTGCATGTGCAATAATTGTATATGGTTCACTGAACAAGCATGAAAAACCTTGTTTAAACACTTTCCAATAAAGATTACAATAGAGTTTACAAAAATATCATTAAAATACAGTCTCCAGAAAAAGGGACGTTACTTTTTTTTTTGCCGAGTGTATATAAGCCCAGTGGTAATTGATAAATAATGTGGTGATATAGCAAGGTTTTGTATCTTTGTAGGGAATCATTGTATTGCAGTGATTAAGATAAATTTTTCAGTAATTAAAAATAATTTACTGTGATGGAATTTCTCACAGCGTATTTGAGGAACAGCACTTGTGTCTTAGCCTTGGCAGGTTCAGATCAACTACGTGTCCTTCCGCTTCATACAATACTCATATGCCATGAGAGCTGCAGCTCCTGCCATTGTTCTGCCTGTAGTCGTAAACAGCATCATGGCCTGCTGCCATGTCTTCTCAAGGTCTCTAAGCTTCTAACCAGGGGTGTCCAACAGTTTCCGCTCAGAAAGGTCAGCCTCCTAAACACAGGAAACAATTGGTGTCACAGAGGGGCTTTTGTGAGACAACAGGTTCTCCTGAGATGTGAGGGAAAGACGAAAGCAGTAGCAAGCAGGCTCCAGCTGTTTTCCCCTCATCCTGTGTTACTATATGGGAAAGGGAGTATGGTGTAAGTTGGTGTTTCTGTGTGCCAAGGTGGATGTTTTGAGTGAGCGTTTCCACAGACATGGCGTGTCATGAATTAATCCCAAAGGAAAAACAAAAACCAGAAGTGCTAATTTAGACCATGTTTGCTTTGTTTGTTAATGAATTTTCCAGAGCTATGGTTCACACTGGCATATTTCAGACTGCACTGAGGTCTCCATGGTAAAATAGCTGGATGTGATGGTGAAAAACACTACAATCGCCTATTTCTGACTCCAAGCTGAAAGTTTTAAATATTGCTGTGTGTAGGTATGTCGAACATCTGTGACAGCACAGTGGTTAAGGTTTTGGTCTATGATTCAGAAGGTTGTGAGTTCAAAAATCTCAATGCAATCTGCCACTGTCAGGTTCTTGAGCAAAGCTCTTAACCCACAACTGCTCAGTTGTGTCCTGTCTCAACTGCATGTCACTTTGGATAACAGCATCCACCAGATGACTAAATGTAAATGTGTAGTCAAAGAGTGATGGCCCAGAGTTGGCCCACGTACAACTGTGAAGTGACAGCATTGGACTCCAGAACTACCAGAACACAGCACTGATGTAACAGATATAAAAACCACTACATTAATAAATAGGCCCATAGGATGCAATAATAGTATAATGAAAGTCCTTGTATTATAAATATTAGAGATTAATATTTTTGTGAGGACTGTGCATTGTAAAAGCAAAGCTTGAATTAAACACTACACCTGTGAAAAAGCATGAATAGGCCTACGGGTACTGAATTTTATGGTTATAGTTTTTCACAACCGTAAGGTCATTGGTGTAAAAATGAACTATTGGAAACATAATTATAAGGGCTTTATTTAGCCGTCATTAAATAATTTTAGCAGGCAAAGACTGGAAAGTATTGTATGCAGAGTGTCACTTGTGATGCAGTCTCCTGTTATGGTGCTTTTTGCTATTGCAGGATAATCGACCATTTGGTGCTAGTTGGAGACAATTCTAAGTGGTACTAAATGCACATGCACACTTCAATCCATATAAAAAAGGAGAAGATTTCATTTTCTGATAAAAGTATTATTGGCACATTATTGGTCATCAGTGGTGTGTTGAAGTTTTCATATGGAATTACCATTTTGTTACAAATGTCGTACATTGGTCCAGTTTCAGCTTATTTGTGAGTCTTTTAGAAGAGTTTATGATTTAAATTGGTGTTCATTTCGTCCCTGCTAAGGCTGCACAATAAAGGCTTAAATGATGATCATGACAATCACGTCACCTCAATATTTAGATCATAACTACTGATTCTGATGTTCATGTTAAAATCTTACCTCTTTATACATTCCAGTAGTTCTTCAAGGGTTTTTGAATCAATTGTTTTTTTTTTGTTTTTTTTTGTTACTGTGTATGAATGTAATTATAGTCTTGGAAATACGTTACCATTACTATTTCAATTCAGTTCAATTCAATTCAATTGATTCATATAATGCTTTTAACAGTGGATACTTATGCAAAGCAGCTTCAAAAAAATCTGGATATGGATATAGATTTAGACCCCTAATGAGGAAGCCAAAGGCAACAGTGGTAAGAAAAAACTCTGAGACAACAAAGAAACCTTGAGAGGAACCAGACTCAAAAGGTAACCTATTTTCCTCTGGGCAACACCAGATAGTGCAATTACGAGTCATTACTTTAAAACTGGCACAATGCCACAAATGTAGTGTATGCACTACATTTAGTGTTTTTATTTCTTCAGACAGATCAAGCTTAGTCATGATAAGTTGCTCAAGGGTTATATGGATGCTTCCTAAAGAGGTTCTATGTGGAATTCTGTGTCACAGAGAATTTATTAAGGATTTGAAGATTGCGTGTACACGTCTATAATCTTAACCTAAAATACCTTTAAAAAAAAAAAAAAAACCCCACTGGTAATCTTTTTTTATTCTAAAATGCCTTTGTTAATACACATGATGAACTCCTGGAACTCACTGTCTCTTTACAGTTTTGCCCTCATTGCAGAGACAGCGTGACAGTTTCAGTCTTGTGACTCCTGCATGTGTCAGCACTCATTTCATGCTTTAGCTATACATTGTACGTGAACTAGAATTATTTTGACATTTTCTCTTTAAGCTGGTATACACACAAGCTCAGCAGAGAGAGAGAGAGAGAGAGAGAGAGAGAGAGAGAGAGAAAAAATGGTGAAATAAAAATGTAAATTATTTAATAATTTTGGTTGTGAAAAAACAATTCTACTGTAAGTGAATGACTTTTTTTCCAATATAGATTCAAAAGTAAATCGCAAAAGCTGGGCAAATTGGTAAACTACAAAAATGTATACACTCAGTCCACTCTCACTGGCCTCTTTTCTTTGATATGTTTTTTGATATGTTTTGCATATCAAAAAACATATGATGATTGATATGTTTTGCAATATTCAACTGACTTTTTTAATGCTCCATGGAGTTCACATTGTTGTACGAGAGACACTTTTGACTTGCCTCTGAAACAGGTTTCAGTCCACTGTAAGCAAAGTGCCAGCAGTTCAGTTTCGGCTTTAAACACACAGTAAACCCATCCCTATTTTGCCAGATTATGCAATTGGTGTTCAAGGGCTCAGCAGAGTGTGTGTGTGTGTGTGTGTGTGTGTGTGGGGGTATATAGGCAGAAGTGGATGTGGATTTCTCACTTGACCACATCTGGACAATGTGTCCGGTTAGCATAGCAGCTTCGCGCTGTACTGCTGGTATGTAGACTCTAATCTCTGGCACTTCAGTGCAGGAGGAATGTGTCTGAAAAGTAAACATTTAGAGTCCAAACGCTCTGACAGTTTTCTTCCAGCTGTGGATTATAAGTGATAAGAGGACTGAACCAGGGGAAAACTGCGACAGATTACAGAATACACACCGAATATTTAGTCATTATTTAGAAGAATATACATCTCTAATTTCAAACCAAGCTGATTTTTATGGACTATTGCACAATATAACACAGAGGATATGCAGACAAGGCTACATACAGTGTAAAATAGATCACGTGTGAGACAAACGTGTTTGAATAGAGATAATATAACCTCATGCATGCCTCACATTTAAATGCCTCATACTCTTAGACTGCTTAATATGTGCACTCAGAGTTAAGAAAGTCAAAACAAATCATTTCATTGAATCACACAGAGGTGTATTCTCAAATTTTTATTTCTTTAAAAAAAAAAAAAGCAGCACATAAAATTTAAGCAAAAAATTTCACGTTAAAAACAAAAAAGCTTTTTACAACATGCTGGAGTGTGCATAATACAACTCAGGGAAATGATAAATACGATCGAGTTTACTCAGTTTTAATTGTCTGCAAGTCCTTCAGAAGCCAGAGAAGTACCTCATAAAGCGTTTTGTCTGCATTTAATTGAGTGAAACACAAGGCAACTTTCTACAGTACCTGATCCTAGAGGATAACAGGACAGAAATGTCCTAGGCAAATATTTTTCAATTGATCATCTTTACGATGTGGTTTGAACACAAAGCTTCAAACAGAGAAGCTGATAAGGCACTGATAGAGACCACTTGATGGAAAGAGTCAGTAATTAACACCACTTGCATGCATTACAAAACACTGTAAATGGATATTCAATTAATTCATTTATGTCCAACACTTAGTCTTAAAAGAACATGATGATTTTGTAAATCTCATTATGACCAGAAACTACATTTCCAACATTCCTGTCTGGCATCAATTCGATGCACATAAATGGTCACATTTTAACCTGCGTAAAGTTTATGGCCACTCGTGTCACTTTGAGTGCAGGAAAAGTAAACACAGATTACAAGGCTACAAGGTTACGGCCTGAACGAAGTGGTGGCTACGTTCCCCAGTGTTTACATACAAGATACACTACACTCTTGTGCGAGACAGAGTCTTCACCAAATATCTGGGCGAGAACTGAAAGAGTTTCTATTTTGGTTCAGGATGTTTGCAAGCACTTTATGGAACAAATTTACTTCCCTAACACGCCTGAGAATGGCATTGGAAAAAGGCTACAGCACTGATAATTAATCCAAACAAGCCTAAGTGGATATGCGATCCTACAATCTCACTGCAGTTCACCAGAGGATTGCTGTGCTCAAATACACTTTCACAAAATACTGACGATTACAGGTTTGGCGTGTGGACATCAATTAAAATATCAAGGCAGCAAGTGCATTTTTAACAGATTAACACACTGAGGCAGTGTATGAACACAAAAATCATTAGATTAATCCAGACTATTAGCGAACAGAAAGAATCTTGGAACAGGAAGCAAAATTAGGATGAATCAGGGATGTGCACTGTATAATTAATCTAAGACAGGAAACCCACTCAGGAAGCCGTTTTCCTCGCACTGGTGCTGCCTAGCACCGTGACGCAAGAGGCTTGTGTGAGACACACTCCCCAGCTGAGGTTATTACAAGCAGGATATCCACATTTTGCCTTGCACATTCTTGTGGCTACAAGTTTGGCATTGCTCAGAAATGTTACACACTTAACCCTACATTCTCAATGAAGTGCAGATGAGAAAGAAACAGGTGGTTTCTGTATTATTTACTAATGACCACCAATATGATAAGACATAGCAAAAATGCTTATTTATTACCTTCAATGGAATATTAATCAATAATAACTAGGAGTAATTAATACAGTTTTTCAGGTTTATGTAAAATCATTTAGCTCTATTTTTGCACTGTTTATTCGTCCCTACTAAAATGACAACTCCGTGTCTGTCCTCGTTCCAGACACGTCTAGACTAAGCATATAAATATTTGCTCTACCCAATAATAACAAACATTAATTAATTCACATAACCTTTGCTGGGAAAGGGGGGGGGGACGCAAAACAACAACCTGGCCTCAGTTCCATTCTTTGCACGATGCATCGCAAATTCAAGAGCACATCATATATCTTAGATTGCTATTAGTGACAGTTCAGTTCTTCGAACACGCCTGAGAACTAATAGAACTGGATTGACTTATCTGGGATAATTGAGGTAATATCTCAGGATCGGCAAGTCAACGAAAGAAACCGTACAGAACAAAAAAAAAGGCTTTTTTAAGGCACATAACATAGTATAACATGGGCGAAATTGTGAAATTGCATGATTTAATAATTTTTTATGCTTAATAAGCCTGCGCAGGTCCGAGCTTAAAAACTTGTGACAATGGAAAAATCCATGACCATCATCAAATGAACAATTAAATCCAACTAGCACAATAATAATAATAATAATAATAATAATAATAATAATAATAATAATAATAATAATAATAATAATAATTCCCATATGAAGATGTTAGAAAGGCATTTATCAGCTTGAAAACAGTGCATGGAAGAGACTCAGACTGGATTCTGAATAGTACACCAGCAAAAACACGACTGATGGCACAAAGCTTTCTTTAATGGCTCAGACTGAATCAGACTAGTGCAAAAATGCTGTCCACAGACTGACTGACTGCATTCACACAGTAACTCACAAATAAAATTGTGAAAGTTGTAAATGCCAGGGACCTTAAAAAAGACACAACAAGCCTCAGAGGAAGCATGTGCAGCCTTGGCTCTCAGACTTGCAATGGTAATTCAATCAGGAACCTCGGTGATGAAAAAGCCAAAACCTATAAAAATGGTTCAAAACATAATGCAGGTGGAATGCGTTTGTCCATCATGTTGATATAAAACCACCAATATGGTGAATAAAAGTGAGAACCGCGAGCAATTCTTAAAAAGGAATCACCTTACTGTTCATGTCCTGTGAACCAGTTTGCAACCGATTCTGCTCTTCATTACAGTTAATCTCACCCCCCACAATTTAATAAATTATAACTCTCTATTAGGCAAAAACTAGGAATAAAACCACAGAATAAGTGAAGAACTGATCAAGCAGTCTAAATTTTAACCTTTCGAAAATCTGTCCATAGAGTTACAGTTTAGACTGGATGACATTTTGGTCATCCCCCAATAATTGGGCTGTTGTGGAGTAAGACAACTGCTTGTTCTTTTGCAAGACCTACAGTGTCTGCTCAGGGTAATACTGACTGAGATGCATTTCACAGACGCCATCAACAACAGTTATGCTGCACAAATATTGTGAAATGGATTACGATATGTTTCTCTAATCAAGTCAGATACAAAAATAAAAGTTTTGAAGTTTGCACAAAACGTCCATAATTTAAAAAAGAAAAAACAAAACAAACAAACAAACAAAAAGCACTGATGGGTTTATGCTTCAGGCATCATTGTTGTTTTCCTTGGAATACTCCTCTACCAGCTGCTCGTAGGAATGATTGTGGTCGGATCTGTCTGTGAACACGGATCCTTCCGATTCGGAGCACTGCTCCTCCTTGGAATCAGTCTCGGACTCAACATTTTCATCCGAGGTCGAGAGCTTGACCTTGATGTCTTCATCTTCGTCCTCACACATCAGGCTGCTGTTCAGCAGGTTCTCGTCATCAATAAAGGTGATGTTGGCATTTTGAAAAATCACAGGCGGATACTCACACGAGTCCCACATGTGATGGCCAGGACCGCAGCCCCCAGGCCTGAGGTTCCGGTGTTCCTCTCCTGCCTCTTTATCCAACTGATTCTCGTACATTCTCTCCACATCTGCATCCAGCTCACCCTCAACCTGCATGTCATTCAGGAGTGGACCCTCATCTGTGCCAAGCAGGTAGTTTTTGGACTTGGAGAAGACCACTGTGACACGGTCACTAAAGCTGTAGCGCCGTTTCTGGCGGGGCGATTGCTCTAGGTTGACGATTGCATTTCCGTTAATGGAGACTGCATCGTTGCAGCTCTTGGAGCGGATAAATTCATTCTGCCCTTTAGTACTGATGGTACTGGCACACTCATCTCCGCCTTTATTGGTACCGATCTGTTTGATCAGATCGTTGTAGCCCTCCTTTTTCTTGGACAGGAAGCTGAAGATGTTGACGTCGTTGCCTGCAGGTGGTAATTGCAAGGTCTTTTGGGTAGCTTTGTACTGCTGGAACTCATCCAGTGAGAGCTTGCGGCGTTTTCGCCGCTTCTTCAGAGCTTTGTGAGCCTCGATGACCATCCGTACCTTCCAGTTAAAGAAGAGGGAGAGCCAGGCCAAACCCAGGTAGATCCACACCTCAACAAAGTAGCGATACAAAGTGGGGTAGTCTGCATTGGGGTCAACACCTAGAAACACAGAAGTGGGCATGTAAACTACACCAGAAATTTAACAGCTACAAAGCAGCAGTAGTAAGAAACTACAGATAAGGCCAAGGTTTTGGGGCATGAGCACATACTTGTTTGAGAAGCTTTGCTTGGGAAAGGTGATACACACTAAAATGGAACCTTTGTAATCACACACTGATTACTGCAATGCCATGGAACCTTTGTAATCACACACTGATTACTGCAATGCCAGTTATCATATGTATACAGCAACAATAACAAGTACACCTTAATTCCCAGCCTAGGCTGATATCTTTACAAACAGCTGTTCTGTAGAATACATTTTTTTCCACTCAACAGTTTCAAGGGTGTTAATCATTTGTTAATCTACAAATCAAACACATGCAACATTCACCTGCTACAAGATCACCAAATCCAATAGTTGTCAAAGTGACGAAGGAAAAGTATAAGCCCTCTATGTAGGTCCAACCCTCCTGAGACATGAAAACGAATGGGGGAATAACCAAATGAATCAGTACACCCCATACCAGGAAGATGGCTGTGCAGGTGAACTGTGCCTTCCTCTAGTAGGATAAAGAGAGACATAGGAGTAGAATATTAAAGAATGTATTAAGAAAAAATTACTGTTTGACATTAAAAATACCAATTGGTTAAAAAAAATATAAATAAATAAATAGGGTTTATATATATATATATATATATATATATATATATATATATATATATATATATATATATATATATATATATAAATAAAGGAGTTAAAGGCTTTGCACCAATGTTAAAAAATATAGAGAAAAGAAAAGAAAAAAAAAACAACAAAGTGGGTGGTGCTTACCAATGAAATGCCTCGCTTGGTAAGATACTGCCCAAGGTGTTTTGCCCTTCCACCAAAAAACTTGCCTAGTTCGCTGATCCAGGTCAGACAAAGTGGAACACCAAATAGTCCATAGAAAATGCAAAAAACTCTCCCTGTTGAGGTTTTGGGGGCAATATTGCCATATCCTGATGGAATAAAAACCATACAGTTAAGTGAATTTACTTTTATTTCAAGACCATGGAATTATAAGGTCCTATCTGGCACAAGTGAGCTCATGTTATTTACCGGTCACTGAAAATATCCGAGTTTTATACCACCCAGGGTTGAACAAGCAATAAATTGAATAGCTTGTCATGTAAAAGCTTCAGTGTGCTTCCCAGCCCCATGTGTTGATTGTGTGGAAAGGGACTATACTCTAAAGTGGTAGAGAACATAATAAAGTATGTTGGGATGTATGATCATCTGTCATGCATGTAAGTTAATTAATCTACCAAGTAGAAAGCAAATTCAGTTTAATGTGAAGTGCATCAAGTTTAAACCTATACTATACTTTATATACTAATATATATATCAAATTAAAACTTTTGCTCTGCAAAAGGTCAATAAGGAGTAGGGGGTTTTTGTTTTGCTTGTCCAGCAACTACAAGTAAGTGGCCTGAATATAAAATCTGCTTGTACAGGGCTACTGTTTAGTCTACATCTGCCAAGATATTGCTAAAAAGTATAAATGCATACACTATAAAGCTGAAATATTGCATTTAACATTATTAAGAATCAAAACATTATGGCTCAATATCTGCAGCTCATAGAATTGCCAGATAGAATTAATTCCAAGGTCGCTATTTAGCAAAAAGACACGGTTAACAGCCGGGCATGAGTTTTGTTCTTGAAGGAAAAGGCCTCGAATATCTCTGTTGACACCATTGGCTTATCAAACTCTCTAGGCTAATCTTCTCAAGTAACTTCATCTTATCAGAGAACAGTACTGAACGTTTAGATCCTGGTCATTTTGACAAAACTGCAAGAAATTCACCTTGTGCCATCAGCCCACAAGACCAAACAGAACATTTAATCCCCCCTAAACATAATCTGATAACTCATGGTGAAAATAAAGTCAACTACTTCCTGCCCTTTGTGATTAGTTAAGATAAACAGGTCTTCCTCCGTTTATCCTCAAACAGTAAACAGTGAGTGATTCTCAGTAAAATAGGATTCTCAATAAAAATAAATTAAAGAATAGGATTTGACTCTTACCAATGGTTGTAATGACTGTAGCAGCAAATATGACAGCATTTGGCCAGTTCCAGTTGTTAAAGGTTTTGTCTCCTGTGATGGTGACTCCTTGTCCCGCAGCCTCAGACACCACCTACGTTAAAACACATCGAAAAGCCGCAATTTTAAGATGATTTCACACATTTTCAAGATCAGCAGTTATAACTTATGTCTGAGACCAGAATCTCTTACACATCCTTCCTGTGACTGAGATTATCAGTCTGTACTGGATGATGATACTACAGTCAAACAGGCCACCCTCAGACATGACTAGAGTCTCCCTCACCTGACGGGACTTTGGCAATGACTCAGAGCTCTCGGCACGCAATGCTACCACTGTGATGCAGCACACTAAACTTTAATTTGTCCTTAAACAGCTATTCTGCAGTTGGATAATCAGATATGAAATGAGCAGCTGGGGTCTGTACCTGGCAGGGATTCAAAGCTGCCTCCAGTTTAAACTAAACAAATCACTTCTCACAGCAGACTATTACATTACTTGAAATAAAAATTGAACCCTCTGCTTTGATTAAAGCAAGTGCAACTCTAATACCAAGCCGAGCTGTGTAAACCTGAACCAGCCTATGCTACATCAGTGGGCAAATCATAACTGTATTAGTTAGCCCACTGGGCAAGTGAAAGCTCCAGTATGCTGCCCAGTTTCATGGTTTGGTTGCCCAGAAACTTAACTGAGTAGGCTAAAATTGTTGTAGCATGATGCAATAAACTATAGTGAATATCTGTGCTTGTGCACGCGACATAACAGTTGGCCAATGTTTCTGCTGTGGAATATAGTTCTCCTAATCGCAAGATTATTAAAGTCTGGCTCTTTATATTCTCTCAATATGTTTAACCATGAGGTACCTCCATGTGGTGCTAGTGGGAGAGTTATAGTGGTGCACTTTCTTTTGATTGTTTTCATTATCATTTCCACGTACATGCATTCCAAAAAGATTGTCTACATGCTAATTAATCCCTAGTAAAAATTACACTAGTAGCCGCAGATGTTCTAATTACAGCCAAAAGCCCAGACGTGAAATCTGATTATCCCAGGTGCCCAGGTTACTGATTTGTCCAATCCTGCTATTATATATGTTCAAGAGCATAAGTTCAGCAATTAAAAGGATTTTTTTTCTTTTCAGCAACATTTTAAAAAGAAAGTATTGATAAGGGATTCATTTCTATAGAAGAGGATCTTGAATGTGTAACTGTACTTTTTCAAGAATATAATTTTCCACAGAATGTGGAGTGAAGGCCTCATAATGCCTCTAAGCCACAAATGGTGACTATTTCAGTGCAGTTCTGTTCAATCTCTGAAGAGTACCAGAGCGCCAAAATTTTTGGCCTTGTAAATCAACACTCAACTACATCCTACACCCAAACATTAGCAAACCCAGTAACGAGTTATGACATGCTATTCCTGGCCCTGCCATTCCACATCTCTGCAGGCTACTAGTTCCATCTGCTGAGGAAATTAGGATCAGACTTTACACTTTATGAGAGTCACCATTTGGTGCGAGTTACACTTCTTGTGAATCAGAGCTATGAGGAACAGACACCTGTTGAGAGTTTTCAGCAGAAGAAAAATGAATGCTCCATTTTGATGACTCAAATCATGAACCATCCAGAAACCAAAAGCACAGCACGTTAAAATTTCCCTAATAAGGGATCAGAAATTTGTTTGTCTAAAGGACAACCTTCTGCAAGTGTACGTCCTTCAACCTAGGTCATCTCCCCAGAAAGGAAGGAGGACCAACGTCATTTAAGACCAATGGCAGTTTATAACTTCTAACTGATTTCTGTCTATCGTGTTGTGTTATTTATGTTTTACCTATCCCTATAAAAAGGACTCATCAAGCCATCTCACAGCTTGTAGAAGTCATATGAACAGACAGACTTGAGAACTGGGTGCAGGTCATAAAACACCTGCAAAATGAACACACTGTTCCAAAGATCGGTGCATATGTTCACTTCTATGGCTACACTTTCTGCATGGGTGAACACTTTCTCACTCCTCGGTCTGTATGACTTCAGCTTCTTGCATTAAGCCATTTGTCAAGAACATTTTACAGAGACCATGTTTATCAACACCATATTTGCCTTGCACAACTGATTAACAAGAACATTGCCAAGACATCGGTGTGTAGCAAGCGAAGTTCACGTGCAGGTCAGCTTTGGATCCTTTGCATTTATAAAGAGTCACTGCTCACCCTGAGAGAGAGAGAGAGAGAGAGAGAGAGAGAGAGAGAGAGACATGGAGGGAACGACTAGGTGTGAAATCTGTATGATGTCCTAGGCCTGCTCCGACAGTAGCTGATAATTAACTTGAGCTGCAGTGGAAGGTGCGCAGTAAAAACTGTCACGACAATCTGAATTTTCTTCCTCGCGTTTATCACGTTGAGATTTATTGATTGCCACTTAAAGATTCTCTACATTCTCTACATTTCATTAAAATGATTAGCATTTGGTTCTGCTCTTACAGTTGTTTTGTCTATAGCTTGAGATTTGGTCGAATTTGCAGTTTATTAGGTAGCATATGGAGAGGATTCCATGAGAGAGTAAAAAGCACTCAAACCAGTGAAAGTACTCAATGCACAGACTGTATTGCTTTTCATTTGCGACACACTGAAAAGCAAAAAGCTCACTGCATCGCTCTTAGGGCACTTGATTTCATCAGTGAAAAACAAGTAAGAGAGCATTATAAGTTTAATAATTAAACACTGAATACGTGTCAGAAGTGAACATGAACGACCTATAAAAGCAAGAGTGCTGCACTGAATTGTGCAATTCTGATTAAGATCGATTCAGTAGGAATAAAGAAATGAGTAAATAAGAAACTATAACAACAGGTGTTCCTTCACAGGAATAGCAACAACTCCTGAACAGTGACACATTCAGGCCCTTGTCTGATTACAGCCACATCTCTGTGTGCCAACTTTCATGGGCTGATGAAAGTGAACTGCAGTGCAACAGCAGATACATTCACGTCAGACTGTGTTTAATTCTTACGCAATCCCCTACTGATTGTATTTCACTGAAGAAGTAAAACAAGAGCAATTCAATGTAAGGTTGTGCTAATAATAATAATTAAAAACAAAATTCACACTATACTATTGCAAAAGAATTGGTTTCTATACTAGGGCGTTTTGAAACTAAACCAGCACTTCAAGGTTGAAAGTCAAACTGGTTCCTAGTTATTTTTCCTTTAAAGGCACAACTAGGAACGAAAACTTCACGCACTATTATTGTGCAATGTGAGCATCATAAGTTCCTCAAGCCAGTTCCTCGGCTCCAGACCTTTTCAGAGAATTCAATGCATAAAGGGTGACAGAGGAGTAAACATTTCCTTATGATGACTGAATCAGCAATGATAATGGTCTAGGTTTAGAACTTTAGAGATAAGCAGCTTGGAAAACTGGAGATTAATCAGTGCCTCATTTCATAATAGACAAGTAGATGCATCTGCAAGTATCTGATAAGCAAACAATGTCTGTCTATGCAATGCCTAACATATCAACAACAGCTTCTATGATGAAGAAACCGGAGTTCATGAATTTGTGAACTCTTGCCTAGATTACTTTAATGCACATTTGACCTGGCCCTCCTCACAAATATCTCCTCAGGACAGTGGCTTCACATCAACAATCCAGTGGTTTCCATGCTTGCAAACTGCAATGATTCACAAGCTTGAATATGTAAGGACAGTTAAGGGTTCAGCTAGCATCCATACCTTCAAATCTTACGATTTTAACTCCTGGAAATTTCACAACATCCAACCACATCAAACAACTCACACCCACACTGAAAACAAATCTGTACGATTGCTACGTGCTCTTGCACATAGACTGTATGCAGTCTCTTTCATAACCTTGACCCGGTGGTCAGTTCTTTCCTGACGCACTTGCACCATGATGTGGGTTAAATCACTGTGGCACAGCAGCACTGCTAGCCACAAGCAAACAGCACGACCTGGGTCAGCAAGACAGTGTGGTTTTTCACGGCATCATGCTTCCATCACCAGTCAAAATGAGAGCTTTCCTGCACAATCATTGAAACCCCTTTGGGAATTCTAGTAGCTGCTTAGCTAGCACTGCTTAACCACCAGCTTCGGTTGGCTTCCTTAAAACCCACCACAAGCACAGCATTTCTGGCAAATTTACAGAAAAGGAGAAATGGTGATTAGAAGGTTCCAGGCAGCCTTAGTTAAAACTGTAAAGTTAAACAGAACAAGAGAACAGTAATGATTTAGTCTCTGTATCAAGACCAATAGTCACTGTTTGGTCTGTGAGTAATCTTTGTGTTGTTAATGGTAAAGCTAAAATTTTCATTTCCTTATCTGTGCTGTGCCAGTCAGCTCAGTCTTTCAAGGATGGCAACAGAGAACTTCACTAAAATGCCCTTTTAGTTATGTGCTGCAAAGACAGTACAGAAAACTCCCCACATTATAGGTTATACTTTGAAAAACGTCCCAAATGCATCAAACAGCCATCCAAGAATTTTGTCCAGTTAAAAAACCTCACATTTTGGTTTTGAAGTTCAGGGTCAAAGCTGGAGGAAAGTGGAGAGAGAGCAGAGCGCAAACCAATAAGGAGAGAGACAGATTTGTTTTTAGAAATTTAAAATTTTATACAATAAAAATGTACTAGATTCCAAACAAACACATTCCAACTCCCATACAACCAACATCCAAACCACAGACCCCTAAATACACCCGATTCACCTCCAGGTTTACTTCAGACCTCTGGAAATGACTTAATTCTCATCATAAATGTTACCACTGAAATGGCACAAACACAAACACGAGTAATACGTGTACATAATGTTCTATCAAAAACCAGTCACATCAAAATGTTTTTATTTACTTTTATCTTAATAAGGAACCAGGTCAACAAAACACAGTTGTAAAAACAGTCAGTCCGACTAAAGAGGTCTAAAACCGTCTAACTAAACTTCATTTCCTCACACAAACTATCAGGATATGGGGGTGAAACAACTATGTAATCAATTCAGGCTGTAATCAGTTGTTAAAAGATCTTCAATGCTCCTGCATCATAGTAGGAACTAGGAAATTTTCTTCCTTTAATAAAAACAGTGCTACATTACATTACATAATGTAACACACACATTATAGTTTCTACAGTAACAACTCATTCACAGGGATTTGTATGGTGTATGATCTACATAAACTAAGGTTAAAAAAAATGTGCAATTTAACAAAGAAAAAAGGTATAATGCTTTATATGGTGGAGATTTAGGACACATTTATCTATCAATTATGGAAAGGACTTTGCACTGTCCAGTTAAAACCACAAGCCCAACTCGTTTTTAATCATGTGACTATAAATGATTAAAAAGCACACAGTGCCGTTCATTAATAAATTAGACATTGCAATGGTTGGCAAATGTAGTACAAGTGGAATAACTTTGGAACATGCTGTTATATGAAAAACAATTCCCCTTGGGGTGGTAACAGGCCTCCACTTAGCGATGGGTCACATCACACCACCCTGGTGTGGATCATTTTCTTATAACCGCATGCACCCAAGTGTTTCATTCATTGCATAACTTTACTTGTGGTTGAGAGATATGCAAAAGAGAAACCAGTTTTAGTTCAGGAAAGCCTGTAGCTTTCAGAATTGTGAAATTTAGGACATGGAGTTCCACCAAGAGATTTTCAGTCTTTTCCAGATCTTTCTTAGTATTTGAGTAGTAAAACTTGCATCTGGAGAAGTGAAAGTTCACCAACATGGGCAATTTGTAGCGCAGTGTGTCCACTGATAAACAGCTTGTGCCAAAACCACAACGACAAACTCCAACTGTTATCAGGTGGACTGGCTCCATGTCTGAGGGATAGAAACTGTGTGTAGTTACATTCCTGTGTGTGTGGAGAGCGCAAGGTGCCGCCGAAAGCCAAACAGCTGTTAAGAGGAACAGACTATTGGAAATGCAAACAATTTAACTGCAGGTTTCAGATGTGGTAGACAAGTCAATTCCAAATTAAAAAATTTTTTTAATCTGATTATCATATACACTAGACATTGATCTTGACAAGTTTGGGTGTTCAAATACGTCAACTTTAAAACAATTTCAGGCTTGCTTTCTACAATAAATGGACACAGTGGTAATAATATAAATTCTGCGGCACTGATATTACAAAGCTTATTCCCCCACATCATGGACACACACACACACACACACACACAGACTTTCTCTCTCTAAAGTGTCCAATTTCACTACAATCATCGACTGCCGTCCTGTCATTATGGCTGTGAAAATATGAGAAGTCAGCCACTGAGTCAGCCAAACAAAAAGCTGACGTTGCACAAGCTCCTTTTTCATGTATGGAGAAATTAAACCATCCAAATCACTCTGCCGTGTTTGCTCTGTGAAGATTCGTTTCAATCATAATGTTTGCATATTTGCATAAGCTGAAGAGTTAGATTTTCAATTTCCCATAACAACCCTCACATTGCATCTCCTATCATTATCACTATGAGCTTCTTATTGAAGGCTCTCAAAATGACTGTGTCTGTACAGCGCCAGAGCATTGGGCTTAAAGATGGCAGGTCTGGTCAGGTCCGAGGTCGAATTACGTGAGCGATTTACCTTGATTCCTTGCCTGGCAGGTAATCTTATTAATCTTCCAGAAACATAAACACGCACTTTTCAGTGTTTCCAGGGAAAACTTCTTCCATGGATTCTTGGAAGTTGTGAAAATCATTCTGGTCTTGTTTAAGTCTGCGATCAACTGCTCTGATCACAAATGGCCAGGTGAGATGGATAGCACTTCACACTTGGCATGTGTTGTGGTCAGACTGCGTAAACAGCAAACTGAATTTATGAGTAGTTCTAACGGAGATATTGGTTATCCTTACTCAAGAAAATCTGTTACGACAAAAAAAAAATTCTCCTTTTAAATTATGATTTTGCTTTTCCTTTTGATTCAGACATACAAATGAAGTTAATGATTCAGTGTACTTTGCAGGTTCTAGAACATTTCAACATTATGTCCTATGTAGACGGAATATGTATTGAATATAAAAAAAAAAACATTCGGGATTTGGCTTAACTGTGCATTCTAGGATCTTAAAAACATGGATGAGGGAGAGCTGAAGTTGACAAGAGTACACTGGTAAATAAAGCAGATCTGAACCTTTGAACAAAACCTCAGATCTGAAACACTTATTTAAATGGTTTGGTGAATCTGGTGCTAATTGTTTTGTGTTTAATCTGTATTTGTATTATTCTGGTGAGAAGTTAGTGGTTGTGTGCTGCTCTGACAGACCAAGAAACATTGCTAGCACAGTTACTAGCACAATGGTGTTCAATAGGAGCAAAAATGAACTCAAACATAAGAGGTAACAATCAGGGGTCATCGTTAGCTCGTAAAAATGAAAGCTCAAGGGCTTCTTTCCTCACTCAACATTTCGCAACAACATTAAATGTCTTATTAATGACAAAATGAAATGCAGAAGTAGTGCAGAGATCAAACACTGTACTTATGGCAAAAACTCTGGTTGGCGAGTTAGCAAGATGACAAACGTTGGAGCTCTGGAACCTGATTTGTTTGAGCAGAGTGTACAGATGAAGAAGTGAGAGAGCTGGACAGACTAAAAATGACTAATGCACTGACCAATCTGTCAACGTCCCGTTCTGAAATGTTCCGAGTGATCAGATCACGGGACATTTGATCCCACTTACACCTGCACCAGAAACTCCAACAGGAATGAACAATCCCAATTGAAATGCAAATGACCACTTTGTCACTGGCAAAGAGAAATGAGAAAAATGTACTAAACAAATGACACATTGTAAGAAGAAATTCAAAGAACACAAACACAACTTAAGTGCAGATGGAGATGCAGACCTCCATCATAATCTGGGTCAATTATGAAATAACGGAAAATGGTTGCAAAGGTCTTTTGGCACTGTATCAGTTTCAGGGCTCGTCATAAACGCTATCATATCTTTGCAAAGTTAATGATCTTCAGAGGAATTTGGACATGGGCATCCATGGCTAGTTTGCTTTGTTGTCATGCATAAGCCAAGTAAGATAGAGAATCTATAACTACAGACCGGGAGTGCCTCCTAACTTCGGAAAGTCACTGCAGCGTAAATGTTATACAGCTGTTTTGAGCATCTCTGCATTGCAAATCTCAGACAAGCTGGAGCGGAAACAAGAAGTGATACTTAGCATGTTTTTCTTCCATTTCAAAGACGGTGCAACCTCAAGTGCACAGACCAGAAAAGGATCTTGATCGAACATGATAAGAAAGTGCCACTGCAAGGGCTGAGTACATCCATTCTTCCACATGTAAAACGTTAACAGAGCTCCTGTGATCCTGTTAATCTGACCTAAGGAATAACCATTGTATAACGACTAATATGTTACATTTACAAGAATGTTAAGTCTGAAGGAAGTGTACATCTATACCAGTACAGGTTAATTATTAGCCATTTCCAATGACTGTGGGTGTTAATGGAAAACAAAGCTGTACCAAACACCTACATGAAGTCTTGCTATAAAAAAAACCTATAACTATGAAGTTGCATATTTTAGGGATGACACTGGACTTTAACCTGAACATGTTCGCTTGTTCAATACTCCATGATAAAAGAAAACATTAAACAAGAAGCTTCATAAGTCATAAAGCCACAAGCAATTTGGTAATAAAGTCTGGACTTGTGTAAAAATACAAAACACACCATAATCAATTGTGATATTTTGTAATAACAACATGGCATGTTTAATATGCTTCGTCCCAGCTGTCCCGTGGTGCTTCTGGTAAAAGATATCTAAAGCAGACACACAAAGGAGCCCTCAGGACACCCCCAAGCCACACTTACTCATACCCAACCTTCACTTCCAAGCCAATCTGTGGTCAGTGAACCATGACAAAAGAGAACTGAAGAGGGGGATGGGGGTCTAACGTTTTTCTCCTCTCTCTGAATGGATACTAGTTTGGGAAAAAGGGGCGTTGTGTAAAAACTCATGAATTACGGAGACGCCTGAGGGTGCTCAATGGCTCAGCAAGATTAGGGGGCCTGAACGTGTCTCTGCAGCTCTCTGGTTTCTTGCTGTTTATCCTCGTATACACCTGCTAAAAATCTTCACAGCAACTGACACCCTGTTCAGGCTTTAAAGCGACACGAGAAAGTGTCAGAGAATTTAATATTTTCAGTCTACTCACAAGCGCGTTATTTATAAATAAATAAAGAACAGTAGACTTGGCATGAAGCGTTATGATTGAGTACAGGGCAAGAATTCAACTGAAATACAACAACATGGCCACTGATCAGGATAATTCCCAGGAATTCTACATTAATGTACTAAAATGAAGCATTTTGTCCCCTTTGTTGAGCATTTCTTCAGTTCATTTGTAACCACACTATTTGCCTCAAAGTTTTACAATGATTTCTATGTGACCAACAGACTATATCTACTGATGTTTCACTAGCCTCTGATATCTTTCTAGCGTTGCAACCAAAACAGTCAAAAAAAAAGAAAGATGTGTAAAGGGCGAGTGTATGCGAAATGGAATACACATGACGTTTAACCACCTCTTCAACATTTTAAGCCACATCCTTTAAGCACTTTTATACAGCCAATTTTACACAGTGAAATGGACATATGCAGTTGTTTTGATCAGAGGAACCAAAAACAGTGATATAGCTTAGTGTGAGAACTCTGAATCAGCTATCTTCTGAAATAATAAAGGTGTTTGTAATTAAACATGGCATTTGTGCACCACCAGCCCTTTCTCTGTCCATCTAAAAAAAAAAAAAAAAAAAAAATCCACCCAGACAAGAAACCTGGGAGGGGAATGTTAACTCCGGACAATAAAACTATTCAAAAAACCAAGTAGTGACCAAATGAGACGTATTAGATTATAATGCCACGAGTTCCCGATCCAATTAATTTAATCTCTGCAGTTCCTAGGGGTGGTATAGAGTTAGTTGCTGTGTAGGTTAACAAACATTTTTCCATACTAAGCATATCAACACACCGATAATGAGTTGTAAACAAGTATAAATCATATCCCTTCCTGTTTTGCTGCTGGATACAGTACTTGGATATTAAGTTCTGCAGCATGTGTATGGTTGTGGAGCCTCGGAAAAGCATGAAGCAACAAGGCACTTAAGAATGAAGAGAAAGTTAAGAAGACGAGAGCCATCATTTCTTGAAAAAAATAAATAAATAAAATATTCATTGGTTATTTCACCTTTTAAGGTCATACGACTGCAAAAGCATTCCATGAACACTGATTAATGTGAAACAAAAGGTAGATAAGAGGTTTTTAAAAATGGGGAAAAATAAAGTCAAATAGAAATAGAAAAAATTATAATATATAAAGACAAAAAAAAAAAAAAAAGTACTTTACTGAAACAAAGCACGTGCACGCGCGCACACACACACACACACACACACACACCTGTAAATTATTCAAAATTTCTTGGCACCTTTGTTTCACTGAAGTACTTATATTGACAACTTATCGAAACATTTCAAACAAAACCATTACATTTCCATGTAAAGTGTCCATTAAATACACCTCGCACTCTGTAGATTGTTTCTTACGCCATACAAAGTCCATAAAACAATGAACAAATCTTCAAAATATTTACACAGAGGAAGAAAACAAACCACGTGAACACAGAGGAGATCTCCAAACTCTCATACCTCCAGGATCGTGTCCAGATCTGCTTTAGTGAGACACGGGTAATCTCTCAGGATCTTCTGCTTCTGCTCATTGTATTGATTCACTGCCAGTGTCCAGTTTGGCTCCTCGAGCACTTGGAAGATTGCCGCCCCGATGGACAGGTAGAAGATGATAGCCGAGGTCAGTAAGGGCCCTTTATCCACCATCCTTAAGCACAGGGTTCATGAGAACATGCCCGATCGCTCTGCTCAAAACTCCCACGCTTCTTTCTTTTCGGGTGCAAAAAAACAACAACAAAATCTTCTGGATTTTCCAGTTCACATATGCACCTTTTGTTCACGCTAGAGAAGTGTGGAGACGTGTATGCGGGAGTGTGTACAAGCACCCGTCAGTGTGCATGCCCGTGCCCATGTGCGTGTGCGCGCCGACCCAAGAGCGCACCGCTTGATTAGAGCGCCTGGCCAAAGCAGGAGGGAAAGGAGGTGCGGTCTGCTACGGTGGCTCAGAGGTACACAATAACCCACAACTTGATTAGCGAAGCCTGACAACACTAACCCACAACACGTCACCGTGAAGCGCAAAAGAAAGCGCTGAGTTTGGGGAAACAGTTTAAGGACAGAGGGAAACATTTCTGAAGAGATATAACAGCTATTAGAGCAGGGGGAATTATGGAAGGGATTTAGAAAGGGTGTGGTGGGGGGAGTATAACATTAACCTCCTGAGAAAAAAAAGTACAGGTTTGAGACTTAACAATAAAAATTACATGAATGCATCAATATAATATATATATATATATATATATATAAAAAAAAAAAAAATATATATATATATATATATATATATATATATATATATATATATATATATATATATATATATTAAATATATCATATATATTTCCACAGCTTTCAGAAAGATGTCTATGCTTTCTGTTCACCCCTACAACAGGTCATACCATTCATGGTAAACAGAACATCTAGACAGTGTTCATTAACTAAAGTGTTACATTCACATTAGGTAAAATCTCTAAGTTTTATGGGTGGAGCTGAGTAAGATTTGACCCATGTAGACAAAGCTCCTCCTCCAAAACATGGTGATTCACCTATAGTATTCACCAACCCTGTTCCCGGAGATCTACTTTCCTACAGTTTCTAACACAGTTGTTTTAGTTGATCAAGAACTTCTTAAGGCAATGATTAGACAGTCAGGTGGGCACAATTATGGCTAAAGTCTTCAGGAAGTTATATCTCCAGGAATAGGGTTGGTGAAAACTAAACTAGAGTTACCATTAACAAAGACAGCACTTTTAAGGGCACTTAAGCGTTCAACCACTTGACAGCCAAGTTACAACTCTATAAAAATGCAACTTTTCCTGATAATGATTTATAAGGATATGAAGGGGCATGGGGGCGCGAGGGGGGGTGTCTATAAAAGACTGACAAGAGGCCAATACGAATATAAACAAACATTCAAAACCAGAAGGCCGGGGGCTGTTCAGCTAGGGTAATACAGTTGTTCTGAGAAAAAGGCTTACACTATTAATTTTGATCATTTCTACATAATTTTCCACATTATTTGTACTACTACGAAATGAAACATGTTGACTATCGTATCTTTAATTAAAGTATTAATTAAAGAATGTACCTGAACTTTTTTGCAATCACCCTGAGGAAATGTCATTTTACAATTAGCAGTCTGGAATACATTATGTTTTCTTATTAACAGAAAAGGACCCAATTGAATTCACTTCCAGTTTTTCATTCACTTTCAGTGTCCTGGTCAGGGTCGAGAGCCTGGTGAGGTGGAACATTAATAAACCCATGCGGACACGGGGAGCACGTTCACAGAAACTCCACACAGACAGCAACCCGAGTTTCATTTATTGTAAATAGAAAATCATAAGTATCTAGACCAGGTATGGGCAATTCCAATCCTGGAGCGCTACTGTCCTGCAGAGTTTAGCTCCATCCCTAATCAATCATGGAAACAATTCTAACCTTCAGGATTATCTGAAAATTACAGGCAGGTATGTTTGATTAGGGATGGCGCTTAACTCTGCAGGACAGTGGCCCTTCAGGACTGGAATTGACCATCCCTGATCTAGACCCAATGTCGCCAACACTGTTTCTGGAGATCTAACTTCCTGAAGACTTTAGCTCTAACCATAATCGTGCCATAATCAAACCTGACCATCTAATCACTGCATAAAGAAGTTCTTGTGTTAGATTTTGGTTGGATATTAAACCTACAGGAAGGTAGATCACAAGCAAGAGGGTTGGTGACCACTGATCTAGACCAAACCTTATTCTAAAATTAGCATTCTAGCATAGTTGTAATATAAATTTCACCATCACCTCTGCAGGAATGCTGTTGTACAATTGGCACTCTTCATCATTATGGAAACATTTGAGTTTGAAACAGCAGATAAAATTTACCTGGCAAAACCGAAAAGGGCACAATATGTGAGAATACAATGAACATCCAGTAGCATTCAATTTGCTTTGTACTGACTTTATCCATATACAATTTATGGACAATGTTCTGTGTTTATTATTAAGTAGCAGATGTTTACTGCACCTTTTAAAATTTGTCATTGAATTGTATTCAATTTCACTTGACAAACATGGAAAAACAAATTAGCTTTCTAGTTTTGTTATGGATATCTTTGAGAAATGGCTTTCTTCTTGCCACTCTTCCATAAAGGCCAGATTTGTGCAGTGTACGACTGATTGTTGTCCTATGGACAGACTCTCCCACCTCAGCTGTAGTTCTCTGCAGTTCATCCAGAGTAATCATGGGCCTCTTGGCTGCATCTCTGATCAGTCTTCTCCTTGTCTGAGCTGAAAGTTTAGAGGGACGGCCAGGTCTTGGTAGATTTGCAGTGGTCTGATACTCCTTCCATTTCAAAATGATCGCTTGCACAGTGCTCCTTGGGATGTTTAAAGCTTGGGAAATCTTTTTGTATCCAAATCCGGCTTTAAACTTCTCCACAACAGTATTACGGACCTGCCTGGTGTGTTCCTTGGTCTTCATGATGCTCTCTGCGCTTTCAACAGAACCCTGAGACTATCACAGAGCAGGTGCATTTATACAGAGACTTGATTACACACAGGTGGATTCTATTTATCACCATCAGTCATTTAGGACAACATTGGATCATTCAGAGATCCTCGCTGAACTTCCGGAGTGAGTTTGCTGCACTGAAAGTAAAGAGGCCGAATAATTTTGCACGCACCACTTTTCAGTTTTTTATTTGCTAAAAAAGTTTAAAATATCCAATAGATTTTGTTCCACTTCACAACTGTGTCCCACTTGTTGGTGATTCTTCACAAAAAATAAAAATTTTATATATTTGTGTTTATATTATATGTTTGAAGCCTGAAATGTGGCAAACGGTTGAAAAGTTCAAGGGGGCCGAATACTTTCGCAAGGCACTGTATATTAGCACTACCTTCCCTTCAAACTCACATGACACCCGAGCCAGAACTGTAATCGTCTGATCTTTGCTCCATCACAGCAAAGAAAACAATGAAACAAAAGGTTGTTTTGAGCAGTAGATACAACCCCTGTCAACTTGTGTAGCTTCTTATTATCTATAGCGTTTGCGGTGAATTTTCTATGAAGTAGTTGGATTGACTTTGGCAGGTCAATATTATGTAAAGGTGATGTCTGGGAACACCCTGTTTATGTCAACTACCTACTTAGCCACAACCACAGAAACGCTGGTGGTTGTGGCTAAGTGGGTACTGTTCTCTAGATAGAAAAAGCATCTAGCTTGCATTTGATATACTCATTTTATTTTATTTTTAGTATGTAGTATTCCTACATGTGGTTATGACAAGTACTTTTATTTCAAGATAACAAAGAAAGGGAATCCAGAATGGATAGAATATAATACAATAATTGTGATTCTAGACATATAATAAAAAAACTGTGATCCTAGAGTGATCCTAGACATACTGTATACTTCTGTAGAAGTATAATAATCTGCTGTCAGTGTGATAGTAGGCAGTTCAGTGTAAAAACCGTAAAGTTCATTGTAATTTCATTGCAACCCCGACCCCCCAGTAATTTTTACTTTCTTATACACTATGTTGAAAGTGTATGTTGTCATTGCCAATCATTATGCGATCTGACCCGCTCACAGAGTTCTGATCAAACAGAAAATACTTTTATAGCATGGAACTACAGTTGAGGTCAAACATTTACATACACTGTTGGAAAGGGTGAAACATGCCGAAGATGCTAGAAAAGCAATGAATGTGTTGGACCAACCTGGAGGATTTTTTCTGAAGAACAGTGAAAGGCACTGACCATGTAATTACAGTTTTATTTGACCAACATATAATGGCAGGTTATAAGGCGGTACTTTACTAATCTGCATACCTGGAAGTAATAAGGTCGGCATGCTCTGTACCATCTGGATTCCTCCCACCAGAAGGCTATGTTCATGTCATGCCTTTTCAACCATACCCAAGTCTGTGTTCATAATGTTAGTATTTTTTCATCTTTAATATTAAAAAAACAACATGAACGTGAGGTTGAGGTTACACAGAAACGTACATAAAAATGAATGCTTTATATTCAATAATAGCCTACAAAATTTACTTATGAAATGATGTTCAATTTTAAAACCTTTTCTTTTCTGTGTCATGAATGTTTATTAAATTTTTTTAATTGATTTTGAGCATTTTCTCTTTTTTTCCCAGGAAAGGCAGATTTTTGTATGCTTGGGCATTTGGCACATCACGAATACACCTTCTAAAATGCCAGCTGTTTCAGAGGAAACATTTTAGACAGAGTCTAAATATAATGGTGGCATCACTAACAGAGTAAAATAGCTCAGCTTTTAAACTGAGTGCAGCCAATTTAGTTCAGAAATGTACTTTCTCACTATTTTTCACTATTAAGGTCAGAAAAGGGTATACTGGGTTTTAACCCTTAACACCCCCCATATTTTCCCCCCAGTTTCTTCTCCACCACTCTAGCATTCTTTAATCTGAACAATTTACCAGTACCAAAATAAAAAGCAATAAACAATAAATGTGTGAAAAATTAATAAGGTAAAACTGATTATGAAGCATTTTACTATTTAGTTTATTACTTGTGGAATGCAAATTGTGCTAGAAATGTCATCATTATTGCAAGTCAGAGATATTGTCAGGTACTAGACCAGCTCAAACATACTGAGCAATACATTGCACAATATATATTTTATTTAGTACTTTTAAAATCTTTGATAGTTTTATTTATGTTAGAGTGTTATATATAAGTGAAGGCTTGCTAACAACCTGAGATATGCATGAACAGTTGAGAAACACTCATGCATTTAAGGGTTAAAGTTTAAACCCTTGTCACTGGGCCTGTACCCTTCAGGGCAAGTCTTTTGTTCTTTTTTGTTTCAACAGCAAATTTAGAGGAGTACCACATTTAAGTCACATAATTGCACAGTAATAACCACTAATGTACCTTTGAGCATACTACCATGCTATTGTAAATGTAGAGAATGGCTTTTAAAGGAAAAACAGAAAGGGCAGATCACAGGTGACTGCCATTTCTTTGTGAAAAATGCAAGATTAAGTGGATTAAGTAAGAAAAGTGTACTCGATAGAAGCTGTGGAAGTCAGAATGCTGATGAGAGATGAGCTGCGAGCCGCTCCATGCTTCTCTCTTTCTTCTTTCAGGATGTGAATCCCCCAGGGTCATCTGCCTCAGTGAGGGTAATTACCGGCAGGCCACCATGGCTGGCTTTTGAAAAAAAAACAGAAGGGACAGAGCTCTGGTCCCAGAGGCCACAATTACCTTCTGCAAAGTCCACATTACACTGTTCTGTTACATTTCTTCAAAATGATATGCAGCCATTCACAGTAGATGAATCATAAACACTGTTGAATGTGGGAGGTCATTCTGAGAAACTGTGCATCAGCAGTTTATTCTTTATTGAATCAAAACGGGCCTAATGCAAATTAAGTTAGTTTTGATGGAGTTGTCAATAAAGATTTTCTGATATTTTTCTCTCCCTATTTGCTAATACTTTATTTGGACTCATAAGACAGACATAACCATCTCATATGTCCCACATAAACTGTCATATGCTGACTTGACCTGCCATGACAGTTTGTATTAAGTGATGCATGTAATTTCACCATTACTTGTAATTTTAATGTTTGATGCAATGACAACTCATGTTACTCGCTAATTTTTGCAAAATGTACACCGGTTAGCATATGTTGTATGCTACAGTATATATTATGATACATGGGGGCACAGTGGCTCAGTGGTTAACATGTTTGATTTGCACCTCTGGGGTTGGAGTTTCGAATCCCGCCTCGAACCTGTGCGAACAGAGTTTGCATGTTCTCCCCGTGCTTTTGGGGTTTCCTCTGGGTACCACAGTTTCCTCCCTTAGTCCAAAGACGTTCACTGTAGGCTGATTAGCATTTCCAAATTTAGTGATTTTGCCTGTGATGGGTTGGCACCCCATTAAAGATGTCCCCTGCTTTGTGCCCCGAGTTCCCTGGGATAGGCTCCAGGCTTCCCTACGATCCTGTGTAGAATAACTGATATGGAAAATGGATGGATGGATGGCTGTTATGATACAAATCGGCATTTTCTAGTTTATTTCATGTCCACAGCAAAGTTCAGCCACAAGAGCATTAGTGAGGGCAGGCACTAATGTCGGGTGAGGATGTCTGTTCTGTAAGTGTTTTGAAAATATTCAGTGGTGTCAAGGTCAGGTCTTTGTGCAGGCCACTCGAGTTCGTCCACTCTAACCTTTGGCAAACCATGTCTTCATGGAGCTCGTTTTGTACACAGGGGCACTGTCATGCTGGAACAGGTTTGGGCCTCTTAGTTCCAGAGAAGGGAAATTTTAATGTTACAGCATACAAAGACATCCTATTCAATTGTGTGCTTCCAGCTTTCAAGCAACAGTTTGGGGAAGAACTATATATGGGCGTGATGGTCATGGCCACAAACATTTGGCGATCTGGTGTGTCACAAATATCGTGACAACTTACCTATAATAGTAACACGATGCTGTTATATCACTAGACACAATGTCATGATAACCTGTGGTTATGACTCAGAGTTCAATTAAAATGTTACCATTTGTTTTGTAAATTATAGACAGAGAGATAGATACACATGAGAACATTTGCAAACAAAAAAAAACCAGTTTAACTGGTTCTCAAAATATTTTAATACTGCTGAAAGCAACTTGGGTTTTTTGCAATCCAACATGAGAGTGAGCTGCATACTTGTAAATAATACCGCCAGTAATATCGGTCTGATCAAACAAACTACATTGGAAAATCCATGGGGCATTGGTCACAAAAACCATGACATTATTGAAGGGGGAAATATGGTGAATGGTTGGAATTGGTCTACAGTAGCACTTCTACATTTACCAAATCCTGAACTAAAATTATAAGGTTCTATCTCAAATAAGACCAAATGGCAGACAGAATTTAGGTCTAATAATTAATTTGTTACATAATGCTTGTTATTCTATCCTCAAATGATTGTGTGTAACATGCTGTCAGGGAAGTGGGGCTGTAATAGGTCTGCCTTTGTTCCTTAGTACTGCACCACGGTGGGATAATGTTTCACTAAAGACTTTCCCTTGGAAATGTATCCTGGGAAACTCTTGCCTTAAGGGGAAGATCAATGAGATCCATTTCAGACTGAAGACCAAAGGCTAGAGAAATGTACATTAGGTTCAGGAAGTATTCAGACCCCTTCATCTATTGCACACTTTATCGTGCTGTAGGTTTTAAAAGTTTAAAGTTTTAAAAAAGATTGAATTGACATTTTTGGCCACCAATGTGCACACACTAACCCACAACAAAGCAAACAAAGCAAACCAATGACAAAGCAAAAACAAGTTTTTAAAATCGTTGCAAATTTATTAAAAATCAAAATCGGAGATCTCTCATTGGACCTTTTATTCAGTACTTCAGTACTAGAAGCGTCTTCTGAAGCAATTAGCTTCAGAAGCTCCCCCCTCTGGCTCAGTAGAGAACCTTGCTCCCCCCTCTGGCACCACAGTGGACATCTCTCTCCCCATAGCTCCACTTTGGGCTGCCCTCCAATCACAGGCTACACCTTGGACATCGCGCCACCCCTTAGCTATGCAGAGGACAGGTCTCCGCCTCACTCGAAGGACGTCATGTCTCCAGCTGGCTCAGCTAAGTATGCACTCCGTTTGAACTGTGTCTACCAAAGAGCCTACAAAAATGGAGAGGCTGGTCGCATAGTTGTCCAAGGTGCCCCTGCATTCCCCACTTCGGGAGCTCTGCGTTTGGCGGGGTTGGGTGTTTTCTGTTATGGTAGTGCCAATACAGCACTACATCACCCACAAGCAATTTAATGTCACATGCTCACTACACACATCATGTCACTTGACCATGAGCACTTTGTTGTTGTTGTCTAATTAGCATTTAGGTCACACATGCCAGCTGTTCCTGTTTCATAGTTGTTCCGGTTTCATAATCTCTGTGTTGTCTTTGTTTCACTGTAAATAAATGCACGTGCACTTGCATCAGCCTTACAAATACGTGACAAATTAAAATTGGATTTTTTTCTTATAATCATGAACAGAAGGCATGTATTCATAAGCACTGAAATGGAAAAAAACCCTATTCATACACCACAAATTAA
This sequence comes from Ameiurus melas, assembly GCA_012411365.1. NCBI lineage: Eukaryota > Metazoa > Chordata > Actinopteri > Siluriformes > Ictaluridae > Ameiurus > Ameiurus melas. The sequence goes on from CM022761.1 coordinate 23,659,490, forward strand.
CAACATTAGCACTTTTTCACAATGCTGTTTTTGACAAGATCAAAATCCTCCATAAATAAAATCACGAGATTGGCAAGGTTTTTTGGATGATGCACAACCGTTGATTTTCTGAACTTGATGAGCTGAATTGTTGCCAGAGAGTTCTATTTTTGTTTTGTCCCGAAAGGGTTTTTCTAAATGCTTGTGTGCAAATTTTAGACGTGCATGTCTGTGTTTCTTTTTTAGCAGAACAGATATGATTGCAGTGCATTATATTGCTTATTCTACTCTGTGTAACTGTTGTTCCTGCTTCTTTCAAGTCATCCTGCAACTCTTTTTTTGGGTGACTGCTGGCTTCTCTCTTACCTTCCTTATTAATCTGGGAGTACTCTGTGAAATCTTGCATGGCCACCTGTCTGGGAATGATTAGTTGTAGTTCCATGAACTTTCCACCTGCGTATTATCAAAACAACTGTAGTGACAAAGATATGTAACTTCTTTGCTATGGCTCCGTAGGTTTTTTCTACCACTTTCTTCTTCACAACACAAGTTATGATTTGTAACTGGATAACTGGATTCCACAGTCTAACAACATTTTATTTTTCCAGATCTCAATATTAAAATTAACATCTGTGTCATCAACATCAAACACTATGTGTTTAACAGTTTTATTAGCTGAAAAGGGTGTTATAGCTGATAGTTATCCCCAATGGGGACTCAGAAAAATTATATTTGTCACCCACCCTCAAGAATAACTGTGAACCAGCATACTAACAGTGTGTGGGTTAGAACCACGACACACTCACAGTAGAAAGATAATTAAGTCTATTTTAATACAAGCAGTGGGTTGTGTAAGACCAATTATAATTTTATTATCCTCCTGCCTCTGTTTACTCCTTCTGCAGCTTTAGTAATACCACATTTAAAACCCCTCTGCATCAGTGACTAACTTCACAAAGTTTTGAAAATTCTTATTAGAAATATTTCAGGTTCACACAGGGAATTATGCAATATTTCCTAGACCCAAGTAATTAATTAATTAATTCATTCATTCATTTGTTCATTCGTTCATTCATTCTCTGTTGTCCTTCCATAAACTGAGACCAAATCTACAGTCAGTAAAGGAGATTCAGAGGAGTACAGGAAGACAAAGCATGTGATACTTTGAGACAAAACATGGGATACTGTAAGGGAAATATGGGATGTACAGTATTTCAACCAAATTTTGTTGCAGGATAGTGTTGGCTCCACCTCAGTCTTTGTCTCAGTCCTTTTCCTGCTGACTCTGTGTTGTACTTGGTGGGATTAACTGTTCCTGATAGAAGTCACACAATAGAATGAGTTAATGGCATAGTGGAACAGAGCCTGTTATTTAAACGAAGAATGAACTGTGTCGTGTGTTGCGTAAGAGCTTTAGGAACTGTTCAGTTGAAAAATGTGCTGATATGTTCTGATATATTGAAGCAAAGGATTGGAAATCCAGATGAGGCCAGACGTTTACATACATCTAGGCTAAAGATATTTCAGCTCAAATTTTCACACCTCCACACATTTCATATTACTACATGTTTCCTGTGTTAAGTCAATTATGGCATCTACTTTATTTCCGTAAGAGGTCATTTCACAATAATAGCTAAGAGACTGATTTATTTCAGCTTTTATTTATCATACTAGATTTTCAGTGAGTCACGTTTACATTCACGTTGTTAGTATTTGGTGTCATTGCCTTTTATTTGCTTGAATTGGAATGAAACTCTTGGAGTACCCTTCTGCAAGCTTCTCACAATATTATGCCAGAATTGTTTCATTTCAGTCCACAAATTGTCTATTGGACTCATGACAGGGCTTTGTGATGGTCACTCTAATACTTTCACTTTGTTGTTTTTAAGCCGTTTTGTAGCAACATTGGAGGTATAATTAACATCACTGTCCTGTTGGAAGACCCAGATGTGACCAAGTTTGAACTTTCTGGCTGATGTCTTGAGGTTTCTTTTTTCTGAAATGCACCAGTCCATTTTCCAGTAAAACATCCCCACAACATGATGCTGCAACCGCAGTTAAATTTTTGTCCTTCAAAGACTAGATCTTTAGACTTCAGTCTAGCTTTTTTTTAATCCCGTATTGGAGTAGGGGGTTTATTTCTTACACAACAGCCTCTCATAGGACTCTCTTAATGGTTTGTGTATATTTGGTACCTGATGCCTCCAAATCTTTCACCAGTTTCTTTTTTGCAGTTTAGTTGAACCTTTCAGTCTAAACTTTGTTCATCCCTAGGAGTTAATTTGTGCTTCTTTCCTAAACAATGCAGTGTCTGTCTGTTCCCAAAAATATATATTTATTTGCACATAATTGTTTGTACAGATAATTATATTAATTGTTGCATGCAAATTTTGCCTAAGGAGGAACTGGAGGTCTACAAATAGTTTTTGCTTGGACTTTCCCAAGGTATCAAGCACAAAAAGGCACTATCTCTATAGACAGGCCCTTTTACAGCAACAGATATGCTCCCAATTAACTCCTACTTATCACAATTGGCCAATCAGAGGCTTCTAAAAGTCATTACATCTTCAACTTCTAGAATCCAGACTGTTAAAGAAACCCTCAACTTTGTGTGTGGAAACATTTGCCACACTGCAATTCTGATATAGTGAATATAAGTTTCAATAAATATGTCTCTAATGGTTTGTTTAAAATTACAATAAGTAGATAAGCTAATTGTGTTGCCAAAAGAAATGTATGGGAACATGAACCCAAATTAAAAGCAAGTGAAAAACTGACATTGAATATCTTTAGCCTAACTGTATGTAAAGTTTTGGCCTCAACCATAAGCGATTTGTCCACTTTATTATGATGATGTTTGTGCAAAGTAACGAAGTTTATGTCTTTATGTGGTTGCTTAGTGTTTTATAGGCTGAAAGTACAATTTAAAGTTTGTATAAGAAAACATGTGCAAATTAGGGTGTTAATTATGTTAATATAAACAATGCGCTTCTTACAGGTAGTCATAGAATAGAATAATATCCTGACAAACCAGCTAGTATGAACAAGTCACTTGACCAGTACTAATCTTACCTTCTATTGTGCTAAGAATAAACCGACATGCACTCTCCCCACCCCCACCCTCTTTACGTTGCTTCTGAGGTCATTGGCCACAGGTTCAATTGTACCTGCTGTTCTATGATGCTCAGACTTTCTTGCCTCACCTGACAGTACAAATCAAGTTGTTCCAAATAAATAATTACATAAAGCTCCACCCAGCCAGAGGGCTTTTCAAACCTACAAAAACAAGTTCTGCCTGCCACCTGGATATTGGCCCCAATGTTATGACAACAATGACACATGTTTGTTTTCCCTTCAGCCTCCAGTTATGTGCTGGTACACGTTTCAAACACTCGATGAGACACTATGTAACTATTTCAACGCTCTTGCTCTTGCAGACACATCAACTGAGTGATCTTGGAAAATGGGAACCAATTTTGCAAAGCACTTTACACTGTTTCTCATTCAACCATTCACACACACACACACACACACACACACACCCTACCATGCAGGGAACTAGACTGTCATCAAGAGCAACTTGGGTTCAGTGTCTTGCCCAAGGACACTTCAACATGTGGAGGGTCCAAGGATCAAACCACCAACCCTGAGATTAGTGCACAACCCGCTCTACCACCTGTCACAGCCATTCCAAGGAATTCTCAGTCTATCCACAATTGAAAGGTGTGTGTGTGTGTGTGTGTGTGTGCACATGAAGCACCTGCCACAGTGCTGGTATGCAAAGTTCATGCATGGGAATAAAAGCTCAATTTCTGTTAGCTTTGTTTTAAGGCATTATGTAAACCCCTTATGACTTACACTGTGATTACAGTATAATCATAGTACATACAGTGGGGACACAGATGGCACAAGGCAACTTGTGTTTCTTGTGTAAATATATAAAGGCATCTTCATGCCTCATTGCTTTGTTTGGTGTGTAACAGCTTTACCACTATGCTATAGGACCAATAAAACTCAGAGCTTTAAAAAGGAAATTAAATAATTGTCTGAGCTTGTCAGGAATTCACTTGCATGCAAAGCTGGCTGTATGTCAATAACTTCCTAAATGGATCTGCACTCTTGTCATATTGAAACTATGTTGTTGGGGAGTTGTTGTTGATGTTTTTTTTTTAATTATTATAGCTAAAATGGACAGATCATATCTGAGTTATGTGTCTAGGTACAATTAGTAAGTCTGTATAGATAAGGAAGAACAGCTGACTTAACCACTTTTCTTTCAATATGGACTTCAAGTGTGTTCCTGAATTTCCCCTTGGGGATCAATAAAGTATATATCTATCTATCTATCTATCTAAGTTAAAACTATAATGATTTCAGAAATATAGTTGCAGTTATAGAAGAGAATTTATCCACTATCACCCAGATGAGAATGGGTTCCCTTTTGAGCCTGGTTCCTCTCGAAGTTTCTTCCTCATATTGTCTCAGGGAGTTTTTCTTGCCACTGTCACCTCTGGTTTGCTCATTAGGGATAAATTGATCAATTGATCGATGTCCATTATTAACCCTTGTGCGTCCTTATTGTCTTTTTCATTTTTTATTTGATCATTCTGTTTGTGTTAATGCAAAAGGTGTGTATTTTTATTTTTCCTTCCATAAATCAATTTAAAGCTAGGTACAAAAATAGCTACACTCAGGACCTTAAGGACAATAATGTCCCCATTGAAATCCATTCAAACTGCAATATTGAATCCCTGTGACATTTACTTTTATAGAATTTTAAGCATAAAATCATGCATTCTGTGTTAATAGGCTTTTATTTTGTTGACAAGGTTTCAAAACATTGATTAAAAAATTATATATTATATATTATATAATTTTAATATTATATATATACATTCTCAAATGTGTAGTATTTTCTCAGGTTTATACTCTGGGATAAATACATGCTTTTCCTTTTTTCTAATTCTGCTGTATTATAGAGCGCTGCAGACCAACTGAATTAATGATGCCACTATAAATGTGTTTGTGTGTGTGTTTGTATGGATATCAGAGTTGTGGTTTGTTTGTGTGTACTGAAAATATTTTGTGTGTGTGAACAGTCTGAAAGAAAGAAATTATATTGTACTGGGAATCATAAATCCCACCTTATGTATATGAGTCAAAGAAGGTTAATGAGCTTTGAAGACTTTTGCATTTTATGTAAAGAAACCGCTGTTTAAAGGGTTGAAATTCTGAAAATGAATGCATGTTTGGTAATTATGATCAGAACTGATGCTGGTGAAAAGATCGAAGTCAAAAAAGATAGCGTCGAAGCGAAAAAAGATCATAATATATAATATTTCTATGACAGTTTTTTCACATGGACATTTTTGTCCTCTATGTGTAACTTTTTTTAATTGATGCACAAGGGTTAAAACATTGGACTACCAATCGAAATGTCAAATCCCAACACTGCCAAGCAGCCACTGTTAGACCCTTGAGCAAGGTCATTAACCATCCACAGCTTAGGTGTATGAAAAATGTCAATGTAAATGTAGCTAAATGTATTTGTCTTATTAATTTTGCCTTAAGAGTAAGCAGAATTTTGCACTGACAGCACGTCAACCGTGGACTGAACAGATGACCTTGAGGTGGTGCACAGCAGATAGTTTCAGATTGTTTAATCATTGATAAGAGAATCACCATGCTTTGAGGTCAGAGCATGAAACTGAGGTTAGTGTGATTTATTAGTTCATGTATTTTGCATTTTTTGTGGCCTTGCCATCATGGAGGGACAGTCATCGAATTTGTTCTGGGCACTAGTCATCCATTAATATGTGCAATAGGCCTTTTTAATTTAAATAATTAGTTTTGTCCTGGGGATTATAACTATACATAGTGGAACTACTTTTATGGATCATTATTTTTGCATTATGTGAAAAAACAAAAAAAAAAAAAAAAAAAACGGAACCAATTTTTGGGGGGGTTGATTGCATACTCTCTCTACCCTGTCAATCAAAATGACACTCCTCTCTGGATCTTTGCATGCACACATACGTCAGACTGAGTAAGAGAGAGAGAGAGAGAGAGAGAGAGAGAGAGAGAGAGAGAGAGAGAGAGAGAGAGAGAGAGAGAGAGAGAGAGATGAGTTGGGGGGAGATGTTGACTTAAATTATGTTTCCTGACTGGTTAGATAGAGGAAGAGGACATGCAAAAAATAAACAGCTAGGATTGACCCCCAGAATGGGATCAGATGATAGGCTTAAATGATAGTGGGTGTGTGTCTGAGTGTATGAGAGAGTGCTGAGTTACTCAAATACAACAAACACATCTATACTTAGTCTTATAAGCACTAACTTGTATAAGCACTAACTCTCAGGAATAAGCAAATTGCATATTAAAATTACACACTACACCCATGTATCATAATGCTGCTTCTAGTTAAAAGTGTTAACTAATAAAATTTACAACATTTTTGGTAAAGTGGCTATGATACACATCTGGATAGCGAAATACCATCAGCTGAGTTCATTACATATGTGGCACAGTGTGATTCTTCAACATCTGTCAGCAGGGCCTTTTGTCATTTGAACATTGATATTTTGGCCTGGAGCAAAATTTCTGAGACAGTACCTACTGGATATTGAGCATGGCTGCATTTTTCTGGTCACAGTATACACCCTTTTAAACCTCTGTAAGATAAAAGTATACTTAATAACCTATTTTCTCTCTCTTTTGAGTGGTGTGCGTACTCCTGCTGCCTGATGTGAAGCAATGCGGATTCATCCGGATGGAAAATGAATGTAATTAATGCCATCTTTTTATGCTAGCCAATAATACAGTGTCATTATTGTAATACAGTGTAATACAGTGTCATAATACAGTGTTATGAACGTGTCACTTGGCTGCAGATATGCAGCCTGTCCTGCTGTGTGTCCATTGGATTGGATTTCCATCTGGACTCTCATAGCTTAGGGGAAGTGAGCAGTGGAATTTCCGATCTCAGTGTGAACAGTTTTGCAGGTGAATTGAATTTCATATAATACTTTACTTTCTGCAACACACAAGCAGTCATTGATCACTGTGTAAAATAGTATTGAACTCGTTTCATTGGTCAAATAAATAATCGAATGAATGATCAATTCTGCATCAAATTTGTCGTTTATTGTAAAGACTTGCTCTTCACAAAAGAGATACATCTCAAAGAAACATTCCTACACGATGACAAAGTGAATCTTTGCATTGACATGTCAGTGCGTGTGGCTTTTAAGAAATTGTTTTTGAAGATGAATACTCCAAACATGCCAGAAGCTATATGTGTAGTAGTGCTGTGCAGCCGCTTGGTTTTAAACTGAATGGTTGAATATAATATATGTGGTACTTTTCAGAGACTGTGAACTGTCTCTATAAAACTACTGATATTTCTTGTGTGTGCATCTGTCTGTCTGTCTATCTATCTATCTATCTATCTATCTATCTATCTACCTACCTTTATACACATTTAATAAAATTTATAATACAATAATAAATAGTAAATTCTGAATTATTATAATAAAATAAGAAATAATGTGTAAAATGAACATTTGATATTGCACATTGACTGCCACACAGAAAAATAAGCTTTTCTGTTCAACCTTAAAAAGCTTTCTTCTTTAGGAGTTAAATAGGATGTAAGAACAGCTGAAATTGCTCTGCCCCCTAGTGGATTTTGTTGCTATTGTTGGTAATACAGGTCATCAGCTAGTCCTGTTACTGGTGCTGAATATCCACAGAATCTTAAAGAGTATTCACACACAGCCTTTCAAAATATACTGTAATCCAAAATAGTTGTAGGCATTCCAATTTGTAACTGGAAGGCAGCAATAACTATAAAGTCACATCTGACCACCAGTTATTTAGATGTTTATGTAAATGTGTTGGTGAGTGGCAGAGAGAGGCAGCCATTTCGTTGGTTAGTGGTAAGAACAAAGTTAATGTAGTGGAAGATAATAAGGGGGAGCCAGAAAAGTGGCTTGGACTAAACTATACAAAATCTGGAATGATCCTTCACTGTTTATACATTTTTCAAACTAGGTGAGACAAAGAGCAAATGGACAGTATAATGTAACGTATTGTAATTAATATTTATATATATATATATATATATATATATATATATATATATATATATATATATATATATATATTTATTTTTTTTGTCATAAGTACTAAGTTTGAAGACTTTTTTTAAAATCGTATTAAACAGTACGTCTGTAAACGTGTGTGTGTGTGTGTGTGTGTGTGTGTGTGTGTGTTGGCCTTAACCAAAATGTCCTGTATGAATAGATCATTCACAGCCATCATCTGTTTTCTCTTCATCCAGCTCTTTCTGTTGTGTCTCGGGTAGCTCCTGGTCTTGTGGACTGTTTGTCTTATCAGTTTTCTTCCCTGATTTAAGGTAAGCTTGTAAGTGCCCCAGAAGATCAATAGTGTGATTGATCAGTAAAGCCAGCCAGGCCATGCCAAAGAATATCCAAACTCCCAAGATGCAGCCATACCAGTCAGGGAAATCAATGTTAGGATTATAATCTGAAAGGCAGAGTACGATGGAAAAGAGAAAATGAGAAGCAGCACGTACGTAAATGAGCTCTTGGGTGTGGTGTTTCTATGGTTTGTGTACAGTATGTGGGTGTGGTGTTTCTGTTGTTTGTGTACAGTATGTGGGTGTGGTGTTTCTGTAGTTTGTGTAAAGTATGTGGGTGTGGTGTTTCTGTAGTTTGTGTACAGTATGTGGGTGTGGTGTTTCTGTAGTTTGTGTACAGTATGTGGGTGTGGTGTTTGTGTTTGTTCAGTATTTGAGCGTGGTGTTTTTGTAGTTTATGTACAGGTGTAGGTGTGCTGTAGTGTTACAGTATGTGGGTGTGGTTTTTCTGTAGTTTGTGTACAGTATGTGGTGTGGTGTTTCTGTAGTTTGTGTACAGTATGTGGGTGTGGTGTTTCTGTAGTTTGTGTACAGTATGTGGGTGTGGTGTTTCTGTAGTTTGTGTACAGTATGTGGGTGTGGTGTTTCTGTAGTTTGTGTACAGTATGTGGGTGTGGTGTTTCTGTAGTTTGTGTACAGTATGTGGGTGTGGTGTTTCTGTAGTTTGTGTACAGTATGTGGGTGTGGTGTTTCTGTGGTTTGTGTACAGTATGTGGGTGTGGTGTTTCTGTAGTTTGTGTACAGTATGTGGGTGTGGATTTCAAAGACTTACTTGCAACATAATCTCCAAAGCCTACTGTACTGAGTGTGATAAAGCAATAGTAGATGCCCTGTGCATAGGTCCAGCCTTCATATGTCTTAAAAAATAGCATAGGGACCACCAAATAGAGGACTGCCGAGCCAATGAATGACGCAAAGTGGAGTGACACCAGAACACATTTCTAAAAAATGAATAAAAACATGTGCACAAATTCTGAATGTAACATGGAAATCTGTTTACATTAGCAGGTTTTTATTATTTGTTCAAACTGCTCATTTATTGAAATTTATTTAGACTGTCACTTAATGTTAGATGCTAAATATTATGGATGGACTGAAGCTTCACCTGGTAGCTGCTCTTTTTCGCAATCGAGGTGCAGAAATTTCTTTCGATGGCCAGCATATACTTGCCCACTTGGTTCAGGACCACCATGTTAAGTGGAATTCCAAAAATGGCAAAGAATACACAAAACATCTGACCAGTCCACGTACTAGGGGTGATGTTTCCATAGCCTTTGAAGAACAGAACAGTACCCATAGCCAGTCACAATGGTAATCAGCAACATGTGTATTTTAACTGCTACAATACAACAAATATTCATGTGGACAGGCTATTTAGGCTGCACTAAGCCAAAAAGGGTTAATAATTTTCTTTTTCATTTTTTCAAACATGCAACATACAAGACCAATCCGATTGCATTGACTTACCAATAGTTGTCACAACTGTGGCAGCAAACACTGCTGAGCTGGTGAACTTCCAGAAACCTCCGGCTGTTTTGTTATTTTTCAGACTCATCCCATTCTTAGTTATGTCCAACATAAACTTAAACACAATAAAGAGATTATAGTTTATTTTCACGTCTAACATAATCAATTTCTTTCCTCAGTTAGTACCAAGACATAACCCTAGAATGTAGCCCAAGTACCATCTTACATCAACAAAATGTTGTAACAATTTCCAAAACTTGGTAAACCTTTATGGTTCATTCTAACATTTATATTGACAATACATTGCATACCTCCAAAAAAGAGGTACATATTAGAACTACTAGTCACCCTACTGCTTCAAGGACTGTTATAATATTACTGATGAGAAACAATTCAACATTGAATTATTATATTATACAGTATATCATTGGCACACTGAAACCTTTGTTTGTTTTTTTGTTTTGTGTGTTGGCATTGTATTGGTAAATCATAATGTTGATGTTGTGTGTATTATTGTGTTATCTGTATAGTTGTATCTTATGGTTTTATTAATTACAATTACTATAGAACAGAAAGTGTTTTAGCTGAATTAGACCCGGAAACATTCACCTTTATTTGTAACATCAATGATGTTATCAATCCCTCAGCTAAAGCTGTATTTTAAAACAATACAAACATTATTAAATATACTTACCACCATATTCTAAGAACTAGGGAAGCCACTCTACTGCCTCATTTGCATTGCAAAGTGCATTTGAATATCTGTGTGGTTTTTCACATGAGCACAGCGGTTGTATTTTGAACTACGAGTGTGTGTCTGATAAGCAATGCCAGACTCTCCCAATGTTATCATCATTATTATCTTCCTAATAATCATGACCATGATTGGGCAGCTGTGGCTCAGGTGGTAGAGTGGGTTGTTGGCGGTTCGATTCCTGGCCCACGTGAATCCAAATGCCGAAGTGTCCTTGGACAAGACACTGAACTCCAATTTGCTCCCCATGGCAAGCTAGTGCCTTTGAATGGCAGCTCTGCTACCATTGGTGTGTGAGTGAGTGTGTGTGTGCATGAATGAAACACAGTGTAAAGCGCTTTGTAGAACTGTAAGGTTAAAAAAGCGCTATATAAGTGCAGCCCATTCACCAACATCATCATCATCATGCTTTATTACGATGTGCAGGGTATGGAAATTCATTAATTGAATGTATTAAAATTGAGTATTAATATCATACATGTTTTGTAGAGAATAATATAATTATATCAGTACAGCAATCACAATCCTTTCCCCTATCCAACACACTGAATTAATTTCACTTATTTCCTCTTCAAAATCAACTTATCTACTACACCCGATACCTACATATTTCTGTAAACAAGTACCAGATTCAATCGAACCTCTGTTAAAATATATTACACTCCTTTCCCTCCATTCCCTTTATCGCTGATAAAAACCTCACCGTGATCAGCTCATTATCAGCTCTCAAACTACAGGTTTCCTCCTTTATCTCGAAGATCATAGAAAATTTTGTAGCTCAGCAGCAAAACTGATACTTGAATAGGGTCAGGATTTCGGCCTCAATAGAATATAGAAATGGCGTTGGTTAAAGTAGTAAATGCCCTATTTCTGGGTCAGGGTCAGGGTTCTGTCTCCTTTTTTTCATGATGTACAAGGGCAGTGATAGCTCAGTGGTTAAGACATACTAATGAGATGGTCACGAGTTCAAATCCCAGCACAACCAAGCTGCAGTGGTTGGGCCTTTAACCACAGTATCCTATATCCTCTCAAAACTGTAAATCACTGCGGATTAAAGTGTCAGCCAGATAAGGTACATGTAAATGACTTAATGACAGTGCAGCTTTTGTTATCATGGTTCACAGCTTTCTACACAGATGATTAGAATTTTTTTCAGTTAAGGGGAATGGCTCTTTTCTGGCTCATGTCTTATATGACTGATGGATATTAGTTTGTAAATTGTGACTCTGTGCATACAAAAGCTTGGAATTGCACCTGGCTCTGTTCTAGGACCTCAGCTTTTGTCTTACATATACTACCTTTAGGTACAGTTATCTGTAAAGATGGTATTAGCTTCCACTGCTGTGCTGATGACTTTAGTTGACCTAAAGCAACTTAATAAAGTTGAGGAATATATAAAGAACATTTCTCACTGGATGCTGACGTAATTCTGACAAGACAGAAGTACTTCTACTAGGACCACAGGCAGCTAGAAGTAAACTTTCTGATTATGTAGTAACTCTGGGTGGCTTTTCAGTTACATCATGTGCAGCAGTGAAAGACCTTGGTATGATTATAGACTATAGTCTCTCATTTGAAGCTCATGTAGATAATATTACTACAATATGCTTAAAAAAATCTCAGAAACATTGTGAAGCTCAGAAATGTAATGTCACTACATGACATTTGCTACCTCTAGGTCGGAGTACTGTAATTCCTTGCTGTGGGAATGTTCCAGGAGGTGCATGAACAAGCTCCAGTTAGTCCAGAATGAAGCAGCCCATGCACAAAACCACATTTTATGCACACTACTTTGGCTCCTGGTAGAACTTCACAATTCGATCATTAAAGTCTAGGTTTTTTTATGCTTTATTACTGCAAGTAAAAAATTTTTTTTTTAGAAATTTAGTGAAATGCATTTTGTATTTCCTATTATGGTAAGATTACAATAAACAAATGTACATTTATTAAACCTTTTCAAGTGTTTACCTCTTTTTTTTTTCTTTTACCCATTTCAAACTTTACATTTTCCTATTCTATTGGCAGATCATTTTCGTTTCTTTCTAGAAATAAATGCTTAAAATGAGTGAAATTATCTGCAATATAACAAGACTATTTCAAGCTTGTAAGTATTAAATGTGTCTAGAAATAGGTTTAATTATCTGATATTTGGTTAACTGTAATATTATAATAATAGATATTAGATAAGATTCCTGGGATAGGCTCCAGGTTCCCTGTGACCCTGAAAAGGAGTAAGCGGTAGAGATGGATGTATGGATAGATACTAGATAAATATGACCATATTCAAGATATATTCACTTTCCCTCATTCCTGTGTTACCTTCTGGCATTTCCTTTTCATTATGCGATAATAGCTAGACCTGCTGAAGTCCCTGCTTTCACTGGGATCACACTTTACAGGCTACATCACCGTACGATACAATCTTACCTAATAATCTGTCAAGCTTCACATGCACTCTAGATGTTTGATATGATCAGTGCTAACTTCTGACATACTTCTACTGCTGTGGCTCCCCTCACCCCCTGGACCTGCCTGATTCATCCTGATTCTTTATTTCAGCTTCCTGCATTGGTGACTTGCCCTCTGCTGATGTGGATGGTCCCAGGTGGATACCCTAAAGATTTGCACTTTCTAAACAAATAGTTTATAGCCAAAACTCACTCTTGAATCAGTAGCTAGTCTTCCCTGGTACCTTCCAACACAAATGTTGGACTCAAAAATAATATTGAATTTGAGAAACCTACTATTTAACATTCACATTATCTAGTTTTCACTGATTGGTAGTGTAGCGACCAGCATTGCACAGCACACGTTGGCTCACATCTCCCATAGCTGGAACACTTATTAAAGCCACTGTCACACTCTTGTCTACCCATTCAGAAACATGTCAGGTGTAGGTAGTAGCGTAACTATACAATTAATTTTGGTTTTTCATTTTTGTTTTTGCGATCTGAACAATTATATTGAGAAGTGAAATGCTCTTATTCTTTGAATGGTAGTAGCGACGGTGGCACAAATTTGGCATTTAATCATTTGAGGTACAATCTATGATCATCCAATCTTGCTATATTAATAACACTCCCATAAAATACCTTTATGACAGTTCCACAATCAAATAATCAAAGTAACATGTCAGGGGAAATTACATCTCCATATGACTCTGATTATACTGTAGCTATCTGGCTAGAAGCTTTTATTCAGAAATTGGAAAAATGCATGAACCCAATTGGTTAATCTTGTTTCTCATTATAGCAGCTGGTAGCCAATAAAATGTAATTAAACAAAGGAAAGCATTCATAAAACAAACATTAAACTTGAATAGTTTCTGTTAGCTCATCTTTTTCATAGAAATACCCTATTTTAATTTCAGAGCCTATGTTATTGGTGTTAATCAAGACAATAAATGAAGTTAAAATAAACTTATATTTAAAAAAAAAAATAATAATCTCTTCAGGACCTCACAAAAATGCCCGGGTAGAATTTGCGTTTGACATGCTTGTTCTAAGAACTGCTGCTATAATAATAAACACTGTCCCAGGCTCATCCCAGGTCTCCTATTCATATCTTCTCACACTGAACATCATTTCAACACACTTTACCTTCACTCTTCTACAATATGATTTATAAGCCCTCTATCCAGTGTCGCCAAGAAGAGGATGAGTTTCATCCATTGAAGGATTCTTCCTCATCTCAGTAAATCTGCTTTGTGACAATGTCTATTGTTAAATATGTTAAGCAAATAAAATTAATCTCTACACATTTTCCCATTATAATGTAATGAAGGATGTATGAATATTCATGATATTTAATGAATATTTCATGAATACTCTGTACCCCTATATCCCTCTACACCCCTGCCACACTTCTTCCCTCTTTACTCTGGTGATGCTATGCTCTGAGCTTAGTTTACTTTATATGCTATTATAGAAGTTAGCCATTTAGGTAACTGCTAGTAAACTAGCTTTCAGGTTAACATAAGCAGGATGTCACATGTATATACAAGCAAGATTTCAGTATTTGAGCCTGGGTTTACACTGCCATATTCTCTGTGATTTATTTAAAAATTGGTTAACCAATCAAAACACACCATAATAGTTAGCTATCTTGGATAGAATGCATCTATTGATGACCACATTACCACGTTATTCTCCAATATTTAGCATTTTCTGATATGATACATATTGAACCATAATATTTATTTGCAGTTTGGACAGTGATACATTTGTAAGACCACAAACTGAACTTATACTTAGCATTCCAGTGTTCTTTGTGAAATTGCTAAGAAATTATTTACAGGGAAGTTCATTTAAAGAAAACTGAGTGTAGGTGTTTTTCAAAATACAGTGGTGGTCAGTATTAGTTTACTTCATTTGATTTATTAGACTCAGAGGACTCTAAAAAGTAGCATCTAAAAACATTATACAGCCTCGATTCACAACTGAGTTTTGTGAATTGCTAATAAGACATGCCAGAGCTCTACATGGTAAGAAAAGTATTAAAAAATGAATTAGGTAACTTTGTCAAAACTTTAGATTTACTAGTTGCAATTTGCTGAATTAGAATAGATCATAATTCAGTCTTGCTATGATGCATACTCTTGTTATATTAACTCACAATTTTGTTAATTTTTTATGCAACGCACATTAAAACATGATGGTGATGACTCTACAGCATTCAAAGTAGCTTGATGCCAGCTCATATTGTACAACTGCGTTGCAGTATGTAAATAGAAAATGAATATAATTCAGCATGTAAATATAATACAGCTTGAATAACTGTGGCCGCAACAACCATGATAGTATGGTAGGACGGATCACTGATAATACATGTATATATTATAATCTTTTAAAAATAATAAACATTATTTTGTAGCTTTCTACATTTTCTAAGCATGTACAATTATTTCATGTAAAAATAATAATAAAATAATAAATACTAAAACCAGGCTTTAGTGCTGTTTTCCCTTCTATTATTTGCCTATTGTAGTGTACAATGTACTTTCCCCTTTAATTTAACTAAATATAGGTTTGTGTCTTTCACTTTTGACCACCTGTCGATTTAACATGTTAATTTAGTGTAATTACAGAAAAAAATAACGTGTTAAAACGATTGCTGCATTTAATGCACCCTGCCCCAGACCTGTACGTCATCTTACCTTGCATGCAGTTGCTTAGTGACGAGCATGGAGCGAGGCGACGATCAAACTCAACTTGGCCCTCTGTACGCCAACGTGCATGCAACACCGGTTACAACCACAAGGCACAAGGTCTTTTTGGGGTAATTTCTCAGCCAAAATTGATGAGATTAATTGCAAGTAATTTGTTTAATTAATCAGCACATCATGTAATTTGTTCGATTAAAATTTTTCATCGATTAACAGCCCTAATATGCATACATTTGGTCTATGGCCACAAACTATTAGGTGCAAATGACTTTGAATGGGTTCTTGCGAGTCAATGAACCCTATAGTTGCTCATGAAATATGCAGTGTAGCCTAATCTTGAGCATGAGACTTTATAGACACTAGTCTATCTGTTAAATTCTCTCTATTGTGTCACTGTATGAGGAGCATACGAACCTTGCCCTAAATACATCTACTGTCTATTTGCATGGAAGTTTGAGTACTGACTTGAGCACAGGGAGTGGTAGAGTCTAGGATTGTTTCTGTGTTTGTGTTTTCCACTAGTAAATACCACAAGCCTGACTGATTCAAAGTGCAGATATGTACCTAAATATTGCATAAGACATATGCTTTTGTATATGCATCATCATATAAATACAGACATTTAGGTTTTCGGCCACTTCATCAGGTACTTAAAAGCAACTGATCAAATTCACCAGTCTGATATCCATCAACCTATAAAATAACCCATCTAGACCAGACCAGACATTTTGAAAATCTAAGCCAATACCCATTATATTTCTGTTAAATGTTATAAAGCAATGGTCACCAACCCTGTTCCTGGAGATCTACCTTCCTGAAGACTTTAGCTCCAACCATAATCATGCCCACCTGGCTGTCTAATAATCGCCTTAAGAAGTTTTTGATCAACTAAAAAAAGGTGTTCGATTTTGGTTGGAGATGACACCTACAGGAAGGTACATAGATCTCAAGGAAGAGGGTTGGTGACTACTGTGAATAAAGGATATAAAATACCACAGAGTGAGCCCATGGCAAGACTGAATGAACTAACGCTGTTTTACTGCTACATTTATCTTTAAAAAAAAAATGTTTTCAAAACTTACGTCTCCCAGTTCCTCCAGACCACTTTGTCCAAGACATGGATAAATCTGGAGCAATTTTTGTTTCTTCACCTCCAGCCGAGCAATGTCACTCATTACCTGGTCCCCTTCCAGCTTCCAGAAAATGACCCCTCCAATAAGGACATATGTCAAATACACCACTCCGAGCAACAGCACAGAAAAGAATTTGACAAAATTGAACCGTTTAAAAAGTTGCATGGCGGCCATTGCGGCTCCTGAGGCTTACTTCCCAGGTTTTAAAATTTGTGGATAGTCCACAGTGCATAGCCGTTGGGTGTGGATTTACCCACGTTTGTTGGAAAGGCAAATCAAGCTACGTCCTTTAAGGCATAACATGCAAATAATGGCTGACTGCGATTTAACGAGCCAGGAGAGAGGGAATGAGGGAGAGTGGTAAAGACTGGCTTTTCAGAGCACCCTGAAAATGTTATTGAGGTGTAGTCAAACAATCTAACTGCAGATTTACTTATAACACAATGGGTACTTGTGTAAACACATTATAAGCATAATAACAGAGATTTTCAACCCAGTTCAATGACACAGCAAATAGGTAGAATTATGATGATCCATTTCAAGTGTCTTGGTTAAATTGCCTCTCCTACTCTCTGCGGTCCTCGGTCTATAGTCAATAGTGACTGTTGTTGGGAAGGAAACAACACCACATCATCAAATCATTCTGATGTTGTGTAATGCCTTGATGCATAATTTACTATGTTTCTACAAAGAAATACACACACACACACACACACACACACATTATATACAGTGGCGAGAAAAATTATGTGAACCCTTTGGAATTTCATGGTTTTCCGAATAAAGTGAACTTTTAGTGAACCCTTAGAATTAATAACTGGTTGACCCCCCACTGCTTTAGCTCGGTCATATTCTTTGGACGTCTCATGTGTATGGCTCTCTTCAAGTCATTCCATAGCATCTCTATTGGGTTGAGGTCTGGGCTCTGACTTGGCCACTCCAAAAAGCGGATTTTGATTTTCTGAAGCCATTCTGTTGTGTGTTTTGGGTCATTGTCCTGTTGTATCACCTAACTTCTACACAGTTTCAGCAGACGTACAGACATTCTCACATTATCCTGAAGAATTGTCTGATATACTTGTGAATTCATCTTCCCCTCAATGATTGCAAGCAGGCCAGGCCCTGATGCAGCAAAGCAGGCCCAAATCATGAAGTTTCCTCCACCATACTTTTTTACGGTTGGGATGATGTTTTCATGACGATATGCCATGTCCTTTCTATGCCAGATGTAGCGCAGTTGGTAGAGCGGGGTTGTCTACTACTTGTAGGGTTGGCGGTTCGATTCCCGGCCTGGGTGACTCCACATGCCGAAGTGTCCTTGGGCAAGACGCCGAACCCCAAGTTGCTCCTGCCAAGCTAGCGCCTTGCATGGCAGCTCTGCTACCGTGTGTGTGTGTGAATGGGTGAATGAGACACAGTGTAAAGCGCTTGGGATAAAACCGCTATATAAGTGCAATTTACTGCTGTGGAGTGTCAATATGCTCTTTTGCAAATTTCAGGCATGCAGCAATGTTCTTTTTAGTAAGCAGTGGCTTCCTTCGTGGTGTCCTGCCGTAGATACCCTGCTTGTTCAATGTTTTGCGTATTGTAGACTCATGAACAGAGATGTTAGCCAGTTCCAATGATGCCTTCAAATCTTTGGCTGTCATTCGGGGTTGTTTCTTTGTTGTCTTCGTTGTGCTCTTGGTGTCATTTTGACTAGGTGCCCAATTCTTGGTAGAGTAGCAACAGTCCCAAAGTGTCTCCATTTGTAGAATGTTTGCCTAACTGTAGAAGTCTTTGAAATCACTTTGTAACCCTTGCCAGCTTAATGTAAATCAACATTTCTTGATCGTAGATCCTCTGAAAGCTCTTTTTGGTGAGGCATGGCTCACATAAGCGTGTGTTTCTTATGCAGTGCAAACTCCAAAAATTTGAGGGGTTTTTATCAGTCAAAGTAGCTGTAGTCCACACCTCCAAACTCATTTTCTTAACGAGACTCCAGGTGTGCTAAAACCTGACTCCAATTACCTTTTTTGAGGTCATTAACTCAAGGGTTCACATACAGAGGTTGAAGGGGTGGGGGATCAGCCTGTCAGTGCTCATACCATATGCTGTACCCTGCATCAAATTGGTCTGCATGGCTGTCATCCCAGAAGGAAGCCTCTTCTAAAGATGACACACAAGAAAGCCCGCAAACAGTTTGCTGAAGACAAGCAGACAAAGGACATGGATGACTGGAACCATGTCCTGTGGTCTGATGAGACCAAGATAAACTTATCTGGTTCAGATGGTGTCAAGCGTGTGTGGTTGCAACCAGGTGAGGAGTACAATGACAAGTGTGTCTTGCCTATAGTCAAGCATTGTGGTGGGAGAGTCATGATCTGGGGCTGCATGAGTGCTGCCTGCACTGGGGAGCTACAGTTCATTGAAGGAACCATGAATGCCAACATGTACTATGACATACTGAAGCAGAGCATGATTAGTATGCAGTATTCCAGCATGAAAAAGACCCCAAACACACCTCCAAGACGACCACTGTCTTGCTATAGAAGCTGAGGGTGAAGGTGATGAACCTGGCGAGGCATGTCTCCAGACGTAAACCCTATTGAGCATCTGTGGGGCATCGTCAAACGGAAGGTGGAGGAGCACAAGGTCTCTAACATCCACCAACTCCGTGATGTCGTCATTCAGGAGTGGAGGAGGACTTCAGTGGCAACCTGTGAAGCTCTGGTGAACTCCATGCTCAAGAGGGTTAAGACAGTGCTGGAAAATAATGGTGGCCACACAAAATATTGACACTTTGGGCCCAATGTGGACATTTTCACTTAGGGGTGTACTCAATTTTGTTGCCAGCGGTTTAGACATTAATGGCTGTGTGTTGAGTTATTTTGAGGGGACAGCAAATTTACACTGTTACACAAGCCGTACACTCACTACTTTACATTTTAGCAAAGTGTCATTTCTTCAGTGTCGTCACATGAAAAGGTATCATAAAATATTTACAAAAATGTGAGGGGTGTACTCACTTTTGTGAGATACTGTATATAAAATTATATATGTTATATAGTTTTATTATATACAGTGTGGGAACTAAGTATTGAATGCTTCAACATTTTTTTCAGTAAATATATTTCCAATGAGGCTATTCACATGACATTTTCACCAGATATCAGTATTAACTCAAGAAATCCAAACATACAAAGAAATCCAAACAAGTTCATAAATAAAGTTATGTGTAATAAAGGAGAAAAGTATTGAACACGCTAACTGATATTTATTTAATACTTATTGGAGAAGCCTTTGTTTGTGTTAGATTACCATGGATCTCAGGAATCTCAGATTATGACTTTCAGATCTTTGGTCATGTCTTCCAGCCTTTTTTTCTTCTACTTTTATTAACTTTAAGAAAGTGTGGTTTACAGTAGAGCGTTCAGGCCTGGGGGGTCTAAAATTAACACACACTGACACATGCATGCTCACAGACATCCCAGTTAATTCATGCAAAACCAAAGTATTTATACACATTGATAAGAAGCAGTGTGTGGACAGATAGAGAAAACACACATTGCACAGGGTCATACTACAAAAATAAGTCTACATGTGTCAGCTATATTAAAGATGGTGGTTGATCAGCTTATTTAAAGAGGTAATTAAATGAATACATTCATCATAGGCATTTCCCTCTATTGCCAGTATTCCCTGTATCCAAGGTGTCTTAATAGCAGTTCATAATATGAGAGTACATGATATAAGATAATTTCCTTTCAGTTTGTAATGACAGCTTCATGATGCTTCCAGTGTGAAGAAATTCATCAGCTTACTTCCATTTTGCGTAATTCTTCTAATATTGTCTTTAAATCTTGTTCAATTGGATTAAAGTCAGGTGACTGACTGGGGCATTCTACCAACTTGATTAAAAAAACATAATTCTTTTGCTGTATGCTTTGGATCGTTGTCATGCTGGAAGCTCCACCCACATCCCATCTTCATCATCCTGGTGGATGGCAGCAGATTCTTCTCAAGAATCTAATGGTAAAGGGTTCCATTCATCGTTCCTTCAATTATATGAAGTCTGCCAGTACCATGTGATGAAAAACAGCCCCACACCATGATGCTTCCACCTTCAAACTTTACTGTTGGTATAGTGTTTTTAGGGTGATGTGCAGTGCCATTTCTTCTCCAAACATGGTGTGAAGTATAACAGCCAAAAAGTTCAATTTTGCTCTCGTCTGACCAGACTACACTCTCCCAGTATTTCATAGGCTTGTCCAAATGAGTTGGAGCAAACTTTAAATGTGCTTCAACATGCCTTTTATTTAGTAATGGAGTCTTGCAGGGTTAGTGTGAGCAGTGGAGTGCAGGGCCCAGTGGTGCTTACTAGAGGATTCAGAAGTTTTGAAATACATCTGTATCGGATTCCATCAATATGTAAAATGCAGTTCATCAATAAGCTTGCGAAGGTCTTGGGAGAGCTCTTTGCTTTTACCCATCATGAGACACCTTGGTAACGAAAAGCCTTTTTATAGACCATCAATTTACTAACCCAGTTGATATTAATTTGCACAGATAGGGGGTATAATTCCTTCCCAATTTAAAATGGTTCCTTGCCTTATCTTGCCTTGGAGAAGTGCTTTTTCTTAACGTGTTCAATACTTTTTCCTGTGTCATTCCACTTTATTACATATAACTTTATTTATGGAATTTAATGTTGTGAATTCTTTATATGTGTGGATTTCTTGAGTTAATATTGATGTCGTGAAAATTTCATTTGAACAGCCTCTTTGGAAATATATTTACTGAAAAAAAATGTTGACGCATTCAATACTTATTTCCCCCACCGTACATATAGTAACTTGCTCCTTGTTAACTAATGATAAGTTTAGTCCTGTAGTCTAAGTGATATGGAAAAAAAATGTGCTATAAGATCATTAAAATCCCAATTTATCTTTTGAAAATGAAATTTAGAAGGCAAAAATGTCAAGCCAGAGATGCATGTTGTTGAGGAGCGGGGAAAAAAAAGAAGTGGAACATGGAGAAAAAGAGGGAGATGTGAGAGAACAGTCAAAGATGAGTGTTGAGGTTAAGGGAGAGAGAAAGAAAAGAGGTGGAAACTGACCTGGGACAAAAAGATGTAAATGAAGCACCAGATACACAGATTGATGAAAAATAAAGCAATACAGAATTTGAAAAACCTTTACTCCTACTATTTCTATAAATGTAAAAATAAAATACGATTAGGTTATATTAGTAGTGTCATTCTCATATTCATTAATGTGACCACATTATTTATAATTACAAAAAAAAAAAAAAAAAAAAAAAAAAAAAAAAAAAAAAAAAAAAAAAAAAAAAAAAAAAAAAAAAAAAAATAAAAAAAAAAAAAAAAAAAAAAAAAAAGGGAAAAAAAAAAAATATATTAAAAAAAAAAAATAAAATTTTTTTGTTTTGTATTTAAAAAACAGTTCTGTAAAATGGGCGTCGTATTTTAGTTGTTGACTGAATGCATGTATGTCACCTGGATGAAACCTGAGCTTTGTAACAAACAAAGAGAATGCAAATACCAAAGCACGACAAGAACACTCAAAGGATACATGCAAATGCATAATGCGCTAGTGACAAGCAAACTTTGTAGATACAAGTGCTTAGAAGTCATATGACTATTACCAAAACTCTGAGATGTCATCACTTTAATTTGAGTGGGTTTGACTCACAGATTACTTTAAGGGCATTTTCACTCTTGGCCCAAACACTTGAGTCTACTCCTAAAATTGAAAATGACACCCCTGTTTGGTGAACAAGCCCGAGACCATCAGAGGACCATGGGTCGGGTCTCTGATCTGCTTCGGTTCTCAAAGTGTTCACAATTCAACAAATGCTCCAAACTCTTAGGAGAAATACACAAATGTGAAAACAGCCTTAATTTGGCAGTGACACCATAGTGACATTGGTTTCATATAGCACCCATAATCATAATCTACTGGGCCAAAATATTTGGTCTCTACTGATTTGTCCTATGTAATTCCGATTTCTAAATTTGGATTTGGAAACATTGCATGGCCTGAAATGAATAGAGATTAATAGCTGTTGTTACAAGTCCTTAACATGGCACAATTATCAACAGGTGATGTATGACATCTAGACTATACAGTTATGTACACATTGTATGTACGAAAATATTGAAAAAAGTGGTTGAAATGTACTTTACAGCCAATAACAGCTCATTTCTTGAGAGTCTTAAACCACAAGGCTTAAACCATTCTGATTTTAAAGAAGCCTTTTTCCTTCTCCGTCTCTTGGGGTTGGTTCTCTGGTGTACTCCGCCCCTCATCCTGCTTCCTTACTGAAGACCTTCGCTCATCTCTTGAAGTGATGGTGGGCTGTTTGAGGCCGAGAAAATGCTCCATGATCCTGGCACCAATGTTGAGAAGAAGGGCGAGCCATGCCAGTGCAAAGATGATCCACACGGCTGCTAGGCAGCGATATACAGAGACGTTTTGCTTGTCCTGGCCATTTCCTGGAAAAGATTATACTCCACATCAGACCTTTGTACCCTGGTGGGCATGTACCTAAAGACTACTAAGTAGAGTACACTTAAGAGCAAATTAATTGTTCTTTCACACATTCAGTATAGGGATGGAACCAAATGTAGATTGAACAGATTATACTGTATGTTCTAAACCAATTTTTTTTTTTTTACCGCTTCCCAGAAGGGTTCACACAACCCATAAAAAACAACAACAGTGCAGGCTGAATAAAAAAAAAAACTAAAAATTCCGGACTCTCAGAGGCAGGTTGGTTCAAAAGACCCTTCCAGACTTAAATACAAATACAGATACCGATATTTATTGCACTAATCCAGTGGTACTCACCGACCACATAGTCTCCAAAGCCAATGGTGCTGAGTGTTATGAAGGTGTAGTAGAAACCCTCTCCATATGACCAGCCCTCCACGTAGCTGAAGATCACGGGTGGGAAGATCAGGAAGAGCAGACTGCCCATGAGGAGGAATAAGGCCACGGCCAGCACCTCCACACAATGCTGCGCTCAAAACATCCACATCTTCTGAGAAGGAGCTATACTGAAATCTTCATTGTACATAACTATGTAGTATATGACTGTGTATAAAACAATTGTGTCCTAAAAACCATCTATGTGCCTTTTGATGATGATGATGACAGCCATTATATAAACACTCTCAAAAGAATATGTATACCTCACATGGAATCATGAATATACTTTTAAAATCATTATGGTATTTGAGGATGATTATGGAATTGGAATTCCATTGGAGCCCCACTGATATGATATATTTAACGATATTTATGTAAAATAAAGAATTTTTTTTTTTAAACATACAGTCCCCTCAGAAACTATTGTAACAGCAAGGCCAATTCTTTGTAGACTGTAGACTAAAGACATTTTTGGTTTGATATCAAAAGATGAATATAAAAAGAGAGTTTAGAATTTCATCTTTTAGTTCCTGATATTTATATGTATATATGTTAAATTACATTTTGTATCAGACCACCTAATTTGTAGGTAAGTAAAAAATATTGGAGGACGAGACTGGCAAGTGTTTCTTGTTAACCAGGTGTGTCCTGTTAGACTGACTTTTTAAACAATAAATAGCTCTGAACATCTCAAACATTGGTTTGAGCCCTGGGTTTCATCTGTGAAGACTGCATTTGTTGTTAATAAGGATAAGCCAACATGAGATCAGAGAACATTGGGCATAATAAAACAACAATTTGAAATGTCCTGCAAAAAAAAAAAGAAACCACTGGTGTACTAACAGACAAAGAATGGGGTCAGCCAAGTAAAACAACAAAATGACGTCATGAACAACCTACACAGGGCAGGGTGATAGTATCACAATCCACTGTTTGAGGAAGACATTGAGAGTAGAAATATAGAGACCATACCACAAGATGCAAACCGCTCTTCAGCAGTAAGAATAGCAAAGAAATACAGAGATGAGTCACAAAATTTCTGGAACCAAGATTAACCTCTACCAAAGTGATGGAAAGGCCAAAGTGTGAAGAAAGAAAGCTTGCTTGTTTTGCTCAAGATCCAAATCATACAAGCTCATCTGTGAAACATGGTGGAGGTAGTGTCATGACTTGGGCTTGCATAGCTGCTTCTGGAACAGGCTCAATAATCTTTATTGATGATGTAATTGATCATGATGGTAGCAGCAGAATGAATTCAGAAGTTGACGTTTTGTCTGCCAGTTTACAGAGAAATCAAATTAATCAGGAGGAACTTTATCATGCAGTAAGACAATGAGCCAAAATACATTACCAAAGGACTTTATCAGAGGGGAAAAGTGGAAGGTTTTTGACTGGCCAAGTCAATCCGCAGATCTTAACCCAACTAAGTAGTATTTCACCTCCTGTGTAGGAAACCCCGAAACAAACATCACATCACAAAAGAAAAACATCACAAAAGAAAAAAACAACAATTTGGTGATGTCAGTGTTATTTACTTTAAGACTTATCTGTTCCTATACTTTTGCATGCCTAAAAATTGGGTGGTCTGATACAAAAGGTTCTATGTTTTATGTTGTTGAACACATCTAGATATAAATACCAAGAAATAAAAGCAGAAATACTAAACTCTTTTGCTTTATACCGCAGAATTCTTGAATCTAATTGGTCAGAAGGTGTGCATAATTTTATATACGTATTAAAGCACAGTCTACAGTGTGTTATTCCTTACTTTATGTATGAATCCATTTAAAATTTCATGCTTGAAATGTCATTTTCTATGACATTGTTGACCGAATGGCTTAACACAATTTCTAAATGGTTAAATGCATGTTTTATTAGATTCAATGTTGAAAAATTATTTTTAAGAGCTAAATGGCAACCAATTGTTGTGCCTATAAATCGAACCACTGTAGCACCTTTAAATAGCATTTACAGTAAAGATTTAAAGATACAAGGCATATACCTCACCAGGTAAAAGATAAATATTAAAGGTACGAAAGATGCACCCTTGAGACAAGTATAAAAAAGAATGAAGCTGGGGTTAGAGTAGAGGGTCATCATAAAGTGCCCAGGAGCCTTTGAGGGTTAAAAACCTCTAAATCTTTTCAGCAGTAGCCCAGAGCCTTGACCACGGAGTTACTGCTACTGTACTCTGACTCTAGCATTTCTACTAAAATCAGGGTTTCTAAAAAAAGTCCCTACAGGCTAAATTCTTAGACAAAATTAAGCTTCCTCAATTGCTATTTGAATGTGTTCTCTAGAATGTACAACACAAACCCTTAGGCCTCTACATGACTCTTTCAAAGATTCCTCTAGTAGGACAACCCTTTAGGCTACTAGACACCTTTTCCCCCTGTCAAAACTCTATGATAGTGAGTAAGTGAGATTTTAACAGTGATTAGGATGACACATTTTTAGAGAAAGGATTAGAGTAATACCTTGTGAGGCACCATTGACATCATCCTGTTCTCCAGGTGTCCCAGATGAACGCTGAGACACTTGCTGAGCTGGTTGAGGAAAGCCAGGTTAAGGGGGATTCCACACAGGGCGTAAAACACACAGAAAACCTGCCCTGGGTATGTGGTGGGTGAGAGATTTCCATAGCCTTTAGAAGGAGCACAATATCCAAATTAATGTTCACAATCATGAGCATGCTTCTCTAATTAGGTAAAGACCAACTCAGCAACAACTCAACAGACCATGTATGATCGGCATAATGTGGTCAGATAGATATTAACAATTAACTTGCCTATAGTGGTAACAACTGTCCCTGCAAAGAAGAAAGAACTGCCAAAATCCCAGTTACTCGGGTTAGTGGAGTTTCCGGAAGGGTTCACACCACTTTCCCTTGCATCTAAAATCACCTGCAGCAAAACAATAGAGTAATCCAAAGTGCTCCATAGAGTTATCAGGACAAATCAAAACATGTGGAAACTAAGACATGCATACATTTTGACTGTTAATAATGACCTGTACAAACTTCTCCAAGGCTGGTCCATCCAGGCAGGTGTAATTAGCCAGAAAGGAGAGCTTGTGCATCTGAAATTCGTGGCGATTTTGGCTCTCAGCCTCTTTCTCAAGCAACTGGAAAACGGTGGCCCCCAACAGCAGGTAGGTAAATTGAGACAGGGCCAGCAGAGTGGTCCAGCTAAACCTCGCACCTGTGACCTGGAGCTGAGCCATGTATGCTCACAATTATGAGAGACACACGGCCCAGAGATGCGGCTGTAGATCAGATAACTCTCAATCTAATCTAAACTAATCTAACGTGGGATTTTGTCCAGTATACTCCTTAAACCTTCTTGGTTAAAATAAATCTTATGATCAGACAGTATTATGCACTAAAAATGCTAAATAGTTGTCCATCTTTGCTGACAAATCCAAAAATAATTGTCAAAAGTTGGATAAGAAGCGAATGAGAAACCCTGGTCAGGCTCTAAAGTGCTGTGATATGGATTGAGAAGTCAGTCGTCTCTCAATGGAAATTGTCCAAAGTGAGGCAGAAGTATAGCATCCCTATGTGAGGTGGTTTTCGTCATCCTCGTTGGTCACCAAAGGTTTAAACGGATGTTTGACCAGGCTACGTGTTAAGTCTGTGGTTCCTGTGACAACGACTGAGCATGAGTCCCATAATATGGGACTCCCACAAGCTCATTTATCTCTGCTAAAACCACAGGAGTACCACCATGTCAGCAGAACATTGGTTAATGTTTTATTTGATAGCTGCAGGTTGGTCAAGCGCACTAAATGTAGTAGGAGAGAGATTAATCACTCTTGGCTGGTGTTATTCCTTCTGGATGGACATCAGACAAAGCATTTCATTCAGCATAAAACTTAAGTTATGACCTTATAAACAAGGTATATATTCATGATACTCTCAGTGGTATAACCCTGCTTATACCACTGAGAGTATCATGAACAGAGATTTAGGTTGATATCATTGATATCAAAATGTTTTAATATACACTACTGTGCAAGGATTAAACATTCATATTAAGCAACATATTTATATGAATTTGTATTGTGCCTATTCTTTACTTAATGTCTTAGTGTAGTTAAGAATAAAAGATTTTTAAACATTATCCAGCCCCCTAAAAAAATGAGGGTTACAAAAATTGTTGTTAAGTAATAGAACATCTGTAAGGAATAACATGGCAGGCCAGACCAAGTCAAGCGATACAGGTGTGTGTCCCCCCCCCCCAGAACAGCACCACTTAAAACCCCAAAGTGGATTATTTTCCTATAACAACAACGCCTGAAGTGTGTTACTCCTTTTATACCGGAGTGATTTGCCAACAATTCGAATTTTAAACATATTATTGAAGTGTATCACATGTTTATAGTTACAACTAATATTCATTGAGACAAGGTTATTCTTGATATCACTAACATTACTTCCAGTATAAACAGTCACTGCCTCTATTTTTTTTTCTCTCTCAATAAGTTAATAAGGCAAAAAAATGCAGCTTTTTATGTTATGGAGAAGTGTTCACAGCTCCGTGCTGAAAGACTATCCCAAGAGAAAAAATTACTGACTGTTAAACAAGCAGGGATTTTATCTACAGAGGCAGAAGAACTGTAGCAGGATGTTGCTCCTGATTGGTTTCAATGAAAATAAAGAATAGTGAATTCAGCTTTATTAAATGCAGTTCAAATAATTCCAAAAAATGGCAAATCAAATACCCCACAAACACTAAGATTTCACTGTTTTACTGTGTATTTACATGGAAAAGAGTACCACTGGAGCATATCAAAAATGTGCAAATAAAATGAAGTAAAAAGAAGGACTTAAAACGAACTTGCTAAACTCTGAAAGTACACACCCGAGGAAAGTGCCTCACAATGCAAATTTCTTTTCAGCTGCCTACATTTCAAACAAACACGTTCACAGAAATGCAAATGCAGGATGCCTGAAAATTCTTATTCTTTGGCCAAAAAAAAAAAAGATTTGTTGAATTTTCCTGTATAATATTACATTAATTATTTCAACAATCCTCACATAATAATGAGCTTTTTGAGTTGACTATTGAATAAAGAAGTTTGTGTGGTTCTCTGTACAACCTTATCAAAGTTGGGACCTAATGTACAGTTGGTAATAAGGCACAAGAGGACAATATAAAACTGTTAGTGGATATAAATTCACCTGACAGGCAGTTTATAGTGGAAAAAGTCGTGTAAAGGAAAGTGCTAATCATATTTTATGGGTATCATTTTTATACCGAGCAGATAGGGGGGAAAGAAATCGATTAAACAACATGCTGAGAAAATAAAACACAAATAAAATCCATCATTTGATGACTCGAGTAAACAGGTCGCAGATCTTGGCAGGGTGACAGACATCTGATCCAGTTAGTGCTATGTGATAGCTTGTGAAAATATTTGCTCAGTTCAGATAAGTGCCTTCAGCAGTGATATATGCTGCTGCTAGGCTACTGTCTATTGCTGAGACATTCAAGCTCATTTACAGAATGTCCCTGTCCATTAGTGACAAAAAGTTTAGACCAAGAAGCTAACAATAATATATAAATAACTGTTTCCGTGTATATTCTGACTTCAGTTCAGTCCAAGTCAAAAAACGCAATGCAATGAAACACATTTGTTAGACAAACCCTTGTGCATTGTGCTTATCTTGATCAAATCGATCCAAACTTATTTTGGTCCCACTCCTGAAAGAAAAGGAACAGAGACACACAGTGGTAAGTAGGAATAATAATAATGATAATGATAATGATAATAATAATAATAATAATAATAATTTGTGTGTCTGTATTATAGAGGCCATTAGATGCACTGTGGAAAGTGGAAAGAGTTCAGTGGAGACACATTAGCACTTCAGTGTTTCAAACACCATCTGTTCACTCTCTCCCTTTCCCTCTCGCTTTCACAGACACAGACACACACACACACACACACACACAAATGCATACATACATACAGGACAGTCGATATGACATTTGAAGAATGACAAAATAATGACGTAATGTGAAATGCAAAACCTGAGTGTTGGAGTGTGGGTGAGTGAAGAGGGAAATAACTGATCACAATATTTCTAATAACTCACATATTGAGACGACTGTAACGTTCCATTCAAAGAGTGGCTTTCAGACACATCCTTATATAGGAGGAGTCTTTATCAAATTATTACTCATTTAGTTTTGAAGTAGGGTTAAACAAAAAGACCCATTTGGTTGACTTGTACTAGTTTACTGTTTTAGGCAAATCATAGGAAATCCTTAATATCAATCCAGTGTCTTACTCCAGTCCCCACTTATCATCGCCATGGCACACCTTATTCACACATGCAAAGCAGAAAGACTTTCTCTCCAGAGACTCAGACACCCTGTATTCTTATACCATACATTACATCCTTCTCTAGGTAAATACCATGGAAACGTTTTAAACAAAATGGAAATGATAAATGGTATCGGGGCACACCGCCAGGGTTGGGGGTTCAATTCCGACCTCTGCCCTGTGTGCAGAGTTTGCATGTTCTCCCCATGCTCCTGGTACTCCGGGCATCATATCCAAAGACATGTATGGTAGGCTGATTGGCATGTCCGAAGTGTCTGTAGTGTATGAATGAGTGTGTGAGTGTGTGATTGTGCCCTGCGATGACTTGGCACCCTGTCTAGGGTGTACCCCACATTGTGCCAGATGCTCCCTGGGATAGGCTCCAGGTTAGCCATGGCCCATCTGGATAAACAGTATAGAACATGAATGGAAATGGAGTATCGATCAAGGAGACCACTGTCCTCCACTAGTGATCACAATTAATCAATCTGTGGAGGGAGCTGAAGGTTCGAGTTGCCAAACGTCAGCCTCGAAAACTTAATGACTTGGAGAAGATCTGCAAAGAAGAGTGGGGCAAAATCCCTCCTGAGATGTGTGCAAACCTGGTGGCCAACTACAAGAATCGTCTGACCTCTGTGATTGCCAACAAGGGTTTTGCCACCAAGTACTAAGTCATGTTTTGCAGAGGGGTCAAATACTTATTTCCCCTTATTAAAATGCAAATCAATTTATAACATTTTTGACATGCGTTTTTCTGGATATTTTTGTTTTTATTCTGTTATTCTGTTATTCTACCATTAAAATTATAGACTGATCATTTCTTTGTCAATGGGCAAACGTACAAAATCAGTAGGGGATCAAATACTTTTTTCCCTCACTGTAAACATATAATAAATTATATGGCGTCTGACAAGTACATCAGCACACCTCAGCCTCAAGACTCTTGTTTAAACTATTAATGTTTGACTAGAGAACTTGTGAGAGTTGGATATGATGGAAAGTAATAGTGAACGTAGGGCTGGATCTCTGGGAGGGGGCACTGAGTGTGTGTGTATGTAGGTCTGTATGCATGTATGTATTCAATGTGTGTGTGTGTGTGTGTGTGTGAGTGTGCATGTGCATGCATAACCGCTCAATGGAAAGTACTCTAAAGAGGTCACTATGCCCTGTGAGTTCACTGAGACACTGTGACAGCACTTCAGCGGTTTAGACACTGTCCATTCAAACACACACACACACACACACACAACACACACTTACAAATGTACAAATACATACTGGACAATCTATATAGCGTGTGAAGAAAGACAAAATAATGAGGTAATGTGAAATGCCAAACCTGAGTGTTGGAGTGTGTGAGAGTGAAGAGTGAAATGAGAGGCTAAACCATAAGTCAAATCCCTAGAGCGTGATATTCACACAACTGTATCTTTCCACTCCAATAAGGTAATTCCTGACTATAAAGACTGTAGTTTTGTTAATCGTCATCAAATAAATAGAGTATTGGGGATATATTTGGAAAAATCGTGATGTGAAAAATACAAGCAACTAAATAAAATACAAGCAATCAGCTATCCCCTGCTGATTGAGGATCATGCTGAATGAAATAACATATAATAAATGATGCCATCAAGTATATCAGCACACCTCAGCCTCATGACCCTGATGGTCCCTGTGTACTAAGCGTCCATGCATGTGTGTGTGTGTGTGTGTGTGTGTGTGTGTGCATAAGAGAGGCCATTAAACACTCTGAAAGTGTAAAGAGTTAACTGTGCAGTGGAGACACTGTATCAGCACTTCAGTGGTTTGAACATCTGTTCACACACACACACACACACACACACAAAATATATATATATATATATATATATATATATATATATATATATATATATATATATATATATATATATATATATATATACACACACACACACACACACACACACACACAAGACACACACATATCAGGACATATCTAATGCAGGACAATCTAACAATCTATATACAATCTATATATTTGAAGAAAGACGAAAATAATGAGACAATACAACAATGAGGTAATACCTAATGAATGTTGGAGTGTATGAGAGTGAAAAAAAGAAAAAAAACTTATCAGATTATTTCTAATAATACTTTACATATTGGGATAAATGCGATGTAGGTAATTCCTGACTGTAAAGACTGGAGGTAAAGACTGCAGTTGGGTTAATCATCAACTCAAATGTAGTATTGATAAAAGAATATTTGGGAAAAGATGAATCATCAGGACAATCTTAATGGAAGTCCAAATAAGGATTTGAACATCTACTATGTATGTAATGAACTGTGAGAAAGACATATTGGTAAGCAAATAATATCCATTTGTGCTCATGATATTTATGAATGTTTAAATTGGTTTTGGACTGGCAGGAACCTATTTAGGAGAGAGAGAAAAAACTAATATCCCTCTGATGTGCCACAAAGGTGATGCCTAAAATACAAGTAACATACTGTCCCCTAGTGATCATGTTAAATTTAATAATATGTAATGATGTATACTCACAAATCTATCTATATAAAATTTGAAGAAATAAAAAATAATGAGGTAATATGAAACGCCAAACATGAGTTTAGGACTGTGTTTTTATTTCTAATACTAATTCACATATTGGGATGAATGAGAGTTAAGTTTTAGGCACTAGAGGGCGATATTCAGACGACTTTCCAGACCAATTAGGTAATTCTGTGTTGGTTTGAGAAGTATCATTATATGGGAGAGAGTCATTCACTCATTCATTCATTTCTTCCTTTCAATTTGGTTCATCCATACTGTTTTAAACCAATCATAGGACATTTCTAATGTCAATCCAATGTTTGAACACAGTCCCCACTGATCACTGGCTTGGCACACCTACTTCACATCACGTAGAAAGCAGAAACACTCTCAGACAGAATCAAATAAAATATAAAGAAGAACACAATTTAGTACCCTGATTTAAATGTATGTAATGATCTGTGCCAAGCACATGTTGGTAAGCAGATGATATTGGTTTAGTGAAAAACTGATTTTGGACTGGCAGTAACATATTTTGTTATTCTGCTTTTTACTCTTGCCTTTAATATATAGTAAGTTGATCACACAAATTGCTTGTAATTGTAAAATGGGACAAGTGGAAAATTTATGATAAATACTGGAACATCAATGGAAATATCTTCAGGAATTTAGTCATAAAAATGCACTTTTTGCTTATCAGCATGCTATTTTGGGGCACCACAAATAAATAAAATCTATATATTTATTTATTTTTTTCTACTGGGTAGTGCAGAAGTTAGTGCTGCTGCCTCACAGCTCCAAGGTCACCAGTTCAATCGTGTGTTCAGGTGTGTGTGTGAGGTGCCTTCAATGGACTGCTGTCCCATCCAGTGTGTACGCCCAGTGTTTCCAGAAAAGGATTTTTGGGAAAAAAAACAAAAACGTTTACTGAACTGAAGGAATAGCAATATAATTCTTCCTCATGCACTGTCTTGAGGTTTCTTTGCTTAGATGCCCCGCCCCCAAACGATGTCATTAACTCCAAGTTATGATTTATTGATTAAGAAGTGTTTATGAAAAGGTTTAGAGATAATGGTTGACAAAAATATGATAGTGATAAGGAAATAAAACTCTTAACTTGTCCCATAATACCGGTGGCTTAGTGGTTAGCACGTTCGCATCACACCTGCAGGGTCCGGGGCTCGATTCCTGCCAGGGCCATGTGTGTGCGGAGTTTGAATGTTCTCCTTGTGCCATCAAGCTCCCTGGAGGTTTCCTCCAGGTACTCCGGTTTCCTCCCCCAGTCCAAAGACATGCATGGTAGGCTGATTGGTGTGTCTATAGTGTCCATAGTGTATGAATAGGTGTGTGTGTGTGTGTGATTGTGCCCTGCGAGGGACTGGCACCCTGACCAGGGTGTACCCCGCCTTGTGCCCCATGCTCCCTGGGATAGGCTCCAGGTTCCCCGTGACCCTGAAAAGGAGTAAGCGGTAGAAGATGGATGGATGGATGTCAAGATAGTCTTTGAACCATGAGCAAGCACTATAAATAAATGTTCGAAAAAGGCACGATTGCAGGTAAATGTTTAAATGATATTAGTAATTAATAACGCAAATCTTATAAGTTTATTACGTTCTGTTATTATTCTAACCGGTTCTGAAACCGGGTTTTGAAACCCGGAAGTGTCGGAGCGCGCGAGGTGGGAGCTGTGCTTTCTCTTACACACTCCGTACTTCACAGCACCTACAGGCCGAGGAGAGAAGCGCACGCGCACACAATCATAGGACGGACGCACGCTCACTGCCCGATGTATGTGTATGTGTGTGTGTGTGTGTGAGAGAGAGCTCTTTAGTGTTTATTCTCATAAATGCACAATGTGTTTGGTTCTCTAAACACACAGCGAGCGATGTGAACATATATATATATTTTTTTTTTGAAATTGCGCATTAAAAAAAGTCGCATTTCTCTCCGCAAGCCTTCCAGAAAAACGGAAACACAGAGGGGACCAATGAGCGGCCTCGTTTTTAGTATGCGCCAACATAAGCGCCGCTGATTGGCTAATCCGTATCACGTTCCCTTGACTTGCTAAAACTCTCGGTTACTGCTTGAAAGAGGTCGGTGTTTTCGGTGTCCGCAAGTAAGCCTCACAGAAACATTACAAAATTCCAGAAAACAAAGTTATCTCTTATTAAACAGGTTATTTTATTTCTATTTAATTTTGCATGGGGATTTGTTACGTCCCAGGCTCGGCATATATATATGCTAAACCGTTTCGCAGTGACAGTTTGTTTGATGAAAGGTCTTACTACAGAAGTTACACACATCATGAAAGCTACTACAGAAGTTACATTTCATGTCTTTTAAACAAACATTTGAAATCTAATGTGACCCTGATATCATACTCTGGACTCTTCTTTTCAGTGGGCAAAGGGATAAATCCAGTTCTGGATGCTAAACAGCACGTGTGCGCCAGAAGAGACAAGAGCAATCTGGAAAGCAGATTTATAAATGTTATTAAAGGTAGAAGGTGCCTTCGTAATGTTACTGAAGCTTTACTGAACAGAACTGATTATCACCGCATCAAGCTAAATGTTGTCTTTGTAGGATATGGAGTGTTTGCCAGCTCGTGGATCGAGAAGGGAAGTTTTATAGTGGAGTACAGAGGTGTTCTGCGAGAGGCAGGCGGATGCAGCCCCGATGCTTATTCATACTACTTTATATATAACGACACACGCTATTGGTAGGTATACTGTGCAGGCTGGGAATTAGCGGGTTGTAGGATGCTTTACGTCACGACTTCTCAACTCTAGTCCAGGTGTCCCAATGTTCTGAACAGTTTAAGTACTCTAACATGCACCTGGTCCAGATTGTTTGTAGAGGGTCTGGACACCTGGGAGGATAGAGCTGTAAGCAGAGTTGTCAAAGATAATTCAAAGCAAGTCCATCCACCCCCCTCCCCTCCCCCCAAAAATGAGCCAAATACTAAACCTTAAAACACCATACACTGCGTTTAAAGTATTGTAGCATTCATGAAAGCAAAGGATATTTTGATAAATATTTTCATTTGAAGAGAAATCGCTGCAGTGTGTACAATGCTCACAGGCATATGGAATTTTAAACTGCATGTCTTTTGTAAACGGAGACAATTTTCAGAGGGGACGTGAACTGAGGGATTAGATTTATGGTCAGACACTGTCAGCTCATCTTCAAGTTCTTTTTGAACTGGATCGTGTGTGTTAGGAGTGATGAAACGCGACATTATGCGGGGTTAGTCAGGAAAACTTGCTTTATCTGATTGGGCTACACATGTCTGAAAGTGTGTGTGTGTGCGTGCACATGATGCTCACGTTTATCACGAGTTGGGATCTGTTTTATATTTACAGTATCGACGCTTCAGTGGATGATGGATCTCTCGGGCGGCTCGTTAACGATGATAGTAATCCCAACGCGAAGGTTAAGGTCATCTCTATCAACCGCATTCCGCATTTGTGTTTGTTTGCGCTGCGGGACATTCAGCCAGGGGAGGAGATCACTTACGACTATGGGGGTTATGACCTGCCCTGGCGCAGAGGCACGGTGAGTGCAGATTAATCAGGTTTTGTTGTGTATATACTGTATTGTAGATACAGGTGAGATTGTAGTGATCCAAGATAATGTGGGGGACATTTTACGCATGTCTGTATAAATGGCAGAGGTTTACAATACATACTGTATTCAGGATTGTACGGTTCACTACAAAGAAGCCACAGGACAGGGCCAGCATCAGAATAAACAGGGACACCTGGATAAATATGATGAGCCAACCACTGGAGAATGAACACCACAGGGAACAACATGGCCAAGACCTACAACCTTAGCTTATTTTGTGCAGGGAACATATAGATAACTAAAGAGGCCTAATTATTATTATTCTTTTATCAGCTTGTTAATATTACATATCAAATTTATATTTTAATTTTACATTTAAACCACAATGCTGTTAAATTCTCAACTGAGTGGTCAGCAGTTCGGATAGTAGTGCAGGTTGTAATCCAAATCACAGGTTTATATTAATGCTGTTATTCTAATAGATTCACGTTTCCCTAGTCACAACTCATTTACGGGGAGTTGGTGCTGGAATATGTTTTTTTTTATGTTTCATTTTTATTGAACATTTCTGCTGAACTTCTGATGAACATTTCTACAGAACATTTCTACATTTCTACTGAACAATTGTTGCTAAACCAGTGCTGGAATATGTTTATGTTGTTCTTAACAAAGAAGAATGTATAATCATTGATTTGAGGAAGCTTTCTGTAAGGAGACTTATGGAAGGAGTCTCCAGTGTAAGTGCTTTGTAACCAAGTTTTCTGACATGGGGAAATCTTCAGGAGGAGTTTGCACCTTCCAGTTTCTTTCTCGCTCTCTTTTTTTTTTTTGGCTGAATAATTGTATATGTTCAGTACTTGCAAAAGTTTTAGGCATATGAGAAGCAATACTGTAGAGCAAAGATGCCTTCAAAATAATGATATTAAATGTTTCTACATTTTAATAAAATACTGTAAATATTTAATTAATGTTCTTTATTAATGTTTTCCACATTAATGTTTTATTCTCTTTCAAGTCTGTTTGAGTTCATATTTCTAGGTAGAAATCAAAATGATCCAAAACCTTCTTTGCAATACTAATATTTGTCTCGCATGTAGATCTGTTGATATGTTTAATAACAATAACAAGTTGATTATATGTTTAATATACACATTTTATGTGTTTACAGTGGCTGTGTATGGAGAACCCTTCTCAGTTTGACAGTCTGAAAGAGGTCTTTTTTTCTTCTCTCTCTCTTGTGAATTCTCGTGTGAATTTGTCATTGAGAATATGATCATGCGTTGTGATAACTTGATTATTTTAACAGGAGTGTGAGGAGCCGCCATCAGAATCGGACACTACAGAACGAGTAAGTATCTGAAACGTTTTGTTTGATTTTGTTGTGCAGAAACAGGGCTTCTTACCACTCTAGCCTTGAGCTTTGTGGTAATAAACATGCCACAAAAGGTATTGTAGAGGAAGCAGTGGGGTTGCTGGACAATTTGTCTGCTGTACATTGTTTGAAAGCTCTTATGTTCTATGTGCTGAAAAATCTATGTTGATTCTGTCAGACAATAGGTCAGCAAGAGCAGGAAGCATGTACAGAAGGAACAAC
Organism: Ameiurus melas; assembly: GCA_012411365.1. NCBI lineage: Eukaryota > Metazoa > Chordata > Actinopteri > Siluriformes > Ictaluridae > Ameiurus > Ameiurus melas. Next base: position 23,697,383 of record CM022761.1, read on the forward strand.
GCCGTCAAATACATTGAACGAGGTAAAGAAATTTTTACCTTCCCCAAAATATCCACACATCCCAAATGTAGACAGTTGTCTGGCATTAGTTTTGGAGCTATGGCATTGCGTTGCTAGTAAAAAAAAAAAAAAGGGAACAAGAACCATAAATGCCTGAATACATTTACTACCCTAGGCTTTTAATAAACTAATTTACTACCCTAGGCTTTTAATTTAAAAAAAACAAACAAAAGCTCATTATTTACAGATGTAAATCTGACTTTGGATGCCAAACATGTAAGAATAATAATGTGTAAATTCAGATTTTTATATGTTCGGGTCCATGACTCCATCTATCTGTGAGTCTGTCTGAGATTGCTGTTAGCAAGATATCTCAAGAATGAGTGGTTGAATTATAAATTTTTTTTGTATGATTAATATGGATTTATCATTGTAAACAGCAGATGAACGTATCCAGGATCAAGGTTACAACATAGCCAAGCATCTGAAATAATAGTTTTTCTTCAATAGCGTCCATGCTGTTTAAAGGGAATTTCAGCCATACAAATATGTAACACGTGTAACTGACAAGCAGGTTACATTTCAATACTATAAAATTACTTACTGTTTGTATTTCTGTAATATTTCATTTAGTCTATATTTGCTCATAATTTATGCTTACAGAACTGAAAAGGGAGGGCGTTTGTCATTGCTTCTACTGCAATCGTAATTCATCTCACAGGCAGCAGTGGGCACTAAAGATACAAGACATCCCTTTAATATGTTCATAGTGTTACTGAGACATAATCTAATTGTTAATGAATTATAGATGGAGTGTGAAGAAGAAATGCCGATGCGAGCTGATAAAGCTACTCAGACAACAGAAGAAGTAAGATGTTTCATTTCTGATAACTTGTGATCACATTTTTATACTAATTGATGGATGTTATGCATTACTGATAATATTTACCTGTCACCCGTGTGTAGAATACATCTGTGGAAAAGATGATCTGGAACTATATTCCATATCAGTCACTACGTATACATGGACAGCAATAATCTAATTATTGACCTTAATCTAAGTAACCTATCCATCCATCCATCTAACCTAATAATGTGATTAAGGTGTTTACATGAGTCACTTTTAGAATACTCCTGTCATGGTTTTACATGTTCTAGATCATAATTAACAGCCCACATCATTATCACCGCGCCACGCTGTCCGATGTCCCTACAGATTTTCACGTTTCAACATACAGTTTGTCTTCGTTATGGTACCGTATACAGTTTTTGTTTAATTTTTTACGAACGCTTTAAGTGCTTTAAGTGCAGTTAATTATTTGTCATGCTGTACTTGCAAATAGACGACTGCTTGAAGCCGTGGGGTGTATCTCAAATCGCATACTTACCTACTGTATAGTAGCCAAGATACATGTATTTTCCCCCACTACAGGCCTATAGTAGGAAAGTATGCAGTTTGGGACACAGCCGAACTCTCATGTTCGCCGTAAAACAGTTAACTGGCATGTGTGATCGTGTCATGTCGCAAAATGCGGTGAAAACGCTCACACCACGTTCATAATGTGATTAAGGTGTTTACATGTCGGTAATGCACATCCATAATACGATTAAAACAGGAGTAATCCACTTGTCTTAATTCGATTAGAGCTTAATTCGATTATGAAGGTTGGTGTTTACATGGTAGTTTCTTAATCAAATTATGGTCTTAATTAAATGTAAATGGTAAATGTGCACTTATATAGCGCTTTTATCCAAAGCACTTTACACTGCGTCTCATTCACCCATTCACACACACACTCACACACCAATGGTAGCAGAGCTGCCATGCAAGGTGCTAACTTGCTATCAGGAGCAACTTGGGTTTAGTGTCTTGCCCAAGGACACTTCGACCGGGAATCGAACCAATCCTACAATTAGTGGACAACCCGCTCTACCAACTGCGCCACAGCCGCCCCAGATTAAGAGTGGATTATTGTTGTCCATGTAAACGTAGCTAGTGTCTGACATCAGAACATCAGATTTGATTTCCTGTTTTTACATTTATGCAGTTGTGGCAGAAGCGATATAAGAAGTGTGTAAAATGGACTTATCTTGCTATTTCATTATATTTCATTAAACCTGTCAATTTGCTGCAGAAAATCTGTGAAAATCAACTGCTCCAGTTAACTCCAGTAACTCAGCAGGTACATGTTAAGTCTCTTAATGATCAAACTTATTTATATTTCTGAATCAACACACTGTGTTGCAGTGGGTAGTGTTGCTGCCTCGTTGCTCCAGGGTCTCTGATTCAGTTAACACAGTTTTCCTCATAGGTCAGAGAATTCTATATGTATTAAACCTCGCATTGAAATCGGTTCATTTCCAACTACATTTATTATTATTTTTAATCATAGTAACAAAACAAAACAAAAAGTCTGAAGTGTGTATATACATGCTATTTTGTTACAGATACCGTTTCTGGAGGACAAGAGGATCAGTGAAGACCCTGCTACCTCTCAACAGGTATAGTTTCCTGTTTAAACATTTATTTATCTTCACATTATCTGCTGCATCTTTAGTTGGTTTACACATAGACCAGTAGCATTCGAAATTGATGTATACCCTTGCCAATTTAACACCAGTTCACTGACCTGGTCAAAAAAAAGTATATGTACTGAAACTAAACCGTTACATTATTACTGTATTATAATTCCTACTTATTCCATGAAGTTGATGAACTGGTTGCACTTAGTTTTCTACGAGGCTTTTATCTAGCTCTCTTAGCATCCTTGTGTATCCTCTATTTAGATTTCCTAGCGATCCCATTCTGCTGGAAGTATGTGAAACAAGTTGGAAATGGGCTTGCAAGAAGATGCTCATCACACAATGCTAATTTAAATGCATGGCTCTTCATTGAGAGCACTTTGAAGCGTCATGCCCCTTTTCCTCTGTTTTATTTCCATTGTAGCAGATGAGTGATGTACAGCTGACCTCTAGTAATGAAGACGTATCCGAATCTCAGCTAACAAATCAGGTGTGATCTAAAGCTGTTCTTGTCCTTAATTTAGAAGAAACTGTTCAACCAAAAAAAGAATAGATTATTTGTGATCACTTTGTGAAAGAAGTCGTGCTGTATTGTGTTGCAGATGAACGATGAGGTGGGAAAGATGGAGTATAATGAAGAGGCAGAACAGGTTACTCTTCTCTTGAATCGTCTGCCTGCAGTGTCATGCCACAGTCTCGAACATGAATTAAATTACAAACTGAAAAAAAACAAACTATTTTTCCTGCACTTTCCAAACCATTAAAGGTTGTTTTTGTTTGTTTGTTTGTTTGTTTGTTTGTTTTTATTTTACAGCAGATCTTGGAACAGCAAAAGTGTAGAATGGGAGCTGAACTTTGTGTGGAAGAACCACCTCGTCCAATGTCGGCTGCACAGGTAGAGATCTGAATATGATTATTTAAAAAAAAAAATATATATATATATATATATAAATATATGAGAGTATCCCTAAAGCTGTTGTATAATAAGTAACAATTAGCATAACAATGTACCTGGTTTTCCTTTACTCGCAGTAATGTCTTATTTTCTTATTCTCCTACAGAGCACGTATAAAGAGCAGCAGCCCACGTGTCAGGATGAACCATGTGAAATGCAGCTAGAAGAACAGGTATTAATTAGTGATTAGCTATAAAGTTTACCTATAGTGCTCTAAACTAAGTCTAAATTAAGAAAATCTGGATGGGCAGTCCAGCCCAGAAACATAGAGCAGCCACAAGGGGGCGCACGTGAACAATGTAACTCAGGAAGGTCTTTCCCATGCAGAAGCAGGCTGGTGAAGAGACACCGCAGCAGTGTAATATTGATTCCTCTCAGATTCAGAATGCTACACAGGTATGACATTTAATGCCTAACAAGAACTGGCTTTTTTTTTTTTTTTGTCTTGGTGTACTGTTGACACTCACAGAACTGATGATTAGATGTTTATACTCGACGTTAAGAAGACCTTAACCACACACTGAGCTCCTTTTGTGAGTGTAATATGGAAGGAATAATACATCGGGGGCATTCTGTTTTCAACACTGGAGTGGTGTGATGTGGTGCGACACAAGCTACTGTTACCCCCCAAAATTGATTATTTTAACCATTTATAGTTTATGTATTGTTCTGAAATATGAACGAGAGGACATTATCACCTCTGCTATAGGAGGTACAGTCATTCCCTCAGCAGCTTCTCTTTTCCTCTTTCTTGAATTGATAAGACAAAAAAAAAGCTTGTTCCCAAGAAACGTCCCCTGTCCTGAGGACTTTTACAAAGTGCTGACCCTGAGACTTCTTCCAGAAACGTTAAAAGTTTGCCATAACCTATGAATGCACTGTTACTATAGAAACAGTTACACATCATTTGAATTACTATTGTCAGAGCTGTGCTGATATACACGACTAGTCAACATTTTCTGACCAATCAGATTCGAGAATTCAACAGTGCAATAATAAGATAAATATTGTTATAAATGTTTTTTTTTTGTTTTTAAATATTATGATATTTGCTTGACATTACATAATTTACCAGTGTTCCTTTTATTTATTTATTCAGTCATCCGAAGCTGATCAAGATTCATACCTTAGCAACGACGACAGTAATGATGAAATGGTCTCCTCAGATGAAGAATTCCTACCTGACTCTGACACAGACTCGGACGATGATTCTGACGAAGAGAAGCCTAAAAAGAAGGCTAAAACTTCAGTCGCCTCAAAGGAAATAGACAAAGAGGCAATGCCACCGATTAAGAATCATTTTGTCACACAGGCTACAAAGCTTAACTTCTGTTTTGTTTGTGGAAAGGCTTGCACCAAAATAGCAAGGCATTTAAAATTACACAGAAAAGACAACATTGAGATCGCAACTGCTTTTAAGCTACGGAAGAAATCAAAACAGAGGTCACACATCCTTGAAGTACTAAGGAACAGAGGGAATTACCAGCATAACAAATTGGTTCTTATTAACGGCACCGGACTGATAAAATTGAGACGAAAGCCAAAATATGACATAGACACACAGAAGTTTGAATACTGCATGTACTGTAAAGGGCTCTATATGCGTAAAGAACTTTGGAAACATGTGAGACGCTGCATGTCTAACCCTGAAAGAGACACGCAGAAGACTTCAAGATCTGTCTTGGGTTTGGCAGCTTTATCCGAATGCCCGCATTTAAAACACATTTCAGAAGACGTGAAGAAAATGCTTTGTGATTTGCATCAGGATGAAGTTGCACAGACCATCCGAAATGACGAGTACATCTTGAAACTGGCACAAGATTTCTTCGACAAGAAGGGCAACAGCAAAGAAAGACACACATTTGTCAGACAAACCGTTAGATGCATTGGAAAGTTTTTGCTCCTTTTGCGCAACAAATTTGCGATAAGGAACCTAGCAGAGGCTATAAAACCATCCAGCTTTTCACTGCTTACTGAAGCAGTCAAAGAAATTGCTGAATTTAATGAGGAAAAAAAATGCTTCACAATACCAAGCCTTGCACGCAGAATTGGATTGGCTTTGAGGAAATACTGCGTCTTGAGTGCACGGAAAGCATTTGTAATTGGAGACAAAATACTAATCCAGGCAACCGGCACATTTATGGAGCTTTTTAATAAAGCACAATCTCAGTTCGCTTTAGGCGAACAAAGACACTTAGACGTACAGTCCAAGTCTTTTTTACTGCCATTTGTCGAGGATGTGAGAATATTTCACTGCTATCTGGAAAAGGCTGCACAATGTGCAACAAAGGAACTGAGGGAAACCCCATCTGCTCAGAGTTATGCTGACCTTTGCAAAGTGACCCTGGCACAAATCCTGATGTTTAATCGCAGACATGGAGAAGTCTCGCAGATGACCATCAAAAGCTTCCAGGAGAGAGATCTGGTGCAGGCTCCTGAAATCTCTGAAGCACTAACAGAATTGGAAAAGGTGTTCTGTGAAGACTACTGCAAAATCTTGGTTAGGCAGAAAATAGGCGCGTTCGTACCGATCATTTTAACTCCAGACATGGTCAACGCGCTTATGCTCCTGACAGAAAAGAGAGACCAATGTAGTGTCTTCAAAAGCAACATCTATGTGTTTGGCCAACCCAGAAGTAACAGGTGCTACACAGGAGAAAATGCCCTGCGGATCTGTGCCAATGAGTGTGGCGCGACAGATCCAGATAGGCTGACATCCACCAAGTTCAGCAGACACATTTCTACACTCTGCCAAGTCCTCACCTTGAAGAACCATGAGCTAAAGAAGCTGGCCAAGTTCATCGGCCATGATATAAGCCTGCGTAAAGAATACTACAGGCAAACTGAGGCCATGCCTCGCTTGGCCAAAATGTGCAAACTTATTTTGGCCATAGAGAAGGGAAGTGCAACTGAGGTGCTTGGACAGTCTCTAGATGACATTGCATTACCAGGTATGTACCGGTTCTTATTAATTAATGTTAGCCTGTAATAATGCAAATTAATCTAGATAAATATTTCTTTTATTGGTTTGTTTTGATTGATAGGTTTTGATCTTTATTTATATATTTGTATTTAAATAAAACTTCTCCAAACAACTGGAAATAAGGGCATTTGAAATACCTTTTCAGTTGTGATCAGCGAGAGTGACAGTGAAGATGAATATTTCGAGGAAGACGATGGTAGGTTTTTTTTTTTTTTTCCCCTCATCAACTGTCTTTACAACTGTCTCTACCAGTACAGAAAACATGACTGCAGAGGGGGAATATGCTTTTTGTTATCCATGAGCAATGTTTTTTGTTTCATGTGCCGCCATATTAAAAAACAACTGAAAACAGACCCCAAAAAAAGTAATGATGTAAATTGAGGTTGAGGCTAAGACTTTGACATCTACACTCATGCTTTCCTTATGAATGTTTACAATCCTTTCTTGTGTAATTTAACAGAATAATGGACCATCCATTTTCAGTCCATTCCAGTATGCATTATATTTGACTATGCTCCCAAATCATTTCATTTCAATCAGCCACCATGTTTTGCTTCCTGTTAAAAAGCATTTCTCCAAGATCAGGAGGCAAGACGTGAACTTGCATTACATCTATTATCTAAGAAAACAGAGACCAACCCTAAAACCCCTAAGAAGATTTGTAATGTACCTGCTCCAAAACACAAGAAACAGGAAAATGAATCTACAGCTAAGGAACAGAATACAACTGAAGAGCCTAAAGGTATGTCTATAGAAGGTGGTGTACTGCTGTAACACCGATCATTATAGAATTCAGTTTTTCATTTATGAAAACATGAAGGCAATATAAAACAAGGATGCATGACAACCCAAGTCAAATAGGTATATAAAATAACACAATAGTACTAAACAATATAGGTAAGGAAACAGCAAGACAGGACAAAATTCAACAAAGGGTTGCACGCTAATATATATTGCGTCTACCATAGGAGACTACAAGTGTGTCATTACTTCTAAGCTGTCTATTAACTAGTGATTTTGTAAATATTTTGACTGTTTATACAGATCTTTAACAATCTTTGTGATACGTTCAATGTTACATAACGAGCTTCTGTTTTAACTTTTTTAAGCAGGAAAACCTGCTCAGGAGCAGGCTGAGCAGAAACTCAATGTACTCATGAAAAAGGTACTGTGGACAAGAGTAGAGAAGATTGCAATCATGAAGCATTTCAAAAAACACATTTACTATGGAAGACTGGCTTCAGTAAAGGAATGTCGGCGCTGCCAAATAATGGAGCAACCTGTACTGAATGGTAGAACTATACAGAAAATTAGAGACTTTGTAAGAAATGCTGGGCTTTCCTTCATGAGGAAAATGACCGATAAACATTATGTGAAGAAGAACGTTGCCACACCTCCCCAACCAGCGAATCCAAACAGCGCAGCTGTTCAATCCACTCAATCAGCAAACACTTCAACATCTAGTGTACTATCATCTCAAACAGCACACCCTACCAGCTCTAGTGTCATACCGTCTCGAACAACTAACTTCAAACCTGTTCTACATTTATCTCAAACAGCAAATGGTACTACTACTACTACTACAACAATACCCCCTCAAGCAGCAATCTTTACAAACTCTAATGTAGTACATCCTCAAACCACCAACCTCGTATACATTAAAGTACAAGCCCAGTATTCAGCAAACCAGACCACAGCTAGCTTACCACTTCCATCTCAAGCAGCAAATCCAAGCATAATACCTGCAGGTATAATACTGCCTCAAACAGTAAACCCAAGCATCTCCAGAGCTGATATACTAATGATACCTCAAGTAGCAGACTTGACCAACTCCGGCATTGTAATTCCACAAGTACCAAACCACGCAAATTCTAGTGTACTACCTTCTCAGGCAGCACCCCTAATATGTGCAGGTGTACTAGTCCCTCAAGCAGCAAACCCAGCAAGTTCTACTACAGTACCTCCTCAAATAGCAATTCTAAAATGTACAAGTGTACCATCCCCCCAAGGTGCAGATCCAGATAAATCAACACCTCTAGCACAAGCAGCAAATCTGTCTACCTCTAACACTTTAACTCCTCAAACAGCAACTCTACCATACCACCCCTAAAAACGCTTTTAACCAATTCTAATGTACGACAGCATTAAGCAGCAAACACAATAAGCTAAAGTAGCTAACTTGATTAACAGCATGCAAAGCCACCACCATGTTCAAGGATACTTTCCAGACAGCTAATATCTGAAAGAACATTACATCCACCAATAAATCCAAACATTGCTAGCTAAAAAAAACAATATCAACCCCTCAAATAGTACACGCACAACTGTGCAAATGATCTATCCCTTCAATCCAGCAAATTCAACCACTTCTATTGAACTGACTCGGTGAGCAACTTGTCCAATCAGCTCTAATGTATTCCTTCCTCACAAAAAAAAATTAAATATGAAAGTATGCTATGTACTCAAGCAGTTTACCTTCTCAAACAACAACTTTAAGCACTTCAATCAAACTACCTCAAACAGCAAATCTAACCAATTCTATTGTAGTACCACCCAAACCCAAATATTTCTGGCTCAACAGCTAGACATATAAACCAGCTATCAACAGCTAAAACATACCATCAACATTTCAAACACCACTCAGCCACTCCCAGAGAACACAGGTTCTAGGCTTGGGCAGCAAGCCTACTATGTGAAAGTGTACCATCCACTCAAGGGGCAGGTCTAAGTCCAGCATACTAACCCTGCAAGCAGCAAAAATAACCAACTATAGAGTTTTACCTTCTCAAACAGGAACTCGCCACTTCAATCACACCACGTCCCTCAACAAACTCAGCTAGATCAGGTGTATTAAAACCTTTACTTTTGAGCTTTGTATTGGTATTTCTGTACAGTGCTTATTGTTTATCAAACATGGGGCTGTTACAAAACTGTATAATAAAACTTGCTGTAAATATTAAAGTCTTTGTATTTCAGTTCCAGTTTGGTCAGTGTGTGAATGAGATACCTGTTCTGGTGAGCAGATTTTGTCTGGCTTTGATGAAGGCCAATATATCTGCATCAGTCTGTTGGTCTCCAGTCAGTGGGATAGATGTTGAGGCAAGGCCAGCAGAGGATAAGGATCTGAAAAGCATACACATGAACAAAAAATATTTGTATTACATGACTGCATATTATAAGTAAACTCCTGGAAATTGTTAGATTTTTTTTTAACCAATTTGGACAAGCAAACATTTGATCATATTTGAAACATTTTAATAAAGTTGATGCGTGGTAGACTGATTGGCGTGTCTAAAGTGTCCGTAGTGTATGAATGGGTGTGTGAGTGTGTATGTGATTGTGCCATGCAATGGACTGGCACCACTACGGACACTTTAGACACGCCAATCAGCCTACCATGCATGTCTTTGGACCAGGGGAGGAAACCAGAGTACCTGGAGTAAACCCCCGCAGCACGGGGAGAACATGCAAACTCCGCACACACATGGCCCCGGCGGGACTCAAACCCCAGACCTGTGAGGCGAACGAGCTAACCACTAAGCCACCATACGCCCCCAATCCCTTCACTTCCTTAGAAAATCTGTAGGTGGTGCATGTATGGAAGAAATAATAATATGTACAGTCCCCTTTGAGAATTTTGGAACAGCAAGGCCAATTTATTTGTTTGTGCTTTACACGAAAGACATTTGGAGTTTGAGATCAAAAGATGGATATGAGACGGGTTTAGGAATTCAGCTTATTTCCTGGTATTTACATCTAGCTGTGTTAAACAACATAAAACAGGACTTTTGCATCAGCTCACCTAATTATTAGGTGAGCAAAAGTATAAGTTCAGATAGGTCTTGAATTAAAGTAAATAACTCTTAATATTGGTTGCAAATATCTTGTTTGCAATAACTACATCAAGCCTGCAACTCACTGACATTACCAAATTGTTGGTTTCTTCTTTTGTGTTGGTTTTCCAGGCTTTTACTGCAGCCTCTGTCACTTGTTTCTTTGTTTTTGCTTCTCCCTTCAGTCTCCTCTTCAGGAGAAGTCACTGAAATGCTGCTCAATTGGTGATTTGGTGGTAATCAGTGGTTTCTTTCTTTTTCAGGACATTCCAAATTGTTGTCTTGGCTATGCCCAATGTTTGTGCAATGCCTCTGATTGATTTTCCCTCTTTTCGAGGCTTCTAAACAGCTTACTTTTCTCCCATAGACAGCTCTCTGATCTTCATGTTGGCTTTTCCTTTTTAACAACAAATTTAGTCTTCATAGGTAAAACTGAAGGCTTCACCCAAGAGTTTATAGCTATTTATTGTTTTAACGATCAATCTAACCGGGCACCAGAGAAACACCTGTCAGTCACATGTGCTAATATTTTAGCTCGCCTACAAATTGGGTGGTCTGATCCAAAATATGCTATGTTCTCTCCTCATATTCATCTTTTGATCTCAAACCCAAATGTCTTCAGTCTACAGCACAAACAATGAACTGGTCTTGCTGTTCTAATAGTTTCAGAGAGGACTGCATTTTGGCCTGCTCTGTCACCTTTGGGTGAACTCTTTCAGAATATTTTTTTTTTTCCTTGAACAGGAATTGCACTGAAAATGCCTTTAAAAAAACCTTTTAAGTTTTTTTTAAACATTCTTAAAACTGGCAGAGATTAGAGTTCCATTACTAATTTTATCTGTTCACAACCTTCTAAGTGTTCTAAGAGGCTTCTAACAGTTACCACAGAGAGCATTCAGAGGGCATTACTGGTGATTTTGTTTGATCAGGTATTACTTTTCCCTTTAGAATTAAAGCCATTTGTATGGCTTGGACATATTCATTGTTACCAAAGCAATATTCCACATTCTTCACTGCGATCTTGGCAGCAAAATAATCTCTTGCTGCTCAGGAAAAGACTAACAGTAGTAAAAAATTTATGTGTCCTTTTGTCATGGAATGGTATTTGGAAAAGTTCTAAAATGTCCATACCTGGCTTGTGCGCTATCTCATGTTTGTTTACCTGAGTTCTCTTGTTGGTGGAGTGGGCTGATGTCTTTGTGCTCTTTCTTGGTTATCGAAGTGGTGATCATGCAGTGAACTGGAATTTTGAAACAAGTGTACAATAAGCCTTATCAGAACGTTTTTCCATACCAGTATTTATACAGCCTGTTTTAAATGCAAATAGCAAACTCATCAAAACTTTAACAGTTTAAGACAGATCAAAGGAGAACCTAATCTCAGTTTCTATATGAGCTTACTGACACAAAGTGGTAGGTAGATACAGTCAGGTCTATAAATATTTGGACATTGACAATGTTGCTATTTTAGCTGTCTTACCACCGTATATTAGAGTCAAAATTAAATACTGAAAGTACAGACTTTCAACTGTAAGTTGAAGGTATTTACATCCAAAATCAGTTCAATGTTGTATGTGGTCCCACCCTTTCACATGATTAAAAGTAATTGGACAACAGGCTGCTCAGTTGTTCCACAGCCAGCTGACTGTTATTCCCTCACTATTTCACTTACATGCAAACAAACAAAAGTTCTAGTGTTGAGTTCAAATGTTGAATTCACATGTGGGATCAATTGCTGTTAACTCTCAATATGAAGTCCAATGAGCTGTCAATGCCAACGAAGCAAGCCACCTTTAGGCTGCAAAATCAAAACAAACCCATCAAAGATAGCAATAACATTAGGTATGGAGGAATCGTCTATTCAGTACATTCTCTCTTGGTGAGCTCAGGAACACCAAAAGGCCCAGAAGACAGCTGTGCTAGATGACAGAAGAGGGAACTGCTCATGATATGAAGCACACCACATCTTATGGCATGGGCATGTTTGTCTGCAGTGGAATTGTTCTCTTGTATTTATTGATAATGTGACTGCTGACAAAAGCAGCTGGATGAATTCTGAAGTGTGTAGGGTAATATCTGCTCAGATTCAGCCAAATGCTTCAAAACTCATTGGATGGTGTTTCACACTGCAGATGGACAATGATCTGAAGCATACTTCGAAAGCCTCTTTAAAAGTCAAAGAAGTGGAATGAATGAGCTTCACTTGCTGAAGGCAAAACTGAAGCCAAAATGCCCCAAGAACAAGAACATATAGGAACTAATGACAGCTGTAGTAAAGGCCAGGCAGCACATCACCAGGGAAGAAACCCAGTGTCTCATGATGTCTATGGGTTCCAGACTTTGGGCAGTCATTGACTGCAAAGGATTTGCAACCAAGTATTAAAAATGACAATTTAATTCATGATTATGTAATTAGTTTTGGTCCCTTAGCTCAAAAATAAGGTATAATGGAGAACCCTAGGCCTAGGGGAAGGGGGCAGATATAAAAATGCTGCAACTACAGCAGGACAATCATATTAATAATATGATGGCTAAATAATTATAGAACCAACATTGAGGGTGAGGAATTAAAGGAAAAATGATAACATAATGTGGCAATCTTTAAATAGAAAGTTTATACAAAGAAAAGAAGTATTCAGTATTCAAAATACTGCACTATTTCTATGTCACCATTTAAATGTCACTTTTGTGATATTCACATTGTGATATGGTAAATCCTTTGTACACAAAAGGTCAGATTTCCTTGAGCCAATCCGTTCCACTGAAGCACGTATTCTGACGACGCTTCCATGGATTTGATCTAACATGGATCATACACAACTTATAGAGTGTCCATGCCAGCTCGACTGCAGGCTGTCATTAAAGCAAAAGGGGGATGTACCAACAAAATTCATGTACTTGTTTCTAAAATTCTCCTAGTTTCACACTAGTTAAATTTCACACTAGTTATATATAAGCGGTTTCAGGCTTTTAAATAGAATCAAATATTCAAAGCAGATGAATTTGTCAATACTTGAAAAAAACACTCTTTTTTTCATTCATTCTTCCCATACTGATAACCATAATTGCATCTATGTCTCACCTGGATGAAGGAGTCCAGGGAGAGTTGTCTTGGCTCCGCCCTGTTCTTGTGCTCTCTGATGAATGATTCTGCTGCAAAATCACACACGGTTATCATAAATGCATTTGCCTAATTGTTCAAGCTAAACATCTGAGCACCTGTAGCACCTGATGACAGATAAGAACATGAGAATCAGAGAGAAAATTAAAACCAGCCTAGCTTCAGAAATGAGTCGTTTTCAGCCGGTTTGCTGTTGCTTCAAAGCAGTCCATGGAAACATGTCAGCATTTTGGAAAAATAAAACAATAATGTGTTTTAGTATCAAAGTTGTAGTTTCCTGTTCCTAAGAAGAAAGCATTCTCTATATTATACACTACACCAACGCTGATGTTTCCACTGAATATTAAAAGCTTGTTTGTTCACTACAGCCAGAGTTAAATACAGCTTACTCAACCTCAATGTTAATGAGAAAACACAAACCAGAACATCCTAAGTTAGTGTGAAAGACAAGTCATTTCCTCTGGAAAGATTCAAGGACCAAGCGCTGCTGCACAGCTGCTCATGTGTCCGGATGGACCATTCATATTTCCTACTGACAAGATCAAAACAGCGTCGCCAGCTCAGTCTGCTAGTCAGATGTTTTGCTGCATAACATTAAAAATGTGGATCTGAGAAATGTCTGTGCAGAATCAACCATAGGGAGACTGTAGCATTCATGGGTTTCAGTGATCGATGCAATGTTCCTTTAATAAACGCAACTGAACAGAGTACCTGTAACCTTGCTGCCTCCTGAGTCCACCAGTCCTGGAAGTCCTTCTGCAGTTTGACCTTTGACCGCTGAAGCAGGTGCTGTAGGTGTTCAATCTCTGTCTTCAAGCCTTTTAAACGTTCAAAGGTGCTCTTATATCTATCATTAAAAAAAGAATGTTAATGGTATATACACTGATTCCACATAGAGATATTTCAGAAAATTTTTGTGTTAAAAGAAAAGGGCTTTTGGAGTTTGGTTGGATCATGTGTAAAAAGGATTTGAAGAATAAATGCATACTTTTTCTTCTCCTCTTCAATCTGGTTCCGGAGTCTCTCCTCTACAGGATCCAATTCTGGATTTGGCAGATTTCCCATTACACCTGAAACAATTTTATTCCTTTTCAATAACACTAATAGTAGCGCAGAAGTCCCAACACTGATAACATGAAAATTATAGCAGACAGAGACTAAAAACAGAACTTGTATTTATCGGTGGACGAGACGGCAAAGTTTATTTTTTGTTTGTCTGTTTTTGCAGATGTGTGCCAAGCAACAGTAAGAAAACAGTGAGGCAAAAGTCTGGTATGAGTTCTGCTTAATAACAAGCAGCGCCTTCATTTATTACTGGCCAAAGAGACCACAGTCCCGCCCACGTGGTTTCTATTGGCTCACAAGACAGAAGTTTGTGAATCCACAGGTCAAACACTGCTTTTCCACCACAGGAACTGTCCTCAGGAACCAGGGACTTTTGGAGGTACTCTGTGTGTTTCCACCACAAGGACCAGGGTTTAAATTAAGGTCTGGGGAAAATATTTAGGCCTCGCAAAGTCCCTACTCGGGAGGTGGTCAAAAAAACAGGAACTTTGTGGGGTGGGACTTAGGCGTTGAACATGCTGATTGGTTGAGTACATAGAGCATTTTTCTTTTTTTCAACCACCATTTTTAAACGTCCGTTGCGATGCGCACAGTAACTGTTGTTTATTGCGATTCGAATCAACACAATAGAGTTTCTTAAAAAAATATGACCGATGGACCGACTACAAGGTTCAGGCCTTAATAAGTATTTTCTTACATTAAGTCTAGCATTACGAACATTCTGAATTCGCTTTACTACCACTGCTCGCCTCTTTTCCAGCATTTTCTCAATGACCTCTTTAGCAAAGCAATACATCACAATCAACAGCAGCACAGCTAGACTCTCCTCCATCCTTGTTGTTGTTGCAGTGTCTAACAAATTTCTGAAAATAGACTGTCCATTTTTAAACACAAACTTTATCCAAAGATTAAAAAAAATTAAATTCATTCCATGACCAGGAATGAAACCCGGGCCATGGCGGTGAGAGCACCAAAACCTAACCACTAGACCACCAGTGTACTTGCAGCAAACTCTTTTGTTCAAAGGTTTGTGTTCCAATCAGAGCCTGCTACGTGTTTTTATGAGCTGAGCAAACAGTTTACATTATTACATCATTAAAATCAGCTTACTTTGTGTCAATAATCAGTTTGATTGTAGCATAGTTTGAGGCTTCATATCCTCGCCAACGGTCTTGTCGCATGCAGTCACCGGACTAATTTGCCTAATCTTCACGGTATTTTAGACTGCGATGGAAACGCAGACAACAAAGGTCTGGAGGAACCAAATAGTCCCTTCCTGGGACAAATTTTTCCGGGTAATTTCGGTAGAAAGGCGGCTAAAGGTTATCTCTATAAAGTCTGTGCAAAGAGAAACTGACAACTACCAGAATTTAATGCACGTCTTTCACAACACATGTCATTTCCCATTCAGTAAATTGGCTTTTCCATCCATCAAATTTTATTTCCGTTTGGTCTGACTGCTGCTTGTTCAAGTCACCATTTGTAAATGCAACAGCTAAACTTTAAACTTCTAGTAGTGCCTTAACAGGAGTACATTCTCAGAATCACCTCACGTTTTGTTTATGCAAAGAATGATATAATGTCTTCACAAATATCCTACATTTTCAATATTTCTGCATAAATAAGACCTAGAACCCAATTCAACAAAAAATATACAAAAAATATTATACTTGTTCATTTATTTATTGAGGAAAATTATCCAATCTGTGAGTGGCAAAAGTATGTGAATCTCTAGGATTAGGCTTTTAATTTCAAGGTGAAATTAGAGTCAGGTGTTTTGAATCCATGGGACAACAATGGTGTATGACAAGGTGTAAGTGAGTGCCCTGTTTTATTTCAAGAACAGGGATCTATCAAAGTCTGATGTTCACATGTTTGTGGAAGTGTATCATGGCATAAACAATAAAGATTTCTAAGGACCTCAGGAAAATGCTTATCAGGCTGGAAAAGTTTACAAAACCATCTCTAAAAAGTTTGGACTCCACCAATCCAGTCAGACAGATTGTGTACAAATGGAGGAAATTCAACATAGTTTAAACCCTCCCCATGGTCATATTCATTCAGAAATATAGAAAAGGGTTCACAAACTTTCAAGCACCACTGCATGTCCTATTGGATCTGAATCATGTTTTTGTTTTGTGCATCCAACTCTCCTTTCATAGATCTGTTCTCCACTTATTGCTCTACTCAGCAGGACACTTGCCTCTATGTGTGTTTTTTCGGAGCTCTCTGAGCCAAGACATGGAATCAGCTCGTACGTCGCCACTAACAAACTCGACGTTTAAAACTGAACGACTGAGGCCACACACACTACTCTAGAATTCAGGACATTCGAGGTACAACAGGACCAAAACATTGTAGTCTTTCATAAACATTGCACATATGCTGCTGTGGACAGGGCACTCATCTCAGAGTCGCACACCCATTTCACCATGATTTTCAGAAGCCCGTGAATATAGAACGGCTATATTCAGGGCTTCTGGGTGTGTTTCGAGTACATGCTGCCACATAATAAAAAGCATGCTCGTCTGAAGTTCCTCTTTGATGCAGTTAAAAGATAGCCCACTGGCAGTGTAGGTTAGATCTGTAAACTTGTAGAAGCTGTTTAGCATGTTTATCAAAACGAGGATGACATTACAGTAAAGGCCAGGCCACCCACCCAATGTTTAAAAAAAAACACAAAAAAAAAACAAACAGAGGAAACCCCTACTGGCTTTTAATTCAGAATTCAACCCCTTTCATGACTGAAGTGTTGAGATAATGTACAGCCATTAGAGAGAAGAAGTGTAGTTTAATCACCTACCCTGTGCTGCCATCTGCATCCTTCTAGTCTCCAACTGCTTCTTCAGCTCATCTGACAGATAGCAGACAGGCAAAGAAAGAATAACAGACAAAACATTAACAACATTATTTAACCAGCGCAGAGTAGCTTTACGCTGTAGCAGGTTACAATGTAGAGGCAGACAACTGGAGCCTGGCGAGGATTTGCTATAAAACAGTGACAGTTTACTAGTATAGCTGGAGGACACTAAAAGGCTTTGTGTGTTTCACATAAACACAGACGCAACACTGGGCCCCAGACAGATCTGTTATGCCTGCCACACAGCAAAGACCTAACAATTTATAGTAGCCATAGAAAAACATACATATCTGGTGCATGATTGCGTGAAAGCATTTACAATGGAAAAATGCAGACATAAATTAGGATGCTCGTAGTGTTGAAAAGCCAGATTACACACTGACATCACTAATAAAACACGTGGTTGAGAGTTGGGGGCGGGGGGTTGCTGAGATCTATTGAAATGCTTTCAGTTTCCTATATGACCAGAAAGATATTTATACTGCACAGGTAGTGTGGTGATCATTCATTTTTGTGTGCTTATTCCATTGAAATTATTACAAAGCTGCGATATATCTACAAATAACAACGTTGGCTATTTTTGGCACGTTCACCAGTACGTGATGTGACGTCCCACTAACAGTCAAATTGCACAAGCAACTCCTCTTCTCTTTATTTTCTGCCTCCAAAGCTACAGTAAAAGAAAACAATTCTCATCACCAGAGTTAAACCATCCATCCATCCATTTTCTGTACCGCTTATCCTAAACAGGCCTATCCCAGAGAACTCGGAGCACAAGACAGGGCACAATCATACACACACACACACACACTACAGACAATTTGGAAATGCCAATCAACCTACAGTGCATGTCTGTGGACTGCGGGAGGAAACCGGAGTACCTGGAGAGAATCCCCCGAAGCACAGTGAGAACATGCAAACTCCACACACACAGGGTGGAGGCGTGAATCCTTCCACCAACCCCTGGAGGTGTGAGGCAAATGTGTAAACCACTATGCCAGCAGAGCTAAAGCAGTATCTATTTAATCATTATTACTGATAATAATACACCTAATCAGTATAACAATGTAGGGTCGGTAATTACTACTTATACTAGCTATAACTTATAAGAGTGTTATTACGGTTTCATTGTGCATGCTGTGTGAGGTGCTTTTTCATATTAGCACAAAAGGTGCTCTAGCCGGTGATCGCTAGAATTTTGAATTTTGCTATTCAGCTCATGTGCAATAGCCTTAAGTCTGGAAAGAGAAATAATGGAGGCGTAGGAGTGCCTGGGCTTCAAACAGTAGCAAATAGATTTGCTGGCAGTTTGAAACTGCCTAAGGGAAAGAGTCTGCCATTAATGGAAAGATGGTGGAAAATAAAAAGAGAATGATGGACAAGTCCCAGCTGACTTGTGGGGCAAATGTCTGACACAACTAGTCGCCTTGCTGTCTGCAGACCTCTTCTACTTATCCCACAGGATGTACAGGGATAAAATATGACAGGACATGTCGGATTCTGATATCAGGTAGTACTTCTGCTGACCCGTTTCTGTCCATGGTAAAGTAATATCCATGGCAAGGTCTGCTGGATAAGGCTCTACAGAAACACATGCCGTGTTGAGAACATCCGAGTAGAAAGATGCCAAATGAAAGCGTGCTATTTCTCTCTAAAACGTGATGCTATTAGACATTCTTGGGAATTAAAACATGAGCCAACTTGACATTCAGTCTTTGTTACTGAACCGTATATCACTCCTTCATCTGGTCCAGTTTAGATGGTGTTGATGAGGAATCCACATGGCCATGAGTCCGCTAAGTAGACGGTGCTGACAAGCTGATTACATTACACATAAGAATACATTCATGGCCATTCAAATTTAAGATTTTTTCGTACTCATAACTCACCTCAGGACCCCTGACATACTTACACAGATGCCCTTGTTAACACAAAACAATGGAGGCTCTCAAGGGGCAATAGAGCAGTTCCAGCTGCTTGATCTGTGGCCTGGTCATAACTAACCCATAAAGCTACGGGATTAAGAAACACTTAGCAGTAGTGCTGAGTGGTCTGAACCTTGCCTGACCTGCCTATGCAGACAAAATGAGAAAGCTGCAGATCTGGAGAAGAACCAGAATTCGACAGCTACAAGTGTGACCTACTGTATAGGACAGAGATCATTAATTGCAGTCATAGAAAGCCGGAGTCCAGAACAGTTTGGTTATTTCCTTTAAAGTCACGATTCACCCCATGGGATTAATTACTAGGATTGGGTTGCACCAATAAGGATTAAATTAAGCACAGTTTAGAGCTAATCTAGGATTTATTTGAAATCGAGTTGTGTTGCACCACTTAATTTTAAATACAGATTAACAAATCGGGGATTCGAATTCTAACCTGCGATTAAAAGTTCCATCTACGATTCATTTTCTCCATCATGATGGATTCGCCATTGACAACATTGCAGCAGTGCATGTGGATTTCCTAAACGTGGAAATATAGGAATTCTCCCGTGTAACTAAACAGCAACAATGTAACTCTTTCACTTCCACTGGAGTGACTACAAAGGGATTGTGAACTTTAAATTAAAAACAAAAAGAAGCAACTGGCGTTATTAACCGCTCATTCCCATAACCAATATAGGTTGAGAAAATGAAAAAATAAAAAAATAAAAAAATTTATGAATTATAAATCTGAGTTTAAAGTGATGGAGCAACAAGATTATAGTTAATCCAGGTTTATTGTGAAATTCAATCCAGGATTAATGTGATGGTTTAAATGTAAACCTGCTTATTTTACACAAGTTTAAGGTTTGGTGCAACAGATAAACCTTTAGATAATTAGATAAACCTTGATTTAATCTAGATTTAAGATTAATCCTTATTGGTGCAACCCACCCTAAGTGTTTTAGAGCACTAAACTCATCCAAAGTGCACCAATTTTAAAAAGATACACCTCAGTAAAATCAACCAAAATAAAAACACAGGAGGACATCTGCAAAACTCTGCAACATAACATTAGATAACACTACAGATAGTGATAGTATATGACAATTTAGCTAGCTTGTACTGCTGACAGTAACTACATAGGCAAATTCCACCAGAAACATCATCATACCCAGCAAAATAGTTCACTGAGCAGTTGAAGTAATGCCAAAATAAACAAGATGCATATTTTCTTAAGATGCTGTTAAAATAATAGTTACTTGTCATTAAATTTCCCTACCAAAAGCAAAAATTATTTAATATGATGATGGTGGCACCATGTATTATTTTGGTTGTAAACTGAACTCAGTACTAGCATGGTGAATTTTCTAATTAGATTCATTGACGGTTGTATTCCTTTGTACCTCCTAGGCACATTTGGTAAGGCGAGTACAATGTTTTTCCTTCTACAGTAAATGTTATGCATTTAAGGTCATCTAAATTCATTTCTTTCAGCCTGCTTTTCTTTGTATAGGTCAGAAAAGGCTTCACTATCCCCAGCCACAGATTTCAGCTCCTCTTGGTGGGTTCCCAGATGTTTCCAAGCAAACTGTGAGATATATGATCTCCAGTGGGACATAGGTCTGCCCTAATAAGGCGCTATTAGAGGTGCTAATAGAGGTCTTTTGGGGCAGGAATCATGCTAGCAGCCCATGCTAGCTCTATGAATATATTTTAGCAGAGATATTAAGGCCATTAAGGTAGTGTATTGCTTTATAGCAAATAATCAGTATTAAATCTAATACATTTCCACAAACAAAAGCAAAGTATAAGTGCATCCAGTGTGTCTATGTCTTGTACATCAGAAAAGCATGTGCACCTTGGTGACCTTTTTTCCCCATGTAAATGCTAAGACAAGAAAACTCCTGAATATCTCCTTTTTTCAGTTCTTTGAGGTCCTTTTTCTAATTTTTTGTTGGGTTGTAAATTTTGCTGAACACTGGTAAAAGTGGTTTAATGATAATAGAGCTTGAGGAAACATGTCCTCTTCAAGAAACATGTCCCAAAACACTGAATAAAAGGTACATCTAACAGCTGAAATCGAGCTCTAAGACTGTACTGTATGCTGGATGACTTTATGCTGTTGACTCTAAACTGCTTATTAGGAGATTGCTCTAAAATTAAATAAATGGTAGCCTTTAGCAAAAGTCAAGTGTGATCGCATCTTGATAAAAATTCATTTGAAACTATGTTGTTATTAATTTCGTCCCGCCCCACTAAAATCTATGGTCTCAAGCTGCTGCTGCTTAGGTTATTTCCAAACCCGTGTATGTGACACAATATGTTTCAGAATCTGTAAATGTCTGGTTTTCACTAAAGGGCTTTGACAGTTATTCTGAGATTCCTGTGGGCTCGAGCTTATATTCAATCAGCAGCATAACTTCATGGTTTGAGCAAAAGCAGCTTTTGCGTGCACCATATTTGTATTCCTTAGCTGAAAAAAGGCTCAATAAGCACACTCCTTATTGGTAAGAAACTTTTTTTTTCCTTTCTTCCATATTACTGTTGGTTTTTTTTTCTTTTTTTCTCAGATTTACCAAGGATCACATGAGGATGATTATCCATTCTGTATTGTTTAAATCTCGGCTCTGCTTTAAAATTTCAAATACTGTTAATAATGAATGAAACCCATCTTTTTTGTGGATGGAGAACACTTTTAAGTAGATAATTTGACACTGTAAATAGAGCTTGGTAAATTATATACTCTAAATGTCTGAATAATATCCTCCAACCAGTGGTCCATCTTTTTATGTCTGTGCCATGTTGACCACAAATTTCAATGATCAAGTAAGTGTTATGATATAGGCTCCATTTAGCATCGAAATGGTGTATGAACTGGTAATCAGAAACGCAAATCACTCGTTTACTTTCAATAGATATTTAAGACTTTTGCTGTTGCTGCACTTTCTTCACCAGACAGGACTCCCATGTGCCCTAACTCTGCCAGGAGTAGAACTATTTTCATTTCAGTGAACACAATAAAAACTATACTTAAATCCTTCATGGATGATGCTTTCCACTATGTTTTTAGTCAATGGATATTCCATGAAAACGACTTCATGCTTAGCCAGACCATGTGATATGTCTCTCTAAGGCCAAGTACAGAGGGTAAAGAGAATCTTGGCAAGTATTATCCTTTGACATATTTTCTATAAACTACATTTGGTTCCCTGATGCACTATATGGTGGCACATCAAAACCTGAAGTGTGCATGATTCATTCTAATAATCGTACACGTGAACAGAGAGGCGCCACCTTACCCACAAATATGCTTTTCTCTTTGGATTCTTTGCGCCACAGTCACACGATTTTATGAAATCGCAACAGAAACCACTGGTGACTAAACCAATGGGACAGAGACCAATATCATCCACTTCATGTTTTCTTTGCCTGACAGACTGAGTGAATGCCTCTCATTGAGATCGCAAAATAATACAGTGCTCGTCACAAAGCAGTCTGAAGGACTCACATGCAAGTGTGAGTTGGCGTGATAGAATATTATATTTAACATTCTATTCTTACATATTGTTGACAACTTTTCTGCCATAGACAAATTCCAATACAAAACCACAATCATAACCCATGTGTGCATTTTGATGTCAGTTCAAAGTTTGGGACTTTGAACTGACATCCACCAGCAGTAAACATGTGAGGCTGTGATGACTGGGAAAGAATACACTGACTCTACAAAGTACATCCACATCCTCCCACAGAGGTGTTTACAGCCGTCCCTCATGCTTAAATAACATGACTGAGAATCAGCACAGCTATGAGCAATTGTAGCAAACAAAGGAAACTGCTGAGTTCAGGGAACAAATACATGCAGATATAATGCCCCAAACATGCTGATGATATTTATGCTCATCTGGAGCCTGCTTTGTGAGCCATGGTTCCAGGAGCGTGGGCCACAGCTACAGACAGGACAGATGGGCTCTTGGGGCGGGGTGGTGGGGCGGGAGGGTGGGAGGGTGGGCAAAGAGGATAGCAGATGCTGTATGTGGAGCAAGCGCAAGAGGACTCCCTAAATCCCCACACATCTGGAAAGTCTATTGGGGACTTCGATTACATTTTGCTTTGCGTTCAGCCGAGGACATACCTCACAGGTTGAACTTGTAGCTCCATTGTTTAGAATCTACAGTGTGCACATTAGCAGTTTATTGAACAGATATCATATGGACATATGGACACTCAATGTGCAGGTATGTGCTGGCATGGCGCTTATCAAAATGGGGTAAAGTTAAACATATTAAGAATTGAAAATAAAAAATAGGAACAAGAACCTAATATAGATGCGGACAGCAATTGGCAGGCCCAGGAACTAAGGGGTCAGCAATGTTTTTTTCATGAGCCAGTTTTGGCATGTGGATGTTATTACGGCACGACAAACGCTTACCCACTTACCAGCCAATCACAATCCAAATTACAGCAGCAATGCCTGCTGAATAACAGACCAAAATCCAATGCTCTTACTCATATAGGCAGTGAAGCTAAATGCTGGACATGCATTTGGTAAGACATCCTTTATTCAACGTGGTCACTGTCTTTAGACTGAATGTTAAGTACAGCTTTCAGAGTTTACAACTACTCTATTTGCCCCTATAGTTACTAATTCCCCAAATCTATGAAAATGCATTCATAATGGTGTTCAGCTGGACTAGACACACACAGGCCTGATTACTGCAAAAACCCTGTTCAATCAAATCAACACTTAAATAGAACTTTTTCAACAGCATGAAGGTAACACACTATTGCAAAATTTAAAGAAATTCCAGAAATGATGAGGAAGAAGGTGACTGAAATGCATCAGTATGGGAAGGGTTACAAAGCTATTTCAAAGGTTCTGGGACTCAAAAGGACCACAGTGAGAGACGTTATCTCCAAATAGATAAACTTGACACAGTAGTGAACCTTCCCAGAACTGGCCGACGTTCCAAAATTCCTCCAAGAGCCCAGCAACTACTCATCCAGGAAATCACAAAAGACGCATGAACAACATCAAAGGACCTACAGGCCTCTCTTACATCAATAAAGCTCACTGTTCATGACTCCACTATCAGATAGACACTGGGCAAAAATGGCATACATGGAAGAGAGGCGAGGTGAAAATCACTGCTAACCCAGAAGAACGTCAAGGCTCATCTGAATTTGACCAAAACACATCTTGATGATCCTCAAACCTTTTGGAAGAATGTTTGAAAGTGGAACTGTTTGGAAGACAGGGGTCCCGTTACATCTGGCGTAAACCAAAAGCACAAAATTCCACAAAAAGAACATCAAAAGCATGGTGGTGGCATTGTGATGGTGTGGGGATGCTTTGCTGCTTCAGGGCCTGGGCAACTTGAAACAATTGAGAGAAACGTGAATTCTATTCTCTACCAGAAAATCCTAAAGGAGAATATCTGTCCTTCAGTCCGTAAGTTGAAACTCAAGCACAACTGGCTTATGCAGCAGATCTCCAGTTATCGGAAGTGTTTGGTTGCAGTTATTACTGCTAAAGGTAGCACAACCAGATTTTATGTTTAAGTAGGCAATTATTTTTTCACATTGGTGATAAGTGTTGGATAACATTTTTTACTTCAATAAAAAAAAATTGTATTGTATGTTTACTCAGGTTGCCTTTATTTTGTATATTTCCTGTTGAAGATCTAAAACTATTTAGTATGAGATGTACACAAAAACAGACCAAATCAGAATACTTTTTCACAGCATTGTAAATTCCAAAAACATATGACAAAATCAAAATAAAAACACTTTGATATACCTGTTCGGAGTTTGAATACTGGGCAAAGGAAGTCCAAAAGCTGCTCAGAAGTTGGAAGCGATTATGAGGGCATATATTAGGAACATTTTGGAGAATATTTGTTTTATTTACAATGACAAATGCTTTTTGAACAATATTTCATCTTTAAAAATTAATATCTTCCTCCATTTTGAGTATGCCAATTTTTTTTGCACTCATCTGTATATAGGTTGTTCAAATCAGTAGTCCTCCTGTACAAATCATTCATTCATTCATTTCCTTCCCATTTTCCTGGTAGAGATCGCTGTGGCAACTGGTTGTGAAAGCCAGTCCATACTTCTATATCTTCTGCCACAGATTCCTGCTCCTCCTGGGGGATCCCCAGATGTTCCTAAGACAACTATAAGATATAATCCTCTCCTGTGTCTTCCTCAGGGTCTCTGTGGAAGCCATAGCCATGGTCACACCATAGTGTGTGACCATAGGTGAGGAAATGGATGTAAATTGACTGGTAAACAGAGAGCTTCATCCATAAACTGAGTACGGTTACTGTAGCACTGCTGCAACTGAACCGATCCACTTGTCAATCTCATAGTCTATTTTTCCATAACTTGTGACTAAGATCCCAAGGTACTTCAACTTCTCTGCAAGTAAATACCATGGTAATTTTCCGCTAATTCTCAATGAGATTTTCACATTGTTGAGTGCCAATCAGAAGAAAATGAAGACATTACAGCTGGTTGATGTAGAAATGCTGATGTTAAGGCATGAATTCCTTCATGCCTTCATCATTCTCAGGGTCTGCGGTGGCATTAATTCAGACACCCGAGATTACAGGCACAATAATAACACGGGCTTTAGCTGTATCCTCACTGAAGCATAACATCGAAGTTAAACGTCAGCGCATGATGTCTTCGTTGGCGTTGCGCTCTGGGCGCCGGTTGAATGCCACTCAAACCCACATGCGTGACTTTAGGGAAGTCGAGTCTGCTGTGAGGTAAGGTGCACCATTTCATCCGAATCTGAGCCGAAACCACAAACACCAGTTGAACAGTGTGGAAGATACAGCACACTTAAACAATATGAACTGGGTGCTGGAGAAGTACGATGAGTAATTATGCTGCTGGGAGAGACTTGTGGTCGAGACATTTTTTAACAGATGGAATAGAAGCGAGTCTTGGTTTTGTTTTGTGGCTGCTTGATTGTGAAAACTGTACTTCAGCAAAGAGCTACTGATTGTTAGTGACTGATTGCTTCAAGTGAAGCAACTGGCAACACTTGAAAAAGAATATATGAAGTGAACGAGGAATTCAAGAAAAAAACCCCCCCAAAAAACAATCTCTCCACACAGGGCTGGTGAAATGTTACAGTCTGTGAGAGAAGAAATGTGATGTACACAGTAACTCGAGCCACACTGTTTTGGCTTTCCTTTCTCTCTTGTCATCACTGTCGCTGGAAAAACCCATGTCGTGCTGTTAGATGTTAACAGAGAAGCTCACATATCACTGTATTAAAAGGGCAAGAGAAAGCTTGCTAACGTTACTGTACTGTACATCTCGCTCAATGTACTTTGGTAGGCTGTTGAAACTATCGGTTTAGGAATCACAAAAAGTTGAAATTTTTTTCACGTGACTTAAAAACTCCATCAGACTGGACAACGGTGATTCCTATTCTGAGTACCGTATTTCACAATACTTCATTCGAAGACAAAGAAACAAAAAGATTCCATCATGTTAATTTCAACACCAAACACCAGTGCTTAATATGTAAATCTGCAGGTCCCGGAACAGCAAGAACGTAGTGATCTGGCAGGTCTGGAGGCAGGCGAAACTCACACACATGTCAGAGTGCTTCCAGAATCTCATGTAGCTAACGATATTCAGTGCTGATAGGTAGGCCTGTGTAATTGATCACACTGGTATAGCGACGTAACGAGTTTACAGCAGTGAGTATTCTTAGTTCAAAGGGAAACATTTA
This sequence comes from Ameiurus melas, assembly GCA_012411365.1. Classification (NCBI taxonomy): domain Eukaryota; kingdom Metazoa; phylum Chordata; class Actinopteri; order Siluriformes; family Ictaluridae; genus Ameiurus; species Ameiurus melas. Next base: position 23,724,406 of record CM022761.1, read on the forward strand.
TGGATTGCACATTTTATGAGCAAATGTACTGTCACCTCAGCTGCAAAACACATTTGCCCAAAGCATTTCGAAAACAAAGCTACATTTCAATATAGCAGTAAACTAACATTAACTGCACAACATAATAAAAAGAAAAAAGCATCTCACCTAATACGAAATATTCAACAAAGCTGTCATGTCCGTGTCCTCTTACTCTTTCCCGTGTCGTGTTTTGATTTGAGTGTCTGTGGTGGTCCTGTGACCCTTACGTGCCAGAGACAAATCTCCCTGCAGTTCTCGCCTGCTTTCTCACTGAAGCTCAGCAGGATTGAGTCTGACCACTACCTGGATGGGAGACCTCCTAGGGAAAACTCAAGTTGCTGATGGAAGTAGTATTAGTGAGGTCAGAAGGGGGTGGTCTGTCTGGGGCCTAATGCCCCAATATAGTGACAAAGTGATAAAATATTACTGTAAAAACAGCAACGTCTTTTATTTAGACATTAAACCGAGGTCCTGACTCTCTGTGGTCATTAAAAATCCCAGAACACGTATTGTAAAAGAGTAGGGGTATAACCCCGGTGCCCTGATGAAATTCCCAAACTGGCTCTATCACGGCCCCCTAAAAATCTCCATCTCTGAATTGGCCACATCACTCTCTCCTCTCCACTAATTTGCTGGTGTGTGGTGGGTGTTCTGGTGCACTATGGCTGCCGTCACATCATCCAGGTGGATGCTACACACTAGTTGTGGTTGATGAGATTCCCCCCCAAACAAAACATGTTTTTTTGTTTTTGTACAAAAACATTTGTGTAGATGTCAGTAAAGAAAGTAACATATTATATAATAGACCGATTTTCAGATATAAAAACATAATGAAGGATGTCAGGGATTAAAGCTACACATTTTTTATGTGTGTATAAGTATGTGTGTCTCCCATACATAAGGTACAACATTGTTATTGGTCATTGGCCACAATGTCTAATGGCAGCTTCCTTTACAAATGTTCTCGGCCACGGTGAATGTGAATGAGGAAAGCTCTTTAAGGAAAGCTAAGAAAGTGTGGCTCGTGTGACTACTATACGATTAAAAGTATATGCATTAGAGTGCTTTTGAAATGATTCGCAACAGGATGTAGAGCACAGCAGTAACTGTGTGTCAGCATGCCGTTGTTTCTGGCGTCTCCCGACTGTGAGAACATTGCCAGAAAGATTCCACCGGAGTCGTGGAAGTGCAGTGAGGTGTGTGTTCAGCACACTCATAAAGCAGCAGCTCCTGCCCTGTAAACCAGCGTCATGGCGGAAGAGCTCGGATGAGAGTGGTGTTCCCAGGATCTCCTGTGTTCAGGAACAGGTCTGGAATGTGCTGAGTGACACTGCTTTACCCAGGAGGGACAACGGAGTCCCAGCGAGAAGCTAATCGTGTGAGGGAAAAGGGTCATTAGAGAAGAGTGTGGTTTTGAATCATGGTGCATTAGAAGCAGAGCAGAAACAGCATGAGGCCATCTTAGGACTGTTCTTGATCAAGGTAATGGTGATAATAAGAGTAACGTTTGCGGAAGTTAGAGGTTTACATTTTCACAGCTCTGGAGTGTATGCTGTTTTAGCATCCTGTGAGTGACTGGGTGGCTAAGAGAAAATATTAGGTGTATAAATGACTTACTGACTCTGCTCCTGGCCTGGTTAACCTTCTCACCCAGTTCTTTAGCCTCTGCAAACCTGTGAAGCATATGAAACCTATGTAGTAAAATCATATAATATTTTAATGGTTAAAAAGAGCACTTTGGCTGTTTTAAAACAGCACTAAAGGCTGTACAAATCAGGCTCTATTTCTGATACCGAGCTCATTATGTTACAGTCAATCTCCAGGTCATATATACTCAGCAAATACGACGCGTCCCTTCACATTCAACTGCTTTTATTTCCAGAAATTGCTTAACATGTGTAAATATTTGTATTAACATAAAAACCCGAAGAAGTTTCACAGACATTTGATAAACTAAAATGGAATAATGAGTCCCTGAACAAAGTGGGGGTCAATATCAATATCAACGTATTACAATATCAAAGTGGGGGTCAATATCTGGTGGCCTCCATCTGCTTTAAGTACTACAGTGCATCTCATCCTCATGGACTGCACCAGATTTGTCAGTTCTTGCTGTGAGATGTTACCCCACTCTACCACCAAGGCATTTGCAAGTTCTTGATCACATCTGGGGGGAACACGGTTACATGTAATTTTCCACTGCAGGGACGATCAGCTGTCCTTCCTGTCTCCCTGTAACACTGTCTAAGGCGTCTTACATTACAGACATTGCAGTTTATTGCTCTGGCCACATCTGCAGTCCTCATGCCTTCCTGCAGCAGGTCTATGTCATGTTCACACAGGTGAGCAGGAACCCTAGGCATCTTTCTTCAACATAGCTTTTTCCAGCAACAGTGATGACAAAAGAGGAAAAAGAGAGGAAAGCCGAAACTGTGTGGCTCGAGTTACTGTGTAAATCACATTTTTTCCCTCACAGGTCTCTTTAGTGTCCTAAGTTATTGTAACTGTGACCTTAATTGCCTACAGCCTGTAAACTGTTCGTGTCTTAAGGACTGTTCCACAGGTGCATGCATTAATTGTTTATGGTTCTTAGAACAAGCATGAAAAACCTTGTTTAAACTCTTTCCAATAAAGATCTGTAAAGCTTATTTGGAGTTTACAAAAATATCATTAAAATACAGTTTCCAGAAAAAAGTAAAATATGGCGAATCTGCAGTACATTTTGTTTGCACAGTACATTTTGTTTTTTTATTTATTTACTTTTACACATACAATAAATGCACATTGTTTTGCATTGTTTATGATTCAGATTGCGTAATTTATGATTATGCTTTTCAGTCATCATTTTTCTTCATTCAAATTTTGTTCCAAATATTCTGAGAATTTGGGAATCGGAAAATCGCAACAATTGATTCGTCGATTCAATCGATTGATTCGTCATGTTAGTGGAGTCATGTTAGTGGAGTCATGGACAAGATGGAAGACTGCTGTTATACCCTAATACCTCATCTCTGTGATGGCCAAATATTTTGCAACGATGGAACTGACCTAGTTTTTTTAGTCGTTCTGTTCTATTATTTAAATGATTTCATGTGTTACATTTAGTAGCGTCAACTGAAATGTTTGGTCTCATTTGTTACAAAAAAATAAAACACCCAGATAAATTTCGTTAATAGTAACCTATTAATGTTGAAGATGGGTGACACAATTAGTGTATATCTATGAAACCAGGCTGTAAGATATGGCACTTCTAAGTCTGTGCCAAGAAGACGTCTTAATGGGTGGTAACTTTATCACAATTTTGGATCAAACGAGGGTTATTGTTACACCTGTAATGGCAATGCAGTCACTTTAATTGTTATCACTGTAATCTCTGTGACCAACAGAGGGAAGGGAAGAAAACTGACGTTATGCCATTAAGTTGCTCTTTCACCGGCACAAAAATAGAGCCCACTGATACTGTAAAAAGATACTGACCTCTGTTTCAGTATGACCTTGTTGTCTTCAATAGTTATATTATCCTCATGCTCGGTCCTAAATATTTCAAATGCCTCCTGTCGTCCCATAGACAGCTCTGCTCCTGAGGAGAGTGTCAAAACAAGTCAGAAACTTTTCTAAATAAAGAGAACAGTCTGCTAAATGAGGGATAAATACAGTTGTTCAGTCAACCTCATCACATTGTTATCTGATTGTATACCACAGCACAGATGAATTCTCAGTTCTGATTGGTCAGAAGGTGTTGCTTAAGTAGTGAATAAAACATGACAAGGTGTACTACAAAATACTGTAATCATTGGCAGATTTTTGCTGTGATATGAGAGGAATAAAACAATCCAGCACATGCTGTTACAGGAAAACAATCAATCTCAGGGTGGTAATGGCCCTCTGCTTTGTAACAGGCCTCATCCACACACCATTGTTGATTATTTACCTATTACAGCGCACCTGTTTTATTCCTTACATAAAACCTATAATAACCTTGAATTTCCCCTTGGGGATCGATCGATCGATCGATCGATCAATCAATCAATCAATCAATCCATCCATCCATCCATCCATCCATCCCATCCCATCCATCCCATCCATCTATTGAATAATCCCAAATAAGTTTTGTGTCAGATGTGGTAAACTTGAATAAAACTGAGATCACTTATGTGATATGACAGAACAGGAAAAACCATGAGGTCAGACACTGAGGTTGACCAGACCCGAGACCAAACGTACAGTTCAGTAGACTCCATTACATTCAAAGCAGTACAGATGGCAACAATCTATAGTCCATATTGTCCAATTTTCTCTCAGTGTTTCATTACATTTCTGCCATCAATCACATTACAGATATATAAACAATGAATAAACAGTTCAGGGAAGGTTCAGCTGGGTTCAGAGATGCTCCTGGTCACTGAAGGACTACAACTGATCTCTTTTATATCTGACATTAAAAGCACCATTTGGCTGGATCCCCAAAATCAAGACTTTCTTTGTTTGCTATCATGTTTGTTTAAGGGATTTTGTCCTCCTGAGGAGTGCTAGATGCTGTGAGAGCAGCATGGAGCTTTCATAATCCTTCAGAGAAGAAAGAGGTGGTGCAAAGTCAGATCTGCTGCCTGCGACCCCCCTAAACACTAGAAAGGCCAGGCCAAAACAGCTGTCAGTGATGAACGAATCCAGGTGCAAAACAAAGACTCTGGCAGGTAAGCGTTATAAATGGTAAAGAGATGTAGAAATCCTGTTTTAGGTCTCTCAGGGGATACAGTAAAATAATAACTGGATAATATTTGACAGCCGCTCACTACAAGTGGATTCCATTAATGGTCCAAAATCAGTACGTCCAGAAATGAGCACTGGGTATGTAATACCAGGTATGTAACAGTATATATACACACTAAAGACAGAGTATCTATCAGAGAAAGCATGGAAAGACTGTGTAATAGATCATTTACACTGACACTCACAATGCCAGCTGAGGATTGAATAGATGAATGGAAGTTATGTTAATGACACAAACAACCAATGGTCTTTGAGCAGCTGTGTGTCACCATTTGAATATTTAACCTCTAGCTTAACCTTTGTTCATGACAAATGCACAAGAAATAAAACATTAATCAGGCTTTATATACAGGAAGCAAGACCAATCACTGTAAAAGCTGGATGATCAAGATCCCTAGAGAAAGAGAGTTTATGGGAAATGAACTACAAACCCAGTTTCAGAAAGAGGAAATAGCAATTTTGATGTGTCTCGTATGGTCGTGAGAAAATCAACATCCACCCCAAACCTTAACCAATTTTTTTTTATAATTAAATTTTCTGAATGAGCTGATGTTTGTTAACCCCTAGGCTTTTAGAGTCATACTCAATGATTCTGCTTCCTTTTTCCACAGTGTTTAAACACAAATTTGTTTCAATTGTTTAAACACACAGTTCTGTGCTGTGGGAAGAATCAAAGGCTTGAGATATTTCACTTTACAAAAAGTTCTACTTTTGAATAAATTATGGGGGGAAAAAAAACTTTTCCACGACATTCTAATTTTTTATTTTAGATGCACCTGTATATTCTGTATTATCTCTATATAATTCAAAGTCTATATCCTAGGTTATCTTTATATACAGTATATCTTTATGTATATTATCTGAACATACACTGCATCATATCCATGGATAATCTGGGTACTGTTGTATAGAGAACGTACATCTCTTGCATATTAAAAAAAAAGAATAAATCTAATAGAGGTTTTCTATTATAATATAGTGTATTTATCATTCATACTCTTCAAAAGCTACTGCACATATTCACTGTCCAAACCCTTGTTATTTATTTATTTATACATGTTTACACATTCAACCACTGGCACCCTGTCCAGGGTGTATCCCGCCTTGTGCCCGATGCTTCCTGGGATAGGCTCCAGGTTCCCCGTGACCCTGAAGAAGGAGTAAGCGGTAGAAGATGGATGGATGGATGGATGGATGGATGGACATATTCAACCTGCACTTTGTTAATTTATACAATGCTACTATTTGCACTTCTGGTAGATGCAAAACTGCATTTCATCGCCGAGTACCTTCACTGTGAAATGAAACTTGTCTGTCTGTCTGTCTATCTATCTATCTATCTAATAACTGAAAAAATAAATTCAGGTGTCCTTCTTTAATTACTACACAGTTTTGGAAAATGATTTTAATATGTATACTATATGTACCACCAGATGGGACCTTAATCAATAAAATATTTATAAAAAAATAAAATAAATAAATAAATAGGACACTAATAATGATGTAAAATTATGGGAGCAATTTAAACACTGTAAAATAGGAATTCACCTAATTAACCAAACACAGGAAAAACCACAGGGCTCTCCTCAGAATCCCACCACATTAAGTCTGCGTATTTCTGCAATCGTTAAACAAACCTCAGTGTAAGACCTGAAAACATACACAAAACAATTGAAGACTGCATATAAGAATCATTTTGCAACTCCTATGAGTCTAACTCAGTGTGGAAAACTCTGTCCATTATCCAGGCAGCCATTTGGAGCAGTGAAGTCAGAGTGCTCTGATGAAAAGAGCAGAAGAAACCAACAGTACAAACCCTAATAGCATCTAATGCTTTCCAGGATTACACAGCCATTAATATGACAATAAGTATTAATCAAACCTTCAACTTGTTCAGTGATAAATCTACAGAACCTTTCAGCAGTTCGCAATCTGAGATCATTAACATGAGACGTTTCTTTTCTTCTTCTTCTTTTTTTTTGTGAGTTGCGTGACCTGGCTGTATTTGAAACCCATGTCTTAAATGCTGACAGTAAGCATACTCCAAAAGGTCAACTTCTTTAACACACTTAGCCGCAGTAGCCCAAATGCACGTCATATGTGATGGTAAAGCACTCTTTCAACCATGTGATTAATGTACAAGGCAAAACTAATATGAACCTTACGTCTCGCATCCACAAAGTAAAATAGGGTGAATTAAGAAGATCTTAAACAGCCCAGCCAAATACACTACACTTGCTTTACATTTGTCTTGTCTTGAAAAATGATAGGTCATTTTATAGCCTTATGTACAGTTCACGGCAAAGGTTTTCATTCCTTTTGCTGCAGAAACAGAAGGTATTGAATGCGAATTAAGGTTTACAGATGTTTGTTCAAGTACTAGTCAAGACCAGTATGTATGTTAAGATATTACATTTCTGAAGTAAGGTAAGTATTATTAGATTATTCGTAAGTAATCATCAAACGATGGGGTAGTGTGATGACTATTTTCCAATAACAAAACATCCCAAAGTGTATTATTTCTACTATACCACAGCAATATGGCAATACTAACAATTTTTTTCATCAGAAAAAATAAAAGAAGTACATTTTATCCGTTTATAGTTGCATCTAATGTGGAACATCTGCAGTACAAATTCCTGGTATGACTTACATTTTAAAAGCTACAAACAGCTGTTCCCTAACCAGCCTCATATCATCCATTCTAAAGACTTCCTGGTGTCAGAAAAATGCAAATTACAGCTTGACCTCTATTTGTTACAAAACCTTGACACTGGAGACTCCTTACATAGATAAATGTTTCTTCAAAGAAAACATCACCATATCAAGAATGATTTGCGTCAGCTATACAAGCTGTTATTGCGTCAGCTGTATAAGTTCCTGCGTACGTTGTTTCTACAGAAACGTTTTGTCTTGCAGCTAAATACTGTCAGAGCTGCTGTTAAAGAAAATGAATCAACACCTTCTAACCAATCAGAATCGTGAATTTAACAGTGCTTTGGTATAATGTGTTAGAAATATTGACTTTTATTCATCTTACCACTCACGAGTTAGGTCACCTGCTGATATAACATACATTATGGTAGCTATAAACATTTGTTCCTTTAAAAGAGTCTCGTTGGTGTTATTGAAGTGTGTTATTCATTTTATACCACAGTGGACTCGCCAATGATTACAAATTTTCATTTATTAGAGAACACAACAACACAGATTTGAACCACTTATAGTCGCATATAATGTAATGGAATGTCTGAAACATGCTGCCATTTACATTATAGCTATATACTTTATATACGTTATAGAACGCCTTGAACCTGTAACCAGTTTCACCTTCCTGGGACCACTTTTGGTAGGTACTAACCACTACATACTGGGAACACCCCCAAAAGACCTGCCATCTGACTGGGTCAGATGCTCTGACCCAGTCGTCTAGCCATCATAATTTTTCAAAGTCGCTCAGATCTTTTTGCTTGCCCATTTTTCCTGCTTCCAACCCATCAACCTCGAGAACTGACTGCCACCGTAACGAGATAATCGGTGTTATTCACCTCACCTGTCACTAGTTTTACTGTTATGGCTGATCCGTGTAAATGTCTCCTAACAGACAACTTCACATATCAATGATTACATGTTTTTTCTTTATTATTAGCTTTACATTTTGTAGATCTTCCACCGTACAAATCCCTTCAAATGGGCTGTTACTATAGAAATGCTAACACGTGCGCATTAATAGAAACCGGCGATTCGAATTACAGCCTGAACTACTGTCAGAGCTGCCGTTGTAGCAATTTAATCACATTCTGACCAATTAGATCTGAGAAGTTAACAACGCTGTGGCATAAACTGCTTTATTACTTCCTACAGACACAATTGCCTATAGGAACATTTAATGACAAACATGTTATTTGATTGGAACTATGAATCAGCCTCTTGTAAACAGGAGATAATTATTTGCAGTTAGGCGATCATTCAATCCCGGTAGACAGCATGCTGAAACACTCCACGCTGCCTGCTATGTGGTATGCTTTGGCTTATTAAGAAAACATTTAACCTCCCATGGATGCCAAACAGAAACACGTCAAACTGGCCTAAATGTTGGACATCCAGCACTGTTTACTCATTCGTGCTGTTTTTGCCTTTGGCATGGAAATCCAACTGCAATGTGAATTCCTTTACCATGTTTACAGATCGTGCCTTTTTTCCTATAAACCCCTACCTCTATCACACAATTTCAATTACTCAGTGTGCAAAGGGAGCAGGAACAAGCCCACGTGAGCTCAATTGTCAGGCTTTTTAGGATTTTGTACGTTTTCTTTTTTTTTTCTTCTACTTTTTTTTTTTTAAATCCTGATTGAAACCAGCAGAACGTCCCCTGAAGATGATCTTACGATAGCCAACCATAACAAAATTCCACAAGAGTCATGCTCAGGAAACAGCCTCATACCTCTTACAAAAAACAGGGCATTCCTGAAATATTTTTCCACAAGCAACATGACATCACGCTATAAATGTTCTCTGGGGGGGATATTTGGTATGGCCATATATTTGCCTCAAATGTAGGTTTGAATTTCTCGGGACTTAATCGGCGTAAACCGAGATGACAATCGGATGAGTAATCAGAGAGCCGTGTTTAATAGGAAACACATCCAGAGAGAGCCGAAAGCAGTTTTAATCTTTTAAGAGTCTAGAAAAGTGATGAAGATGAAGGCACGAGTTAGAGATTTGATAGTTGCCATGGTGGCATGACCTACGTCTTATACATCCCCCAGTGAGGCTGTTTTTCTTGTCACAAAATCTCCCCCTTTAGGAGATATATCCTCAGGAGCAACCTTATTCACAGTCTAGACAGCCGGGTCTGCTGTACATATTAGCTTTACACTACACAGTTGGAGCTCTGTTCACAGTAAAGAAATGTACTGTATCACATCAGGGTGACAGGGAGTGCCATGGGCCCATGTGTCAGAAGACCAACTGCATTTCTCTTCAAGCATGCACTGCTAGAGCACACCGTTTAGAGTTAAGAAAGACGTTATTTTAAAAACCTACGAGATGACTGAAGACGAGAACCATAAATAGATTTAGACAGTTTCCTGGATGTAACACCTCTAGAGGGCATATAGAGTTGTTGAGGCCCACCGAATGTTTGAAATTCTTTAGTTTAAGCGTTCGTGGTTAGCCCGGATAATTTTTTTTTGTGTTTACTAAAAGGAAAATACAGTTTGCGTAAAAGAATCATGATACAACGTCAATCATGTACACCTGTTACGTAATACAGACATACAGTAATAACAAGCCATGCATAGAAGACGGGGAGAAAATCTCGCCTCCAGTCAACTTTTGCAGAGACAGAATGGCTTCTACATAAAGGTCACCCTCATTATGTACTCTTACTGTTAATCTGGGAAGAGCAGAGGCCTGCAATTATCCACCCAAACCCATACTGCCCTCAGGACTTACAGGAAGCATCTCCAGACCTTAAAACGACTCACATTTATAGTCAGTTTATCATCACTTCTTAACTTTCTGAGGTTGCATTTACCGCTGGCGACAGCATCAAGGATCTTGTAATAATATACTTATAATTTTTCATTTTTAGATCAAGTTTTAGAATTGCACAGTAGGCCAATCAGATGTGGAGCGAATTATATCACAAGGGAATTTTTTGTTTTGTTTTGTTTTCTTCTTGTTTCTATACTATGTTTTTTGTTATTTATTCATTCATTCTTTCATTTTCAGTCGGCACTTTATCCTGGTCAGGGTCGTGGTGGATTGGAAGTCTACCCTGGGAACATTGGTCACAAGGTGGGAATACACCGTGAATGGAATGTCAATCCACCATGTGCACACTCACTCACATTCATTCACACCAAGGGGCAATTTAGTGTAACCAATCTACCTACTGGTATGTTACTGGGAGAAAGGAGGAAAGCAGAGAACCCAGAGGAACTCCACATGGAAACTCCATACCATAATATCCAAGACCATGAAAAAAAAAAACTTACATAGCCTCGTAAGATGAAATGTGATTTGATGTAATGGTCGAACAGAGTGTGTCTCCTCACTGATAAACCCATGTTGTGACTTTATATGACCATAAACAAGCTTCTATGGCATGAGCACAGGAAGTAGCAAGCATGTGGCCTACAGTATATATGACTGTGGTTAAGGGTGGAGGATGAAGGCCTACTCACTACATCAGTAAAGCTTAAACATGGAACAGCACTCGGTTATCCACAACCCTCATATACGTAGCTATATGGCTGTTTGTGTTTGGGTTGCTCACATTCTTTTGCTCCTGCTGGTTTTTATGTGATAAACACAAAATATGAACCCCGCCCCTCCCCCCACCCCACAAAAGAATAAACTAAAATGCCCTATATATCTTTCTTAGTAAAAAAAACAAAAACAAAACCCATGTCTACATTTTTCACATTGTTGCATTAACTTGCACATGATGAGTTTTCTCTGAACTCAAAACAGTTACATTTCTTTAACATTTCTGAAAACGAGAGATGAAATCTTTTGGGAGCAATCAAAAGCAATGAACATTCCTTCGCCAGCTGTTCTGTCCCTGATGTAGGCCTTTGATTAGATTGACACAAATTACTTCTGGATAACATCAGGTCCATCCATTTTGTTTTACACCGCATGCAAGGCAGACGAAACAACACTGGAGTGCTGCAACTGAGAGCAGAACCCCTGCTGTCCTACAATACAAACTGTGTATGAAAAAACCTCTATGACAAGTATAGATCATCTAGGTTGAATATGATTTAACCTTTAAATTGAATCAGTGTTCTTTATTCTATTCTATTTTAGTTTTTTTGTTTTTGAATCTCTACAGATCTCTGGATATGGAATTTTAGCAGACAGTTGGAAAAGATTGCTTTCAACAGAAATATAAAACCCATTTTGGTATCAATTAAGGCAAAGCATGTAGTGCATTAAAGTACCAAGCAACATTTAAGAGAAAAAATGCATATGGAGCCTATATTGGGCGAGCTTATTTTCTGAAATGATAGTGTACCAGAAGCAACTGGCAGAAAGCCCAGAGGCATCCAACGACTCACTTTTCCTCACCAGATCCTGCAGTATGGCAGCAATTACTGTATGCCAGGTCACAAATGAGATAAACTGTGAGACCAGGCCAAAGGCTTCTTAGTATCACCGCATCAGTAAACGATGTCTGAGAGGAGTCTTTCCTCTCTGTGGCTGAAGGGCCTGAGTTTCCATCACTGAGGTTCTCATCCAAAATTGGTCTTTCAAGGACAAAAATATGATTCATATTGTACGCAATGGTGTAGTTAAATCCCTTTGTAAACACGGTTTAATGTAAAACGTTTTTTACAAACACCAACGCAGACGAAGATGCTTCAAAATCAAATAATGGGGCTTTCAAGGACTTTTCAAACACTAATATTATGTTTTGATGCAGTACACAAAAGATGTCATTCACCAAACAACAACTGTAAATACACTCAGGCAGCAAAAATGAGTTCATCATTCAGTTGGGTGTTACAAACTAGAGCATCTAGGAGCAAGTGGGTCTACCAGCCAATCCACCTACCAGCATGTTTTTGGAAGGTGGAGAAGCCAGAGAACCTAGAGAAAATGCACACGGACATAGACAGGAAGCTCAGGATAGAACCAGCGACCATGGAGCTGTGAAGAGGCAACACTACTATACATGCTACCATGCCACCCTTTGCATTACATGCACTCCTTTAATTCTGGTATTTCTTAAGTATTTTGCTACAATGTATCTTGTTTTCCATTGCTTCTGTTTGTAAAAGTTGCAGAGCTTGACAATCCGGGACAGACTAAAAGTAGAACCACTGCCCTTTCAAATTGAGAGGTGGTTCAAGCACCTTACAAGGATGCCCCCTGTTCGACTGGAGATGCATCTTGCTAGAGATGTATCAGGCACATCCCACTGCACTGAAACCCCAGGACAGACCCAGGACCTGCTGGAGAGGTTTTATCTCACACGTGACCTTCAGACATCCACCAAGAAAAGCTCAATTCTGTCAATGGGGATAGAGAAGTCTGGGCTGACCTCTTCAACCTGTTGCCACTATGAACCACCATTAGAAAATGGTGGAAAAAAAGCTAAAATCTACATTCAGGTATTTCAAGCACCTTGAGTGAACCCTTTGCACACTATTAATGATCTAATATATAATATAATCCTGATGTCTTGAGATTTCAGACATTAAAGTTATCCCTAGTAACTGAGTACTTCTTTCCTGTTACATGAACTGAACCCATTTTCCGATCCACTTCCACATACAGGAGATAAAAGATGCCCAAGATTGTGTAGTATTGCAGTGATTGACAGGGGACAAAGCAAGATCATCTATCCCACCAAGAAAGCATGAATATGTTTACTCTTTAGACTCCTGGCCACAGATGGCTTTGGCACTATCGGAATTCAAACTCGCAAAATCTCCCGCTAGTAGAGCAAACACTGTTTTCTGTTGCGTGAGAATGATGAGATGAGTAAACAATGAGATGAACACAACAGAATCTTGGCTGAACACACTGTGTGACAAAGTGTTCTCTATGCCGAATGAAGGACCTCTAATGATACAAGTGCTATTAAATAACACGACTATCTGCTTGTTTGATGGCCATTTCTAAGCAAACCTATACAGAACATGATGCAAATTGTGTGCCTTAGAAATGTCTTAAAGTATTCTTAGATTTTTTTGTCATATTTCCAACCCTTAATAGTTATTTGTCTTATAATGCCTCACGTGATTCTTCATACCAATACAACCAGTATCTTTCTTGATTTTTTAAATACCTGTCAGGAATGACAAATGATCTTTGACCGTATCTAGTTGCGTATAAATATAAAATGATGTTTGAATCTATATGTTCGAATGTACATCATGGTAAAACATAACAAGTCCAAAGACACAACTATAACAGAGTATACTGCAAAGTATACAGAGTCTGCTAGAATTTAAAAAAAAAGAAAAAAAAGAACTCATGACTCGTCTGCAGAAAGTAAATATACAACCCGAATTCCAAAAAAGTTGGGTCGCTGTGTAAAAAACATCTAAATAAAAACAGAATGCAGTGATTTGCAAATCTCATAAACAAATATGTTATTCAAAATAGAACATAGAAAATATATGAAATGTTTAAGCTGAGGAAATGTAACATTTTAAGGGAAAAATTTGAATTGGATGGCCGCAACACATCTCAGAAAAGTTGGGACAGGGGCAACAAAAGGCTGGAAATGTGTTACTAAAAAGAAACAGCTGGAGGTTAATTGGCAACAGGTCAATAACATGATTGGGTATGAAGCTTCCCAACTTTTGGGGAATTGGGGTTGTATTTTTCTTTGACATACAAGCCATGATCACTTCTGCAATTCAACCTTCTGTAAACCACATGGTGAGGACTACATGACCAGGATCTACAACACAACACGGCAGCATCATTATATCGTAATCAAAAGCAGAATGCTTACCATCTGGTGAAGTATTTTCTGGCAATGGGACATACCATGTAAATATCCATCACTTGCAGAGAAGGGAATGTCTCTGAAAATGTCATTTAAGGAGAGAATATGTGCCTCTAAGGACTTTTGCCAAAAAAGCATCCCTGTAGGTTTATGAACGTTCCAAGTCAACAGCATTCTGCAGACTTTGCAATATTACAGATTCCTTCATGCTTTTTTTTGGTCTAAGGCTGACACTTCTTATGTGTTAAACAAACCCCAGAGTTCCAGTTTAATGGACAACATTCAAACATCTCTATATTTCATTCACGACAAATAAGTCTATGCTCTCAAGTCTCGACCATTTGCTCTTCCTCTGTCGGCACAAGCATGTTTATAGTTGGCCACACTGGCCTCACTACGATTTATTACTGCACGTTTTGGCGGAAACGAGAAAGAAATATGGCTGATAGGTTTCAGGGGAAACCTGGTCAGTACATTCAATAATAAACCACTGTTGTCAAATGTGTTTAGACTGCAACCCGTTGCTAATTCATGACGTGTCATAAGCTTGTGTCTACAGAAGCAGAGGGCTTTATGTAAAGGAAAAAGAAGAAAAAAGAAAAGAAAAGAAAAACCTGGAAATTCTTGAGCAAATAATTGAACAGCTGGGGTGCAAAGATCACCTCTGTATTAGCTGTGATGCATTTGACAACAGCTGGAATGAAGTCAGACTAGGCAAACTTGGGATACTATGATATGATATCATCTGAATTCCAGACCTTTCATTCTCACAGCACATACAAAGTAGTGATAATGCAAGCACAGCTTTCCTGAGAGAGATCTGAGACAAATGTGCAGCAGAAAGCAGAATGCTTGTGCGTGCGTGCACACACACACACACACACACACACACACACCTTTATAAACACAGCACTCCGGCGTTGTCCATTAGCCACCATGCATCACAGCTTGATGAGTGACTGACTCTCTCCTAACTAGAACTGGACAGCGTCCAAACATGTGTTTGTTTGTTAATAATCTCCTCTTGCTGAGCCCTGCTTACAATTACTGGTCCTATTACCAAACTGGGCATCATTAACCAAAAATGTCCAGGAAAAACTGGGTGATCCAGGGCCTGTGGTGGAGCACACAGGAGCAACGGCTCGGTTCTAAAGTTGCTGGGTTGCACTGAATCCCCAAAACCATGATCACAGTAATGATCAGAGCTGAGGTTTATCATTATTTTAAAGGCTATACCAAACCACAGTGAAAGAAGGCATGCCAAACACATGGCAGTTGATGAAGAGGATCTATGCCTCTGGCTCCTTTCCCTGCAGTTCTAATAAGCAGGAAGATATGCTGCTCCAATTTTATACTCCACCCAGCTAACGGAAAAAGTCAGACAGGTTCTTAGAAGGTTTGCCTGTAATAACTAAGAAATAAAACTCGACCGGGCAGTGTGATGACGATACCACCCCAAACTGAATTCAAAGTATGCCCTGAGGTATTTAATTCATCTTCTACTACAGCAATTTGTTAACAATTTAGTCATACTTAAAAAAAATTTTTTTAATCTATTTACAGTTACATCTAATGTTATGTTGTAGCAGCTATAAACCATCATTCCCTCCCCTCGCCAACCTCATTGTTGTCTCCCTCTTGAAGCTAATAAGACAACAAAATACATTTTGTCATATTACTGAGAAACCACAAAGACCTGCATCCTGAAGACCTTCCCTGCATCAGAACAGCTTTATTCGGCCTGAGACAAAGCACTGACACTGGAGATTCCTTCCAAAATTCTAAAATAAACATCTGCTCAGAGAAAACCTCAGCATATACAGTGAGGGAAAAAAGTATTTGATCCCCTGCTGATTTTGTACGTTTGCCCACTAACAAAGAAATGATCAGTCTATAATTTTGATGGTAGATTTATATGAACAGTGAGAGACAGAATAACAACAAGAAAATCCAGAAAAACGCATGTCAAAAATTTTATAAATTGATTTGCATGTTAATGAGGGAAATATCTATTTGACCTATTTGTTTGTTTGATCTATTTGTTTATGTGATACGTCCACCATTCAAGTCTCGCTGTACCTTGTTACTATAGAGTATTAGAAAGAGCACATAAAAATAACGCTGTGATGTGATTTACAGCTGGCTCTACAGTTACAGCTGCTGTTCTAGATAATTAATCACCTTCTGACCAGTCAGAATCCAGAAATGACAATTGCTCGAGTAATATCTAATGGTTTGCTTCACGTTGTTTAGAATGTTGCTCACATAACATTTGCAGTTGGACAATGATAGTGTTAATAAACATTATATACAATGCAAATGCTAGTGTTAATAAACTACGCAAAATGGAAATGTTAGTGTTAATAACCTTTATGTAAAACGGAAATGCTAGCGTTAATAAATGTTATGTACAACCCTAATTCCAAAAAATTTGGGACAGTATGGAAAATGGGGAGGCCCCCCCAAAAAAAAAACCCATCATTTGAAAATTCAATTCACCCTGTACTATATTGAAAAAAAGTATTATTAACTTGAAGTTTCACTTTGTGAATTAAGTTTATTTTGGAAAGTATACACTTATTTCAAATCTGATGACTGAAAATCAATCTAAAAAAGTTGCGACAGTCGACTGTTTACCACTGTGTAACATCACCTTTTCTTTTAATAACACTTAAGTGTTTGGGCGCTGAGTGAAGACACCTGTTGGTTAAGTATAGCAAGCGGAATTTTCCCCCATTCATCCATTATGTCTTCGTTCCCTTATTTTGCACTTCTTAATGTGTGACACAATCTCAATCGGAGACAGGTCAGGACTGCAGACAGGCCATGCTAGCACCCATACTCTCTGCTTATGCAACCATGTGCTTGTAATCCAGGCAGAATGTGGTTTGGCCTTGTCCTGCTCTGGATGGCAGCACATGTTGCTCCAAAATGTGTACATATCTTTCTGTATTAATGGTAACCTCACAGGTGTGCAAGTTACCCATGCCATGGACACCGACACACCCCCATACCAGGACAGATGCTGGCTTTTGGACCTGACGCTGATAACAGCTTGGATGGTCCATTTACTTTTTGGCCCGGAGAACACGACAGCTGTTTTGTCCAAAAATCATCTGAAATGTCGACTCGTTGGACAACAAAACACGAATCCACTGTGCTACTGTCCATTTCTGATGAGGCCGAGCCCAGAGAACTTGACAGCGTTGATGTATGGCTTCTGCTTTGCATAATAAAGCCTTAACTTGCATCTGTGGAAGCAGCGGTGAATGGTGCTAAGTGAAAAATGTTTAAAAAGTATTCCTGAGCCCATGTCAAGATATCCATTACGGACTCATGACGGATTTTAAGACGTTTGAGGGATCGGAGATCACGCACATTCAGAAGGGTTTTCTACATTGGCCTTTACGGAACAATACTTAACCGGATTCTTTGAATCTTTTAATGATATTGTGCACTGTAGAAGGCGAAATGCCCAAAACCCTACCAATTTGTCTTTGGGGAATGTTGTTCTCAAAGTGTTGAATTATTCCGTTGGTAGATCGGCGAGCTTTGGCCATCCTTGCTCTTGAAGGACTAGGTCTTTTTTGGAGGCTCCTTATATACTATGATTAGACAATTGCCTCACCTGTTTCACATCAATTTTTTATTTCAACTTCTAAATTTAAAAGTAAAAAAAGTCCTAAATTGCCCCATCCCAACTTTTTTGGAACTTGCTGCATGCATCAATTTCAAAATAAACGTTTATCTTCAAAAGACTATGCAGTTGATTAGATAGAACATAAAATACCTTGTCTTTACATGTTTTTTTTGTTTGTTTGTTTAAATACAAGTCAAAGTTCATTTACAAATCACTCCTCTTTATTTTTATTAGCATTTTCCATACTGTCCAAACATTTTCGGAATTGGGGTTGTAAAATGGAAACATTCATGTTAACAAACATTATGTAATATAGAAATGTAAGTATTAATAAACATTATATAAAATGTAATGTTTACTTCTTCTCAGAATACCCAGGAAAATCGACACATTTCTAAAACTATAACATTCCGACAACGTTCTCCTAACCTAAAATTATTAGCTTGTCAGACTTTAGCTTTGAGCAAATGACTCTGGAAAGCAACCTACGGGTTTCTAGGTAAATTCCTCAAGTCTATTACTTCTTACAGCAGTTAACACAATGAGAGGAACCCTTGCACTTTCAGGCATCAGGAGTTTTCTGGCCTTGGTATGGACAGCAGAAGCAGAGGTTTAGTATGCCGTCTCTGTGGTGTTCTCCATCATACCCCCCCAAAAAAAAAACATTTCAGGCTTTTTGTTTTTACAAAGACTGCCTGCATGTGTTCAGTGAAAATAAGCAAATGCAAACGAACACCAGAAGAAAGCCCTGATATTCACAATCCTGAGACTTCCCTTTGAAATATTTTCGGACCATTTGCTTCCCTTCTTTTAATCTATTGTGCGCTAAACTGAAATCCATGAAGCTGTGAACATTCCATTAAGTTTTCATTGTGATAATGATCATGGAACTTTTTTGTTTATGAGTGCAAATGGGAGGCCAGAATCATTGCAAGAAGATGTAGAGCGTGACTGTGGCTCAGAGAGAATAGACTGTTCGAGCATGAACAATTACCAAACAATACACAGAAGATCAGTCAGGCCAAGCATTGAAACTTTCTCTTATAATTCACCCCAAATGTGTCATCAGGCCTTCAGATTAAACACAATGACATTTAGTGGGCTTCTGGGTTAACTAGATATAAATGTATTGATGTAATGCAGAGAAAATTTGCAGGGGTGCGTTTGATCGCTCACCTTTTTGCTTGCACTCGACACGTTCGGCATGTACGGAGTCCCCTGAAGCTTCATGCTTTAAGCTTTTCTCAGCATGAGTGCTAGAGGATGATGATTGGAGTGAGATTTGGGAGCCACTGAATTTTGCTAATTGAGCGTTGGCATCTTGAACCTTCCGCTTTTCTTTCTTCAGCATGCTCACTAGAATACCTAAAAAGCTTAGGTTAAGAATCATACTCTGGGAAAATGTTTACAGGTAACAGATTTTGTCATTGTACTTGTTTCATCTTGTTCAGAGTCGTGGTAAATCTTTAATGAATGAATCCCAAAGGTGGGAATACACCCTTTATGGGACACCAGTCCTGCCAAAGACCAGATGTTTTCAGTCATATTTGCAAAGCTACAATGTCGTGATCTTTAAACAAACGTTACGTTGCATCAGGTGCTTAGCTGGAATGAAAACCTGCGGCCCAACTGGCCTGTTGTGGATAAGATTGAAAACTACTGCCTCTTACATGGAATGTTTTGAGCGATGAAAGTCTCTACAGAAACGGCAGAAAACGCTGTAAAATGAGCCAAAGGGGCAACCTTTTCAGTTTTATACCATAGAAGGAGATATTTAATCACAACTCTTATAGAAACCACTTGTTTTATGGCTTCCACATTCTTTTCTTATTTTATCATGTGGGACACGACAGCATCTAGTTTAGGCTCCCTAAAAATGAAGCTGGTCAGCAAACACAAACTCATAATTCCCCATGTCTGTAAGACAGCTTGCCTCTCAACGTTAAGATAAATGACTCAGTATTTTTAGGGCAGAAAACATTTTCATATGTCTTCTATGGAAACAAAATCCTGGGACAGTGATCTCATCTGACTGCTTCTCTGTTAAGTCAAACATGTTGCAACACATTTATTGCAATTTATACTTGTATAAAACTATGAAAGTATGTATATTATATATATATATATATATATATATATATATATATATAATTTTTTTTACATTGTGTCCATAATAATTTTCCTGTATGAAATCAGAACTTTAAGAAACACTGGAATTACTGGTAGTGATGATGCACTCCACATCCACTTGATCCAGTCGACCTGCACAATGACACCCCACCCCACCCCACCCCCCATCCGACATGTACAGCCATAGAGTAGGCAGGCAAATGTCTTTGCAAGTATGGTATATCCCTTAGCAAGGTCTGCATCAGGGGACAAGCAAGTCTCCACCAATATGTTCGAATTACTATGACTGCACCAGTAACATGAAAAGTGATGTTAATGTCCTTAAAAAATCTTATCAAATAGCTAATGGAAACAGCTCTATAAGGTTTTTAAAGGCATATTAGGATTTACTTAGGAGAACTTCACAACATAAACAAGAGGTTAAATTAGTCTTGTCTCTTCTTTCATTTATCTTGTTTAAGTTGCTTCAGAAAGCATACGTGATAATATCATAAAATCACAAAGAAGCAGACTGATGGTTTTATCATTTGTCTCAATGCGGCTGAAACCGATGCAGATGTTTTCGTGTCGTTTTGACAAGGCCATATTATAGCAGCAGAAGATGAACTTCGGATTACCTCACTCCATCCAAAGCACACAAATCTGAAATGTCAGCACGATAACCTGCTGTTTACTTTGGAGATAAACTTGCACCAACAGACGATCGAGTCGCCGTCTGAATTTTCCACCGTACGGAGGCAGACGTAACGACACAGGGCGATGCGGTTGACATGCTAATTTCCCCCCAAACCCCAAATATGTGAAATTTCACCCTTAAACAAGCAAAATTATGGCTAACTAGGTATAAGAACTTTCAACAGGAAGGAGATGTAATGTTGGAATTTTATGTAGCCCTGATTATTTACACATAAATCACACCACGTTATATTTTATAATTCATGGTTTAAATTCATGAAACTGTTTCCTATATTCCATTCATTATTCTCTCATGAAATACAGACATCCCATGGTGCATTTTGAGGTCTTGCAGAAGGAGCACGGTTTGGCCAGTTTACAGCAGAAAAAGAAAGTCGTTTTGAGGGGATTTTTATGTTGGTCTTGTTCAAAATATTTACTATCGTCACCTAGACCATGTCAGAACCCCAGTCATTTATAATGCTCATAGTGAGCCATTAATCTGCCATTCAATACAACCTTAGAAACAAAGGCTGAATCTGGCAACTTAAAGCCTTCAATTTGTCCCTCTGGGAGAACTCTTAAACGTTCTATGTAGCTAGATTGATCCAAATAAGCCTGAGGATTTCGTTTTCCTAAGAGTGTATTTTGCATTTTTACACAATTAGATGTAATTACTATGTGATGAATGGTAAAGACTACACAGAGAGAGACAAATGAAAGGAAAATCAGTGGCTCTGTTATCCTGTGCATTTATTTTTCTGGCATGGTTTGGGTTCACTTCTACCTTTAGACTGAAGGGTCACTGCAAATCTATATTAGCGTCTTTTGTCTGATCACCTTTATAATGAATATTTCTGTCCTGATGGGAGTTGTCTCTTCCAGTCTATTCCCATCCACAGGGCCTGAGGGATTACTGAATGGTTTCAGGCATATAAAAATGTTGTAAAACATATGCTATGATGCCTTCACACTCACCAAATCTCAACCTAATGAAACACCTGAAGCAACATCTTAGACTGCACTCTCCACTGAATGAGGGAATATCTTCGTCTTTCCATTACAGTTTCTGAAACTTGTGTAATTTATGCCAAGGTGTATTGAAGCTGTTCTGGAGGCTCGTGGTGACACCTTCCCAGGACATTGCACCCCGTACGTATCCAGCACATATAACAGGATGTCCTGTGCTCAAACCACACTCAACAGTGCTATATAATTTCAATGAAGGATACTGATCTCGTTGTCACGCTGGGTTAGCATGTCCTTCAGTTTGAGCAGTTCTCTATTGGCTGGGCTGTCTGGCTTGTCTGTGATGCTTGACGATGCGAAAGGACTAATATCACCAGCTCCGTGCTGAGTATTCGGTTTCTCCCGCAGCCTCGCCTGCAAACAACAAAGCACCTGTTAGCCTTAGGCGTTACTTCATTTCATTTTTTTTCTACAAAGAAACAAACATTAATAAACCCACAAACAATGAGAGAAAGGTTAAAAAAAAGTAGTTTGACATTTGTTTTTCCTTGACAAAACATAGTGATATGTATATGATATCATATGTAAGATGCATCAGTGGTATTGTCTGAACTACAGTAGTCATGAGCACAAGTAGTTAAGTAATAGATAGAGCATTAGATACAAAAAGTGTGTTGGCCTGCAATAGTAGCACAACGTGGCCCACAGATAAATATTACCATAAATAAATAATAAACATATGAAATAGTAACTTTTCAGAAAAATTATGCTATTGTCTCCTGTGACAATTTTCACCTTTTGTAGTTTATGCTAACACATTATGTAGCACCATCTGTCTGTAGCAGTATAAAAGCAAAGCTAAATCATATTCCAACACTCATTTATTCAACTAGCTCCCTAGTTCCATCAGCCTACAAATTGGAAATGGTAAACGTATGTTATTCATGTGTTGTTAAGTAAAGCTAATAATTGAATTCACACATCTGGCTGTTTATTTTAAATACCAAGTAATTTATTACTCATAATTTTTTGTGCTATACACATATATATGCGCTATTCAAGCACACACGGCTAGTCTGGACTAACAATGGAATACACAGAGGGAACTCCTAATCATGAGTAGTGGATATGCCAAATCCCTCATGTCTGTATACATGTTCTACTGTAACAAGGCCAAATCTTTTCTTTAATAGAAAGAACAAGAACCATACAACACTTTCAGACAATAACTAGCCTTGGCTGTTATTGTTCGAAGAAGATTAGTAGGTTCATTCTAATTGAGATTATCTCTGTTTATATATATATATATATATATATATATATATATATATATATATATATATATATATATATATATATATATATATATTATATAAAACAGAGATAATCTAAATTTAGATGAACCATTTTAGTTCCATTAAAATGGAAACGGCTTGGCCCAGTGCCTTGTATTTGGTCCATAGTGAAAGCAGACATGTCTAATTTAAACTGTGTAGGGGACAGTATGGTCAGGGAAATGCAGACTAGAGCCGACCAGTGCAAACATGCCAACCAGTGTTGTGTATTCTTGACTAACATTAAGAACACCCAATAGCTTTTGAGAGAGTGCATAATGGGTATGGAATTTCGCAAGAGAAAAGTTCCCGGTTTTGGTTATGAAAGGAGAAGTAGCAGGTAGCAAAATGTGGTGCTGGGAAGGTACAGAACTGAGGTGAGTGGAAACAAGAAGACAGCACAGAATGTGAGAATTTAAAAAAACAAGACTAATAGAAGAGAAACTCTGAGTCAGGTCTGAGTGGAGAAGTGTCAAAGAACTACAGGCATCTGAAACCCAGACCTCAAGCATGTTATGCAAATTCTTCACTGTTGCAAAACCAGAGGGAATAATCTGCTGACCATTACCGCAATTCTTGAGTTTTAGCTTAAGCAGAAGTCTGCTTTGAGTTTAAGTGTTTCAAATACTTAACTCCTCCCTTCTAATTGATGAAGTAAACAATACACAAGTGCTAGAATGTGAAGTTTTCTCAACATGGACGTGCAGAGGTTTTTATGGCAGGACAGGAATCCAGTGCAGCTGTAAGGTCAACCAGATGCACTTATTCTGGTTTATCCGTCATAGAGGACGAGTTGCTGGTGAGTGGATGGACGTGATTGAGGATGAATGTTATTCACTTCAAAAGTACATTTAGCTTATGTTTACTATTTCCCAAAAGCACCAAATGACAGCAATCAAGGAACAATAACCTGGTTTTGGCAAAGCTGAAGTGCAATCTAGTGAAAATGCTTCTTTTCATTTTCTACTGAGACAGAGGAAAACTGCTGCCAATATTAGGCAGTCCTGTATTAACTGAATGACTTTTTTTTTTTTTATTTAATATAGTTTTGTAAAATAAGACTCAAACAAGTCACTCACATTCAGTTAAGGAATTAAAAGCTAGAGCAATAACAAAACAGCAGAATATGAAAAGCATTTGGAACAATTACAGAGAAGGCATACCTTAAGGAAACAAAAGCAGTGCTGGATTTTTCTCATATCTGGTCCTAGTTCCAGAGTCATTTCAGGGTCAGGGTCATCGAGAAACACCTTAAGCTGGTCTTCAATCCTACACACACACACACACACACACACACACACACACACACACACACACACACACCCCTTCCATTCACAAAACTATTCAAATCTTTTCTTAAATCTGTCAGATATTCATATCCTAGTGGGGACATTTGGTCTACACCAAGATATAAAAACTAGCAAGATAAACAAAGGCAAACACATTTCTACTCCATGCAACAAACACAAACATTTGTGGTTTTGGTGATTGATTTATCACTACATCCATCGAGTATCAGCTCAAAACCTAAACCCTTCATGAAAAGGGCTCTACAACAAATACACAAAACGAAAGACCGCACGCTCCCTCTTCCTACCCTTTAACACATAGGTTTAATCAGGCAATACGAGTGTTTAGCTCTATGCTACAAAATGTTTCGATTCTGCTTTGTGTAAAAGCAAAACTATTTACTTTAGCATGATCACGGCTTCCACAGAGATGACCTGTTGATAAACTACTGCATGAAGACCCTCCAAACAATAGCGTTCTGTGGCCTGGACAGAGCCACTGTAATCAAAGATGGCTGAGAGGCCAGACTGCTCCAAACACAGACACGAACGAGCTCTCTCCAGATTTCCACTCCAGCATGTCTCATGTCAATAGGAACAAAGTTTACACGAATGAAAACTTTAAACAAAAGCCCGTGCTTGGATTTCAGACTCCTGGAAGTCATCAAGTTCATTCAGCTGGAATCCGAATCCAATCCATCTTCACGCGGGGTGTTACACTGAATAGTGGCTGACTCCTGTGCCTATAGCTGTGTTTTTTCAAAGTATTCGAAATATTCGGATTGTGTACAGTATGACTATGACAGGTATAAGCGTGTTGTGTCCAGACCACCGTTTTTCTGCTTCAGCAATCATGTACGCTTGGCCACCGGATAGCGCCACCTCATAAAGGAAATATCCATCAAGGCAATCATCAAATCTGTCTGCTGCTGGCACACTCACTGGGACAACAGACATGGTTAGGAGGTTAATGTGCGGTGTGATGAGGAAAATGGGAGATATCATCAGCAACGAGAGAGGAAACCTTAAAATCGAGGTACACCTCAGGTAAAGACATCAGAGCGCTAGAAAGAGGTGAGGCAAGCGTTTCTGAAGCCCACATGTTCCCCAACTCATGCCAACACTTCTACCAGTCCAAGGAGTGGGAAGAATGTAATGGGGAATCAAGACTTTTGAGGGCGGGTTTCTGGCCAACCGAAGCATGCAACTGTTTTTCACAGTTAATTCTAGACACGGTATGTATATAATTCTAATCTGACACAGAAAGAAGTGTCAAAACAAGCTATAACATTTTTTTCTTCTTTCCTTTCTTTTTTTCAAATTTATTTATAGAGCACGATTAAAAAACAGAACGTTGACCAGCGTGCTGTACAGTCGCAATTAATAGAATAATAAAATTAAGACATGTAACACAACAAATATCATAGCATGATTACGCATACAAACTATAATGGAAAAGTACGGAATACATAAAAATAAACGAGAGCCTTCAGTTGAACCAAACACTGATGGCGAGTAGGTGTAATTTCAGATTTCATTTAAAAGATCCTAGAGAAGACGCTAATTTTAAATGTAGCACTAAGTTATTCCAATGCCTAGGAGCCGCCCCTGCAAATGCCCGATCACCACTCCATATTAATCTAGTCCAAGGACCGTCTGAAATCATCTGGCTTGATGACCTTAGAATACTTGGAGCTATACTGTATGTATATGAAGAAGATGCTCTAAATCAATCCCATATTGAAATGAAAACCCATGAAGTGAGGCTAAAAATAGGTGTTACATATTGCTTCTAACAAGTACCTGTTACAACTCTAGCAGCAGCGTTTTGGACCAATTGAAGACGATTTAACAGTGATTTAACAGAATTACAATAATCCTGTAGTGCTTGAACATTTGTGAACCCTGGGGGTTCATTAGTGCCTATGGAAAGGGCAGTTTGCACATCTGGAAAGGTCCCATCAATGCTGAAAGGTATATACAGGTTTTAGAACAACATCTATTTCCCTCCAGATTCCAGTTCGTCTTCCCTTCTGAGAGATTCTGCCGCTCTAAGATACTCTTTTTATACCCAATCATGTTACTGACCTGTTGCCAATTAAAATATTAATTAATGTTGCCTAATTAGTTCCAAAATGTGATTCCAGCTGTTTCTTTATCGTAATACGTTTCCCGCTTTTGTTGCCCCCGTCCCAAATTTTGAGAAGTGTTGCGGCCATCAAATTAAACTAAGTTTAAACATTTTATATGTTTTCTATGTTCTATTGTCAATAACATATGGGTTTATGAGATTTGCAAATCATTGCATTCTGGGTTTTTTTTTTTGACATTTTACACAGCGTCCCAACTTTTTTGGAATTTTTTGCCCATCATTTTGGTTATTTTTATTAAGAAGGAATTTTTAAATGAACCATCTTAATAGTATTGTTTTTATGGTTTTTGGTTTTATGGTCATATCCCAGTAACAGCATAAACATCATAAAAATTAAAATGAACATTTGTTGTACCTTTTAGTGCTTATTGTCGTTGGTTACTTTGGTCATTGGCATTGCCAGGAGTTTTGCATGTTATCCCCATGTCTGTGTTGGTTTCCTCCCACATCCCAACAAACACAGTACGTGGACTGGCACCTCTTAATTGCGCCTAGGTGTGCATGTGGCACTCACCTGACCATATTTTCATAGCAGTATCACAACAAAGGGTCTGAGAATACTTGTGTAAAAGTGATATTTTAATGTTTTATCTGGAATAATTTTACATATATTTGTGCAAGCCATTTTATGAGTTTTAAAATGATGGGGTTTTTTTTCAAATAAATGAAAACTGGATGAGAAAACGAATTTAACAGTAAGACTGTAACAAAATGAGAAGAAATGCACTATAGATACAGTCTCCTTACCATGATTTAATGGTGACTGCCCAGGAATAACAACAAACACATCGAATATCCTGGAGATGTTTTATCTCCATCTTCTATTAGCTCTTAGTGATAAACAGCTCTAAGCACATCAAGGTTCCCTGCTGACCTGAGATGACTGCATCCAAGCACACTGCTGCTCTGACCATTACACACATTTCCTCAGGCTCAGAATACACACACAGCGGCCGCTGGCCACATGAACCTGCTGAACTGCTCAAACTGACTTATGGCATGTCACGGCTGCTAATTTTAATCTAAACCCACATGCCAAAATGGCTTACTGAATTAACTGAATTAAAAATAATAGGATATCGGTACAGCAACCTTTCCACTTGGGAAAATATAAAGTCAGTTTGACTGTGGAGAACAAGTCCTGTTTATGTAGAGAGAAAAGACCTAAATAATATATTTCTTTTGAGCTATCAAATTTTGGATTTATTAGTGCCATTAGACAAAATACTTCCTTACTATGTGAAGCATTTAATTAAGTCTTGAGTACCTCTGGATCTCTTCTTGAGTCAGCTCATCACTTCTTTGCTCTCCAGCCACCAAAGCTAGCTCCTCTTTTAAGCAGTGGATTTCCTTCTTCAAACGAATGATCATCTGTAAAGACAGAGAGAGCAACAATTCATCATGTGGGCCCTTGTCATTCATTTCTGCATTAGTAACCAACAAGGTGTGTGTGTTCTCTACTACAATTGCACTGCTAGTCATTAAATAGCAACGGGCAATTTTGTTACCTATTTTCCCTCAAATTCTGTTGTAGCCTATTCCTTTGTTAGCCAGTTGTTTCCCACATTTGAAATGACCAATATGAGAGCATAATTTCTGTCCCAAACTTCCCCTGTGTAGGGTCCGTCCATCCATCCATCCATCCATCCATCCACGCAATATGGCCAAAACACTTGACCATTACACCCATATGTGGGCCTTCCTCAAATTTGCCTCAAGGTTGAAAGCACACAAGTACCTAGAATGTCTTTGTATGCTGTAGAATTAAGATCTTAACTGGAACTAAGTGGCCCAAACCTGTTCCAGCACGACAATGTCCCCTGTGCTTAAAGTGAGATCCATAAAGACATAGTTTTCCAAGGTTGGTGTTGAAGAACTTGAGTGGCCTGTACAGAGCCCTGACCTCAACCCCACTGAACACCTTTCGGATGGCTTGGAGTGCCAGTTTTGCACCAGGCCTTCACACATTATAATCA
The DNA here is from genome assembly GCA_012411365.1 of Ameiurus melas. Taxonomy (NCBI): domain Eukaryota; kingdom Metazoa; phylum Chordata; class Actinopteri; order Siluriformes; family Ictaluridae; genus Ameiurus; species Ameiurus melas. Next base: position 23,752,837 of record CM022761.1, read on the forward strand.
GTGTCTGACCTCACCAAGTCTCTTGTGGCTGAATGGGCAGAAATTCCCAGCCACACTCCAAAATAAAATGGATATTCTTCCTAAAAGAATGGGACATTCAACAAGCATGTACTGTATGATGGTCAGGTGTCCTGATTTTTGGCCATATAGTATAGAAAGAAAAAGAAAAAAAAAGATGGACTGTCCCTAACATAACCAGCATAATGCATGGTGACAACCAACCACCAAGATCAGCTTTTCTCCCACTTTGCTAAACAGACAGAAGGCTGTACCAGGTAAACCAGCACCAGACAAACACAAACCAGTATAAACCAGCATTAGACCAACATTTAAGCTGCTTTGCCCGAAGTTTCCCAGCAGAGAGACATTTCATTACTTACGGATCAGGAAATCGAGAGAAACCTAATACCTAGGGGATGGACTATAGTGTCATTATTATAGGCTTTGTCTAGTCTCTGAAAATAAAACAGGCCATGCTAGGTAATTTTCTTTTATTCAAGGATACACTTGAAGCCCTTATTTACAAAATATTTGCTTGTCTAAAAACACATGCAAACACTCCCACATTTTTTTTAATGTGCAAGCTAAAAATCACTTTTTTTAAATTAATATGAAAATTATATGACCGAAGGGTGGGTACAAAATTCACTCTAATTATACACAAAATTATCAGACTGCACACATAAAAAAGCCCTATTTGGGATCTTAGTGAATCAGGAGCAATTTCTTCAAACTTCTAAATTTATAAACAAATATTGTGCAAATTATTTACAGTGAAAATGTGTAGACATCATTTCAATTCATCCCTAAACAACTCATGACCTCAGGCCCAACACACAGCTTCTTGTAGATAAGAAGCCACAAAGCTTGTTGTGGATGATGGCTCTCCAGATGAAACAGGAACCCCATAGTGCTACATTAACATGAAACAAACATTTTCACTTGAAATTAACTTTAGCCAAGGGAGAACCTAAAACTTTCATTCCAATCTCAGAGGGACTTCACATAGCCACCCAATTCCCAGACATCTCACAAAGCCATAAATGAAAGGACAAGCAAAGTAAAGTCTTCATAGACAAACTACCAGGTCACAATATCCAGACAGCCTCTCTGAAATAGGGTGAAAAGGTCAGCTTAGGTATGACCTCACTACAGTTTATGGCTTGCTTTGATCGTAAACATCCCAGAAGGATCAAGCTAAATCTGTGGGGTTCCCAAGCTAGGGTCCCAGGTCATCCATCCAGACATCCACTCTACTTTGATCATGGATGGTCATGGAAGAGTTTGAAAGTCTCCTGGGCTCTGAAGAATGAACTTGATACTTTGTGTGTGTTTTGGAGGCTAAACAGGGAAAAGCCCCTGCTGATGGGGGAGCCGAGAGTCATTACTATAAATGGAATAGTGGAGCGCATTAGTGGTGTCAGCAGATGGGGTGCTCACATATTTTCTTGTATTTACATTTTTCACCGTGTCCTTAAACATTTCCATTTTCCCTTCCCTGTGCTACCACAACTGAAGTATCTGCATAAACACACAGTCAGGCAGATGGACACTGACGCAGACTGAAACTGTGTTTGAGAGTCTATGGAGAAATTCCCATGAGAGAAACAACTATATGCTAGCATTCAGACAATGCTTGCCACATGGGTGATAAAGGTTTAAGGTCACACATTGTCAAACTAGATAGACCTACTGGCATACAGAATACAAGTACGCCCATCCACTTTGCCAGAATCATTTAAATGTACATTTTGAGTTCTTCATAAAGGAATTGGCTTCCAGATTCCACTAATGTAGCTGCGTGTGCTGCTCAGTGGTTTTGAGGACTTTTTATGGTCACGTCTCTGGGTGTCTGGCTCTGCCCGAAATCAAAAATTACATCTCGGCAACCAGCGCGCATCACGCCCTGAGGCTGATGCAAGATGAGGCTCCGGGTCCAGCAAGCAAGAGTTTTATTCTGGACTGTGAAACCATGCATGAACCACAGGAGCAGCATCAGCTCCAAGTGTCTGAGAATAAACTAGCGGCGCACGCAGAGTGTGGCTCTGACATATGACCAATGACATCAATATCTGTACCAAAAGGACTGTGGTAGATTCTGATTTCATGGTCTTCATTTACGGAAACAAAATGGCCCCAAAACACCGACAAGGCTGACTTGATTTATAGGTTTGCTTAGTTTTCTATTGTAGATTTACAGATAGCTGAGCCTAAGTAAATAAATGGCAAATAAATGACGTTAGGGCAACAGGATTAAGAGTAGAACAGATATCATTCATGTTTTCTGCATGTGTAAGCACTCCTTTGAATAGTAATAATGGATTATCTAGGGTTCACTTTTTTGTAGTCTTTAGCTAAATAAAGCAATCTGAAACAAGTCCTTGGCTGTCTGGTCAAGTCAAAATGTCTGCACAAATCAAATTGTTCTGGTTCTTCAAGGCTTTGAAGAGTCATGATCCTCTTCTGGAAATGATCAAGGAGGATCAGTAAGTGCTTAGTGAGCACTGATCCATGTATTGACTCCTTGAGGAGATGTAGGTTTATGGCTGAGAATAGTGAAAGGCAGCAGACATGAAAAAGAGCAGCTGCTCATGTGTGCTTTACTTTAGCATAAATAATAGTGAAACATGAAGTTCATATAGATGATAAAAATCAACTGAGAGAAAGTAGATCCAACATTTATAAGACATGTTTTAAATAGGCTCTGGTCTGGTGAAATACAGTCGATTTATTCCTGAATTTGCTTTAGCATCTTTCTTTTTTAACCACATGGTTGTTTTATGATGAGTGGGTGACTGGGTAGTAGCTTCTGAGTCAAACGGTAGCTGCAGGATATGAGCCGTGCCACCATCTCTCCCAGGCAGACACCGGTTCAATTAACAGGCAACCGCAGACTCTCTTAAAAATACCTCTCTAGGGTTCGAAAATGGGCTTCGAAAGTTCTAAAAGATGTACCAATGGAAAAGGACTAGGAGAAAGATGGTAGTTCATAGCAGAGGTGAATATGGGGCTATAGGTGAGACATATACGCTGTCTACATGCCTTCATGCAGAAACTTTAAATAAGGTCTCTGCGTTGAGGTGGATAAGTAGCCCAATCATCTCTGATGCAAAAACGATTAAGACTGTACATTTTCCTGCCTTAACCTCCCCACAAAATGTTCCATAAGAGAAGATTCAATTGTTTTCCTTCAGTGAAAACAAATCAGGAGCGTTCGCTCATTGCAGAATGTTTACTTTCACCCTCAATGGAGTCAACAGTCACACTTAGGAGATGATGGATGAGATACAGGCAAGCTGGGGAAGCCCACTGTATCTGTAAACACAGCCAAGGTTTAGAGATCAGCTTCACGCTAATTCGGGGAACCGCACAAGCCAAGTGGGTTTGAAGTTACACCATGGCTGCACTCTTGGTTTTGCAAATATCTGGTTGTCTAAAGAGTACTACATCCACTTAACAAGCAGCTGTTTACCATTTAAACCAGCAGCTGTTTACCATTTAAACCAGCATCAACAGCAAGCCGTCTTTGTTTTATGGTGGTTTTGTGTTATTTAGTAAGTGTGCCTGAGGCACAATATATGTCAGTGAGTGGTGTGCCATAACAAAATTTCAATGTTCTTTCAAAATGGAATGAAAATATGATGCAAGCTATCGAAAACATTCAAATGTTTCCCCACATCTTCTGTATGTGCAAAGACTTGCAGCCAGTCCTGGTGATGACATGGTGGAATGAGGACCATGTAAGCACAGGTGTTAAGGAGAAGAAGAGGACTCAAGTTCCAGTTCCACTCAGCCAAGCCCCATCTATTTGCCAGTTTCCAGTTCCAGATTTATGATTCATTTTTGGGCAAATGTCAGGTAATAAGGGAAACATGATAGCAAGATGCACACAGGATCTGGAATGATGCAAAACAGTGGAGAAAAATTCACTGACAAAGTGGGAAAAGTACAGGCGTTCAGACTCACCAGCGATGGGTCCAGCTCCTCGTTGAGGAGAGCTTCGTTTTTTATCATGGCCACTCGCTGGGCAAAACGGCAGGTTGAGATTGATTCCTGTGATAGAGCCAAAGGTTAACACAGGAGATTTGAAATGATGCATTTTTTTGCTTTGAGTATTGAGTTGTACTGGATTATGAATATTGGGTTTAAGGGGTTTAGCTTTTGAGTTTTGAGTATTGGTTGATGGACTATTAACAGCACTAACATAGTAAAGCATCCTGCCCAGTCTTACAGTACTGTGAAAAAGTATTGTTTCCTTATATCCTGATTTCTTCTGGTTTTGTGTATATCTCCTACTAAATTGTTTCACAAATTAAAACAAAATCTAACATAAAACAAAGGCAACCTGAGTAAACACAAAATACAGTTTTTCAATGAAAATGTTATTTCTTGAAGCAAAACAGTAATCCAATAAAAACTGGGCCTGTGTGAAAATGTATTTGCCCCCATAGTGATTAATTCCCCAAATCTATGAAACTGCATTGATAATGGGGTTCAGCTGGAGTGGACACAACCAGGCCTGATTACTCCAAACCCTGTTCAATCAAATCAACACTTAAATAGAACTTTTTCAGCAGCATGAAGGTGGTTAAAAGGTCTTACTCAGTAACAGATTATGCCAAAAATTTAAAGAAATTCCAGATATGATGAGGAAGGTGACTGAAATACATCAGTCAGATAAGGGTTACAAGGCTCTGAGACTCCAAAAACAAAAAACCACAGTGAAAGCCATTATCTCCAATTGCAAAGACTGGTAACAAGCAACTGGATTATGAGCAAGACAATAATCCAAATCATAGGAGTAAATCCTCGTCCTAGAAGAAGTGAATAACTGATCTCCAGTTATTGGAAGCGTTTGGTTGCAGTTATTGCTGCTAAAGGTGGCACGACCTTAATAAATGAATAAATAAAAATTGCATTTTATGTTTACTCAGGTCGCCTTTGTTTTACTTTTTGTTTTGTTTGAAGACTGAAAACTATTTATTACGAGATATACAGAAAAACAGAAGGAATCAGGATGGCAAATACTTTTTTCACAGCACTGTTTGGATCAAATCATCTTTTGGCTCTCGATCTGGCCTGGGAAAGTAGACGGGATATTTTTGGTTGGTGGACTATCAAAAACCCAGTACTGATACTGACAGTCAGTAATTGTAAAGCTACAAAGTGCACCTATATCATAGATGACAAAATGACCAAGGAGTATAGATACAAGGTATGCGTACATTAATAAACTTTGAACTCAGAGGAGGAATGATGAATCACCTGTCCAGTCATCCTCACATACTACTACTAGAAATTCAGAATGACCTGGATGGCTGAAACCATTTACAGACATGCTTTTTTTTTTCTTCTATCAGTTCAATTTCCTCTAATAAATTAGGACTACCAAGAGATTGTAGAGACCCTGCAGTATTTGTATTTATAATGGACTCTAAGCAAAAGTTAAGTAGGCGTTAAATGTCATAAAGCATTACATCAACATTCCTCTTGTCCACTGACACCATGGCGATCATGGTGGTCATGCAGTTGCCCCCCAAGCTGTCCCTGAGCACAGAGGTCATCATGGAGTTTCGGTAAGGAATGTGTGAGCGATTCTTCTCTGACAGAGCTGTGATGACCTGGAATAAAGCCATTAATAATGACATCACTGTAGGCAATGTCTATTTTCAGCACAGTGTCACACCTGTATCTCGAATTAACATTCTCTATTTGGATTAAAGGCGCTGTGCATATTACCTTCACGGTCTACACTGCCAATAAAAAGGAACACCCTAAGCTAAAATTTTTTTGATTAAATCTCAAGTTATGGGCTTTCTGAAAATACTCTATAGTGGGGGAGGGGGGTCATTGGGGGATATGAATAGGTGTGAGTGAACTGAGCTATGCCTTTTGAATGTATTGGAAATAATGAAGATTTAAACAGAAAAAGTCTAGATCTTAATACTAATACAATAATAATAACAACAAGACTGTTTTTAAGTCTTTAATTTGTAGTCTAAATGATTTACTCTCCAAGAACAACACACATTTGAGTCCCGTAAGGTTCTGAGTGTGTTCAGTTACTACTAGATTTAGGTCTTAGTAGGATCACTTCCTTTTCAACATTTTTCCCTATTTAAATGTGTATCTTCTGTAGGGTGTATAACACAAATATTGATAATATTGTGATGAATCATAAGACACTACGGTGGGATATAAGTGTAAACACATTACCAAATGAAAAGCGCAACAGGAAATCAGAAAATGCAAAAAACAAAACAAACAAAAAAAAAAACCACAAATTTGGAAACACAACAGAATTAACTTAAAGTGGAAACGGTACATACTTATTCGTGTCACATGCTCGGGGTGTGTCAGTCTGAGATCTTGAGGATGCACGTGCAGAAATGAATCTACTGATGCTTTTATTTTTAATGAAGGGCATTTATATGATGTTATTTTAGTTATGCTGTCAACTTTGGACAGCATTAATATGAGTATGAGAATGCTTGCTTCAAAAGAAAATAACTATTTCTCATTATAATAACATACAATTGACAGCAAGTCGTTTTTTTTCCTAAGCTAAACATATAACAGTCAGAAAAAGGTCAGTACTTTTTCATTGTGATAGTCATACACTATGTCCAATCTGTATTTGTGGTCATGTGTTTGGTTTTGCTGTTGCGTTTATTAATTTGCCGTTGTGTTTTTGCTTCTGTTGTTGTCTTTTCTGATTTGCAGTTGCGTGTTCAGTTTGTTAATGAGTTTTGCAATTTGAGGGCACAATAAGAAATTATACAGGTTGAAAAATATTTGACTGACATTATCAAAGAAACCATTAGGAACACGTTAGCATGCCCTCTGACCTGCTCAAGGTAGTGTAGAGACAGGTTGATGTACTTGGCCTCAGTGAGAATCTGGCCTCCCACACCAGTCTTTCCCACCCTCTCAGAACCGGCCAGGTCCACCAGGTGCAGCTTGGAGCGTCGTAACGTGGCTGATCCTGGCTCACGGCTGCACACGTGAATGGTGAAGATGCAATGAGAGCGTGTGGAGGCTTGATTCATTGGTGTCTGAGAGATGGCAGGCAGAACGCACAGACAGTGAAGGTGAGAATAAGAAGAGCATGAAACTAAACACATATACAGTATATGAAACGTGAACAATTCTTTGCATATGAAGTGCAATAGATATGGCCATCAGAAATTCAGTTATGCTGTAGGGATTTTGTATTAGGTTCAAGGATCAAGGCTATATGAGGACAGAAGGCCACAGATCAAAGCAAATATGAGCAAATTTAAGATAAATCTTGGACACGCTTACCCATTAAAAAAAGTCAGAGTATACTGTAATGTAATCAGATTTTACCAGTAGGCATAAACAGTAAATAGAAAAGTGCGGTAGATCGCAAGTATACTTGTATAGAGTGTAGCAGTAACGTATTGGTTTGTCCAACGAAAAGAAGTCTAACACGTTTTATTATACGTTTACTTTTTATATATTACTACTATATTATATGTCCACTTGGTGCCAAGCCACCTGTTATTTTACTTTTAGATGTACTGACAACTTTTACTAGATACAGTAAGGTATTCAGTCATGTGAAAAAATAAGTACGCCCCATGGAAATTGTTGTTGTTGGGGTTTTTTTTTTTGTGTTTCTTTTACATATTTGGACAAGCAAACGTGATCCTCTTTGAAACAGTGTCTATTAATAAAGTTGATGCACTCTGTCAAATAACACAAGAAATTGACATTTTGTAGTCATTTTCACAATTTAAATTTTTTAAAAATCTGTCACACGGAAAAAGTAAGTACATCCCTACATTTATTTCAACTTCAAATCCATAAAATTAGAATCAGGTGTTCAAGATTGGGTGCCTGTGATTAGAACCTGCTTAGGGAGTGCAGGTGGAACCTGTGTTATTTATATCGCTCTCATGGCTAGTGTCTGGTGTTTCCTTTGTTATCGAGGTATGTCGTGTCATCATGCCAAGATATAAAGCATTCTGTAAGGCCTTCAAAAAAAAAGTTTGTGGATTACTAGGAGTCTGGCAAAGGATTTAAAAAGATTTCCAAATTACTTGAAATACGTTATTCCACTGTCAGGAAAATCATCTACAAGTGGGACAGATTTCAAATGACTGCCAATTTGTCCAGGACTGGCCATGCCAGCAAATTCAGCGCAAGAGCAGTCCGTCTGATGCAAAAAGAAGTCTCCAGGAATCCCAAAATTTCACCACAGGATCTGCTAGTAAGTCCTGAACTGTTTGTGTTAAAGTGCATGCTTCTACAATCAGAAAGAGATTGCACAAATGTGACCTGCATGGGAGGTGTGCCAGAGCTGTCTAAAAAGAATATTAAAGCAAGACTACAGTTTGCCAATGAGCATATAGGCAAAGACAAGCCCTTCTGGAATAAGGTGCTCAAAGATAGAGTTGTTTGACCACAGTAATGGCAGACATATTTGGCACTGAACAAAGACCACTTTTCAGGAGAAGCACCTCATACCAACTGTGAAGCACGGTGGTGGAAATGTTATGGTTTGGGGTTGCTTCGTTGCCTCAGGGACTGGAGAGCTTGCATACAATGATTCAACTATGAATTCTGAATCATATCAAAGAGTGCTTGAAGATAATATGAGGCCATCTGTCCGAAGGTTGAACCGAAACTGGACCCTTCAACAGGATAATGATCCTAAACACACTAGCAAATCCACAAGGAATGGCTCAAAAAGAAGAAATGCAGGGTTATGGAATGGCCCAGTCAAAGCCCAGATTTGAATCCCATTGAAATGTTGTGGAGGGATTTGAAACGGGCAGGTCATCCAAGAAAACCCTCAAATTTCTTGCGACTGAACAAATATTGCATGAAAAAGAGTGTTCAGAAATTCCAGCAAGCCGATGTCAGAGACTGGTGGACTATTATGAAAAACGCCTACAAGAAGTTATTTCTGATAAAGCGGACAATACTAACTTCTGATCCCAAGGGTGTACTTACTTTTTCCTTAGAAGAATATCAAATCTATTGATATTTCTGTTGAATAAATAATTGAAAAGTTATTTTTCCTTGGGGTTTTGTTAAAGTATATCAACATCATTAATAGGCACCATTTCAATGATTTTGCTTTTCCAAATATGTAAAAATAGCTAACAATATCCATGGGGTGTACTTTTTTTTCACATGACTGTCACTTGTAGCAAGTTATATTAATTATTAATAAGAACTACCACATCGTGGTGCAGAGTGTAGCATTGCTGGATCACAGCTCCAGGATCACCATTAAGACCCTGAACTCAAGTTACTGTCTATACAGGGTCATCTCTGTGTCCGTGTGGGTTTTTTCAGGTTCTCCTTTTATTCCCAATCCCCCAGAAACATGCATGGTAGATAAAAAACAAACAAACAAACAAAACTTGCCCTTAGGTGTGAATGGTGCTCTTAGATTAGCTGGCATTGAATACCATCCAGGTTGCATTTCTTCGGCCTTGGACTTCATAACATGTGGACTTTGTTCTGGGTTCAACAGCTGTGTCGCTGGAAGTGACTGCTGCATATTTAATATATTTAATTTTCCCTCTTTTGTCCTGTCTCATAATTGATCTATCAAGAAATTGAATTGAAAGCCAGGCTGACAGCTACGTAATGTCAAATTCCAGCTAAACAAAAAGAGAAAAGTTGGACTAGATCATATTTTGTTCCACGAAGTGGAACTTGGAGAAAAGGATGCGAAGATATCGGCTTATCAAAAGATAACTGCGAGTGTGGAGCGTGAGTGAGAGAGACGAGCCAAGTTAATGAGGTGCTTCATATCTATAAAAAAAAAAAGAAAAGAAAAAAAAGAAAAAAAGAAAGAAAATTACAAAAAAAAAGAAAAGAAAAAAACAGAGCCATGTGTGAGTTTCCATACATGTTTCCCAGATTTGATTCGATAGGCAACATGTGTGACTACTGACTGGTAAGCTATAGTAATCTGAATAAGGTTCTTTCACTAGAGCCAAAAATAACCAGGTCAAATCAGGCCAAACCACAGAGACACAGCAGCCTGGTCCTCTGCCAACTCAACGGGATCTTTTCTTCAATGAGTAAAAGATGAGAGACTGTGTGTAGCCTCAAATGACACATTAAATCAAAGGGAAACCCCACAGCTAAATCAGATAAAGGCCTGCTGTATTTACAGTGTGATGACACACAGGACTCTGCTGATGCAGTGCGTGCTTACTGACATGCTCACAAGACTTTCAGCACTCATCTCCACTGATTCAATGCCTTGTTGATTTAGGGCTGTATTTTGAGCTGGTAATGTGAGCCAGACACGTCAGCCTTCTTTGTACATTTGTCTCAATTTTGCCACTTAAGATTCACTTACATTACCTACCTATTTATCTACTGACATGATAATATTTAATAGGCTCGTCGATACCAGCCTATTAAATATTACCACATTATTAGATAGATATAGGCTAATTGAGGAAAGAAAACTATTTTTTCATGTGAATTAGAGATCCCAGCAGCAAGATTTCCCGTAAGCAATGTAAGGACTATTTGGTACCAATGGCAGCAGAAAGTGTAAAGCTTAAGGAGGAATGAAAGTTATTATCATAGTGTCATATACAGTCCATGAATATTGGCACCCTTGGTAAATACGAGCAAAAAAGGCTGTGAAAAATTGTCTGTTGTTTAACCTTTTAATCTTTTGTTTAAAAAAAATTAAAATAAAAAAATCACAAACATACTCTGCTCTCATGGATATCAAACAACTGTAAACAAAACAGGTTTATCAAAAAGAAAACTTAAATATTGGTGTGCAGCAATTATTGGCACCCTTTTTAGTCAATACTTTGTGCTACCTCCCATTGCCAAGATAGTAGCTCTGAGTCTTCTCCTGTAATGCCTGATGAGGTTGGAAAATATATGGCAAGGGATCTGAGACCGTTCCTCCTTACAGAATCTCTCCAGATCCCTCAAATTTCAAGGTCCACGCTGGTGGACTCTCCTCTTCAGTTCACTACACAGGTTTTCTATATGTTTCAGGTCAGGGGACTGAGATGGCCATGGCAGGAGCTTGCAGTGGTCAGAAAAACATTTTTGTGTTGATTTTGATGTACGTTTTTTGGAACATTATCCTGCTGGAAGATCCAACCACAGCCCATTTTTAGCTTTCTGGCAGAGGCAGTCAAGTTTTCATTTAATATCTGTTGATATTTGATAGAGTCCATGATGCCATGTATCCTAACAAAATGTCCAGGTCCTCTGGCAGGAAAACAGCCCCAAAACATTAAAGAGCCACCACCATATTTAACGGTGGGCATGAGGTACTTTTCCATATTGCTACCTCCCTGTGTGCCAAAACCACCTCTGGTGTTTATTGACAAAAAGCTCTATTTTGGTTTCATCTGACCATAGAACCCGATCCCATTTGAAGTTCCAGTAGTGTCTGGCAAACTGAAGACACTTGAGTTTGTTTTTGGATAAGAATAGAGGCTTTTTTTCTTGAAACCCTTCCAAAAATCTTGTGGTGATGTAGGTGATTTCGGATTGTAGTTTTGGAGACTTTCTGACCCCAGATGCAACTAATTTCTGCAGTTCTCCCGCTGTGATCCTTAGAGATCTTTTTGGCCACTCGAACTATCCTCTTCACAGTGCGTTGAGAAAATATAGACACGCCTCCAATTCCAGTTTGATTCATAACATTTCCAGTTGACTGGAACTTTTGAATTATTGCCCTGATGGTGGAAATGTGCATTTTCAATGCTTGTGCTATTTTCTTATAGCCACTTACCATTTTGTAAAGCTCAACAACCTTTTGCCGCACATCACAGCTATATTCCTTGGTCGTACCCATTGTGATGAATGACTAAGGGAATTTGGCCTATGTGTTACCTCATATATATACCCCTGTGAATCAGGAAGTCATTATTGAACAATTCCCTGTTCCTAGTCACCCAGGTGTACTAAAAGAAATGTAAAATATCAATGGGAATATACTCTTTTGTTTGCAATTGTTTGATATCCATGAGAGCAGAGTATTTGTGTTTTGTTTTTTTGAACAACAAAAAACAATTTTTCACAGCCTCAGTAGTCTCTCTTTTTGAGCCAATGTGTTACTATTGTGTAATACATAAGTTTAACTTTCTCATTTTGTGTTTCTAAAAATACATATTCACAGACCCCCAATGTGAAGCATAAACCGCACAGAAAGTCACCCAAATCCATTAAAACTGAAAGAAAATTGAAATACGACAGTGTTGAACATGTAAATGTTAACATCTGTGTAATATGAGCTTTGTAGAAAGCCTAAGCAAAGTTAAAAAATTAATAAAATATGTCCAGATTGATTTGGTGAAATATATTTATGCTTTCTCAATGTTGAGGTGTCAAAGTACAGTATGTACCCAATTTTAGTCAAAACCTAAATGGGATTTGTTTGGCTGTTCCCAGAATTTAGCCTCAGCAACATCTGACAGGTTTTCCCAAACCACCACAGATATTGTCCCATTTTTTAGTTTGTAACAGAAAACATTTCAAACAATTTCCTTTTTAAGCAGAAATTGAATCACATTAATTTGGTACACAGTGTACTATTTGAACTCCTTTTCGTTTTTAAGAAAACCAACTTCCTTTTTTTATATACCGTTTATGTACACCCACATGTAATCAGAGCTGACCATGTAACTGGACTGCTTGAAGCACTGAAAAAAAATATTTATCCATAATATCATTTTACATAAAAATATTTAGCCCATATCCTACATAACATTCATGTACTCCACATCAACATTCTGCACTCCACAGACCGACAGCCATGTGGCTTTTTACACCACAATCATCCGAGTTTAAAAACTGACCAGATCATGAAGAAAACAGCAGACATCAATCCGAGATGACATGAACATTTATTTGTGCAATGGTTTCATTATACTCAATCTTTCTGGATAATTCTAAGTGGAGAGGTTTAAACCACAGTTCTTGTTTATGCTTAAAAAAAAAAAAAAAAAAAAAAAAAAAAAAAAAAAAACAGCCTGACTCTGGTCAGCCCACCAGGCCACACACCAAGAGCAGCGCCTGATTCAGCAAGAACCCCAAGGAGTCACAGCAATCACTTGGCACCAGACAAAAGATCATGGTAGAACAGAGGGGACCGCGTGTGGAGCTGGACCTGGATGTTTCCAGCCAGGTGGGAGATGAAGAGAAAAGACTGCATTCACAGCCTGAACAGGGGGTCGTTCCTTGACCTGGTAAGAAGTGGGTGGCTAAGCCATTAGACCCATGAGTTCATCACTTCCTCATCAGTGTGAAGGGTTACATAATAGGAGGGGTGTCTGAAGGAGCACCACAGGTCCTTATAGTACAGAGATTCTGGAAACAAAAAGGCCTGTAGGAATTTTGCAACAAAGATCCTTTGGTATCAAAGAGGTTTTGGTTTCCTTAAGGTATTAGAGTGAGTGCAAAGTCATAACCAAAAAAACACAAATGCTTCAAAATCAGCCAACTTTCATCACACATCCGGTCAGTACGCTGAAATCAGTGCACTGTGGGATCACTATTTGTGTTCTTAACACTGATGTTATATTCAGATGAGACTGCAGCTGTTGAGTTTAGTTGGACTTAAATAAAAAATGCTGAAGGATGCATCCAGAAACCTTCCTCTCAACAACGCATCTTAAGTCAAATAAAACACAGTGATGCATGCTATTATAGGAAAAATGATCAATAACAGTGTGAAGTTATGTAAAACAGAACTATTACTCATTATTAAGTTGATCTTTTTTCTTCCCCAATAACAACACATCCTGAAGTGTTTTATAACTCTTAAACCACATCAGACAAAAGAATGCAGCTCGCCGTGTTACCTAGAAACCCGTCTATGTATAGTTGTTACTATAAAAATGCAACATCATGAAACAAGCACATTAATATAAACCAAACCTTACAGCTGGAACTACTGTCAGAGCTGCTGTTATAGAAAATAAAATTAGTATTAATTTTGCAGTATTAAAGCATATTATTCAGTAAGTAGTGAGCGAACTAGGCTACGAGAGTGAGAAGTGTAAGTCCAAACCCACACATGGATCCTGGGAGTCTTAGCATTAAATGTATTCACCCATCATAAGATGTTTATAAACTTTTCAGTTCAAGATTGGTCAGAGATGTCGACAGAGCTCCACATGTGTCTAAACACCACACCACACTTGCTGAGCATTGTGGGTTTTTTATTACTGGATAAGTCTGTACTTCTTCTCGTAATGAAGCCTGTTGTTTAGCTCGTAGAACTGCTTCACTTTGTTATAATGAAAGCGAGACAATGATAATACAATAATCGCACCAATATAAGGAAATGTATAGATAGTCGAGTGATCGAGTGAGTGAGCAAGGATTAGGGAGGAAGTGAGTGTGACTGAGTAAGTGAATTAGTGTGACTGAATATGACAGATGGAGATCAAGTAAGTGAGTGAGTGAGTGAGTGTGATGGAGAGCATGAGGGAGGAGGGACTGAGCTAGTAAGGGAGTGAGTGAGTGAGTGAATAAGTATGTAATAAACCAGTATTTTGTTTGCAATTGTTTGATATTCATGAGAGCAGAGTATTTTGTGATTTTTTTGAAGATTAAAAGGTTAAACAATAAAGAACATTTTTCACAGCCTTCTTTGCTTATATTTAACAAGGGTGCCAATATTAATGGAGGGCACTGTGTAACTGAGTGAGTGAATATAACCGAGTGAGTGCGTGAATGAGTATAACTAAATGAGTGAGCTGAGAGTGTGAGTGAGTGAGTATAACTGAGTGAGTGAGTGAGTATAACTGAGTGAGTGAATGAAACCGAGTGAGTGACTATAACTGAGTGAGTGAGCTGAGAGTGTGAGTGAGTGAATGTAACTGAGTGAGTGAGTGAGCATATCTAAGCGAGTGAGCGTATGAGTGAGTGTGTGAGTGAAAGAGTGAGCATATCTAAGCGAGTGAGCGTATGAGTGAGTGTGTGAGTGAAAGAGTGAGCAAGTGTGCCTATCTGAGTGAGTGAGTGAGAGAGAAAGAGTGAGTGTGTGTGCGTGTGAGTGAGAGAGTGAGTGAGTCAGTGCAACCGAGTGAGTGAAATGAGAGTGTGAGTGAATGAGTGAGTGAGTGAGTGAGTGAGTGAATGTAACGGAGTGAGGAGTGAGTGAGTGAGTGAATGTAACGGAGTGAGTGAGTATAATTGAGTGAGTGAGCTGAGAGTATGAGTGAGTGAACGTAATCGAGTGAAATGAGAGTGCGTGAGTGAATGTAACTGAGTGAGTGAAATGAGATTGTGAGTGAGTGAATGTAACTGAGTGAGTGAAATGAGAGTGGGTGAGTGAGTGAATGTAATGGAGTGAGTTAGTGAGCTGCGAGTGTGAGTGAGTGAAATTAGAGTGAGTGAGTGAGTGAAATGAGAGTGAGTCAGTAAAATGAGTGTGAGTGAGTGAATGTAACTGAGTGAGTGAGTGAGTGAGTGAATGTAATTGAGTGAGTGAGTGAAATGAGTGTGAGAGTGAGTAAATGTAACTGAGTGAGTGAAATGAGTGAGTGAGTGAGTGAGTGAGTGAGTGAGTGAAATTAGAGTGAGTGGGAGTGAGTGAGTGAAATGAGAGTGAGTGAGTTAGTAAAATGAGTGTGAGTGAGTGAATGTAACTGAGTGAGTGAGTGAATGTAACTGAGTGAGTGAGTGAGTGAGTGAATGTAACTGAGTGAGTGAAATGAGAGTGAGTGAGTGAGTGATTGAAATGAGAGTGAGTGAATGTATCTAAGTGAGTGAGTTAGTGAATGTAACTGAGTGAGTGAAATGAGTGAGTGAGTGAGTCAGTAAAATGAGTGTGAGTGAGTGAATGTAACCGAGTGAGTGAGTGAATGTAACTGAGTGATTGAAATGAGAGTGAGTGAGTGAGTGATTGAAATGAGAGTGAGTGAGTGAGTGAGTGAAATGAGAGTGAGTGAGTGAGTGAGTGAGTGAAATGAGAGTGAGTGAGTGACATGAGAGTGAGTGAGTCAGTAAAATGAGTGTGAGTGAGTGAATGTAACTGAGTGAGTGAGTGAATGTAACTGAGTGAGTGAAATGAGTGAGAGTGTGAGTGAGTGAATGTAACTGAGTGAAATGAGTGAGTGAGTGAGGGAGTTAGTGAAATGAGAGTGAGTGAGTTAGTAAAATGAGTGTGAGTAAGTGAATGTAACTGAGTAAGTGAATGAATGTATCTGAGTGAGTAAGTGAGTGAATGAATGTAACTGAGTGAGTGAGTGAATGAATGTATCTGAGTGAGTGAAATGAGAGTGAGTGAGTGAATGTATCTGAGTGAGTGAAATGAGAGTGAGTGAGTCAGTAAAGTGAGTGTGAGTGAGTGAATGTAACCGAGTGAGTGAGTGAGTGAGTGAGTGTAATAACTGAGTGAGTGAAATGAGAGTGAGTGAGTGAATGTATCTGAGTGAGTGAAATGAGTGAGTGAGGAGTGAGTGAGTGAGTGAGTGAGTAAAATGAGTGTGAGTGAGTGAATGTAACCGAGTGAGTGAGTGAGTGAATGTAACTGAGTGAGTGAAATGAGAGTGAGTGAGTGAGTGATTGAAATGTGAGTGAGTGAGTGAGTGAGTGAGTGAGTAATTGAAATGAGATTGAGTGAGTGAGTGAGTGAAATGAGAGTGAGTGAGTGAGTGAGTGAAATGAGAGTGAGTGAAATGAGAGTGAGTGAGTGGTGAGTGAATGAATGAAATGAGAGTGAGTGAGTGAGTGAAATGAGAGTGAGTGAGTGAGTGAGTGAAATGAGAGTGAGTGAGAAAGAGTGAGTGTGTGTGCGTGTGAGTGAGAGAGTGAGTGAGTCAGTGCAACCGAGTGAGTGAATGAGTGAGTGAGTGAGTGAGTGAATGTAATGGAGTGAATGAGTGAGTGAGTATAACTGAGTGAGTGAGCTGAGAGTATGAGTGAGTGAATGTAACAGAGTGAAATGAGAGTGCGTGAGTGAATGTAACTGAGTGAGTGAAATGAGAGTGGGTGAGTGAGTGAGGGAATAATGGAGTGAGTGAAATGAGAGTGTGTGAATGAGTGAGTGAGTGAATGTAATTGAGTGAGTGAAATGAGTGTGAGTGAAAGTGTGAGTCAGTGAATGTAATTGAGTGAGTGAGTGAAATGAGTGTGAGTGAGTGAATGTAACTGAGTGAGTGAAATGAATGAGTGAGTGAGTGAGTGAAATTAGAGTGAGTGAGTGAGTGAGTGAGTGAGTGAATGTAACTGAGTGAGTGAAATGAGAGTGAGTGAGTGAATGTATCTGAGTGAGTGAAATGAGTGAGTGAGTGAGTGAGTGAGTGAGTGAGTGAGTGAGTCAGTAAAATGAGTGTGAGTGAGTGAATGTAACCGAGTGAGTGAGTGAGTGAATGTAACTGAGTGAGTGAAATGAGAGTGAGTGAGTGAGTGATTGAAATGAGAGTGAGTGAGTGAGTGAGTGAGTGAGTAATTGAAATGAGATTGAGTGAGTGAGTGAGGAGGGGAGTGTGAGTGAAATGAGTGAGTGAGTGAGTGAGTGAAATGAGAGTGAGTGAAATGAGAGTGAGTGAGTGAGTGAATGAATGAAATGAGAGTGAGTGAGTGAGTGAGTGAAATGAGAGTGAGTGAGTGAGTGAGAAAGAGTCAGTGTGTGTGCGTGTGAGTGAGAGAGTGAGTGAGTCAGTGCAACCGAGTGAGTGAATGAGTGAGTGAGTGAGTGAGTGAGTGAATGTAACGGAGTGAGTGAGTATAACTGAGTGAGTGAGCTGAGAGTATGAGTGAGTGAATGTAACAGAGTGAAATGAGAGTGCGTGAGTGAATGTAACTGAGTGAGTGAAATGAGAGTGGGTGAGTGAGTGAGGGAATAATGGAGTGAGTGAAATGAGAGTGTGTGAATGAGTGAGTGAGTGAATGTAATTGAGTGAGTGAAATGAGTGTGAGTGAAAGTGTGAGTGAGTGAATGTAATTGAGTGAGTGAAATGAGTGAGTGAGTGAGTGAGTAAAATTAGAGTGAGTGAGTGAGTGAAATGAGAGTGAGTGAGTCAGTAAAATGAGTGTGAGTGAGTGAATGTAACTGAGTGAGTGAGTGAGTGAGTGAGTGAGTGAATGTAATTGAGTGAGTGAGTGAAATGAGTGTGAGTGAGTGAATGTAACTGAGTGAGTGAAATGAATGAGTGAGTGAGTGAGTGAAATTAGAGTGAGTGAGTGAGTGAGTGAGTGAAATGAGAGTGAGTGAGTTAGTAAAATGAGTGTGAGTGAGTGAATGTAACTGAGTGAGTGAGTGAGTGAGTGAGTGAATGTAACTGAGTGAGTGAGTGAGTGAGTGGGTGAGTGAGTGAATGTAACTGAGTGAGTGAAATGAGAGTGAGTGAGTGAGTGATTGAAATGAGAGTGAGTGAATGTATCTAAGTGAGTGAGTGAGTGAATGTAACCGAGTGAGTGAGTGAGTGAATGTAACTGAGTGAGTGAAATGAGAGTGAGTGAGTGATTGAAATGAGAGTGAGTGAGTGAGTGAAATGAGAGTGAGTGAGTGAATGAAATGAGAGTGAGTGAGTGAGTGAAATGAGAGTGAGTGAGTGAGTGAGATGAGAGTGAGTGAGTCAGTAAAATGAGTGTGAGTGAGTGAATGTAACCGAGTGAGTGAGTGAGTGAATGTAACTGAGTGAGTGAGTGAGTGAGTGGGTGAGTGAGTGAATGTAACTGAGTGAGTGAAATGAGAGTGAGGGAGTGAGTGATTGAAATGAGAGTGAGTGAGTGAATGTATATAAGTGAGTGAGTGAGTGAATGTAACCGAGTGAGTGAGTGAATGTAACTGAGTGAGTGAAATGAGAGTGAGTGAGTGAGTGAGTGATTGAAATGAGAGTGAGTGAGTGAGTGAATGTAACCGAGTGAGTGAGTGAATGTAACTGAGGGAGTGAGTGAGTGAATGAATGTATCTGAGTGAGTGAGTGAGTGAAATGAGAGTGAGTGAGTCAGTAAAGTGAGTGTGAGTGAGTGAATGTAACCGAGAGTGAGTGAGTGAGTGAGTGAGTGAATGTAACTGGAGTGAGTGAAATGAGAGTGAGTGAGTGAATGTATCTGAGTGAGTGAAATGAGTGAGTGAGTGAGTGAATGTAACCGAGTGAGTGAGTGAGTGAGTGAGTGAATGTAACTGAGTGAGTGAAATGAGAGTGAGTGAGTGAGTGATTGAAATGGGAGTGAGTGAGTGAGTGAGTAATTGAAATGAGAGTGAGTGAGTGAGTGAGTGAAATGAGAGTGAGTGAGTGAGTGAAATGAGAGTGAGTGAGTGAGTGAAATCAGAGTGAGTGAGTGAATGAATGAAATGAGATTGAGTGAGTGAGTGAGTGAGTGAGTCAGTGAAATGAGAGTGAGTGAGTGAGTGAAATGAGTGAGTGAATGAGTGAGAAAGAGTGAGTGTGTGTGCGTGTGAGTGAGAGAGTGAGTGAGTCAGTGCAACCGAGTGAGTGAAATGAGAGTGAGTGAATGAGTGAGTGAGTGAGTGAATGTAACGGAGTGAGTGAGTATAACTGAGTGAGTGAGCTGAGAGTATGAGTGAGTGAATGTAACAGAGTGAAATGAGAGTGCGTGAGTGAATGTAAATGAGTGAGTGAAATGAGAGTGGGTGAGTGAGTGAGGGAATAATGGAGTGAGTGAAATGAGAGTGTGTGAATGAGTGAGTGAGTGAATGTAATGGAGTGAGTTAGTGAGTATAACTGAGTGAGTGAGCTGCGAGTGTGAGTGAGTGAATGTAACTGAGTGAAATGAGAGTGAGTGAGTGAATGTAATTGAGTGAGTGAAATGAGTGAGTGAGTGAGTGAGTGAATGTAATTGAGTGAGTGAAAGTGTGAGTGAGTGAATGTAACTGAGTGAGTGAAATGAGAGTGAGTGAGTGAGTGAGTGAAATTAGTGTGAGTGAGTGAGTGAAATGAGAGTGAGTGAGTCAGTAAAATGAGTGTGAGTGAGTGAATTTAACTGAGTGAGTGAGTGAGTGAATGTAATTGAGTGAGTGAGTGAAAGGAGTGAGTGAGAGTGAGTGAATGTAACTGAGTGAGTGAAATGAGTGAGTGAGTGAGTGAAATGAGAGTGAGAAAGTCAGTAAAATGAGTGTGAGTGAGTGAATGTAACCGAGTGAGTGAGTGAGTGAATGTAACTGAGTGAGTGAGTGAGCATATCTAAGCGAGTGAGCGTATGAGTGAGTGTGTGAGTGAAAGAGCGAGCATATCTAAGCGAGTGAGCATATGAGTGAGTGTGTGAGTGAAAGAGTGAGCAAGTGTGCCTATCTGAGTGAGTGAGTGAGTCAGTGAGAAAGCATGTGAGTGAGAGAGTGAGTGAGTCAGTGCAACCGAGTGAGTGAAATGAGAGTGTGAGTGAATGAGTGAGTGAGTGAGTGAATGTAATGGAGTGAGTGAGTATAACTGAGTGAGTGAGCTGAGAGTATGAGTGAGTGAATGTAACAGAGTGAAATGAGAGTGCATGAGTGAATGTAACTGAGTGAGTGAGTGAAATGAAAGTGTGAGTGAGTGAATGTAACTGAGTGAGTGAAATGAGAGTGGGTGAGTGAGTGAATGTAACGGAGTGAGTTAGTGAGCTGCGAGTGTGAGTGAGTGAATGTAATTGAGTGAGTGAAATGAGTGAGTGAGTGAGTAAAATTAGAGTGAGTGAGTGAGTGAAATGAGAGTGAGTGAGTCAGTAAAATGAGTGTGAGTGAGTGAATGTAACTGAGTGAGTGAGTGAGTGAGTGAATGTAATTGAGTGAGTGAGTGAAATGAGTGTGAGTGAGAGTGAGTGAATGTAACTGAGTGAGTGAAATGAGTGAGTGAGTGAGTGAGTGAGTGAGTGATTGAAATGAGAGTGAGTGAGTGAATGTATCTAAGTGAGTGAGTGAGTGAATGTAACCGAGTGAGTGAGTGAGTGAATGTAACTGAGTGAGTGAAATGAGTGAGTGAGTGAGTGAGTGAGTGAGTGAGTGATTGAAATGAGAGTGAGTGAATGTATGAGTGAGTGAAATGCGTGAGTAAGTGAGTGAGTGAGTCAGTAAAATGAGTGTGAGTGAGTGAGTGAATGTAACTGAGTGAGTGAAATGAGAGTGAGCGAGTGAGTGAGTGAGTGATTGAAATGAGAGTGAGTGAGTGAGTGATTGAAATGAGTGAGTGAGTGAGTGAATGAGTGAATGAGTGAAATGAGAGTGAGTGAGTGAATGAATGAAATGAGAGTGAGTGAGTGAGTGAATGAAATGAGAGTGAGTGAGTGAGTGAGTGAGTGAATGTAATTGAGTGAGTGAAATGAGTGAGTGAGTGAGTGAGTGAGTGAGTGAGTGAGTAAAATTAGAGTGAGTGGGTGAGTGAAATGAGAGTGAGTGAGTCAGTAAAATGAGTGTGAGTGAGTGAATGTAACTGAGTGAGTGAGTGAGTGAATGTAATTGAGTGAGTGAGTGAAATGAGTGTGAGTGAGAGTGAGTGAATGTAACTGAGTGAGTGAAATGAGTGAGTGAGTGAGTGAGTGATTGAAATGAGAGTGAGTGAGTGAATGTATCTAAGTGAGTGAGTGAGTGAATGTAACCGAGTGAGTGAGTGAGTGAATGTAACTGAGTGAGTGAAATGAGTGAGTGAGTGAGTGAGTGAGTGATTGAAATGAGAGTGAGTGAATGCATGAGTGAGTGAAATGAGTGAGTAAGTGAGTGAGTGAGTCAGTAAAATGAGTGTGAGTGAGTGAGTGAATGTAACTGAGTGAGTGAAATGAGAGTGAGTGAGTGAGTGAGTGAGTGATTGAAATGAGAGTGAGTGAGTGAGTGAGTGAAATGAGTGAGTGAGTGAGTGAATGAGTGAAAGAGTGAAATGAGAGTGAGTGAGTGAGTGAATGAAATGAGAGTGAGTGAGTGAGTGAGTGAGTGAGTGAATGAAATGAGAGTGAGTGAGTGAGTGAAAGAGTGAGTGAGTGAGTGAGTGAGTGAGTGAAATGAGAGTGAGTGAGTCAGTAAAATGATTGTGAGTGAGTGAATGTAACTGAGTGAGTGAGTGAATGTAACTGAGTGAGTGAAATGAGTGAGTGGGTGAGTCAGTAAAATGAGTGTGAGTGAGTGAATGAAATGAGAGTGAGTGAGTGAGTGAATGTAACTGAGTGAGTCAGTAAAATGAGTGTGAGTGAGTGAATGTAACTGAGTGAGTGAGTGAGTGAGTGAGTGGGTGAGTCAGTAAAATGAGTGTAAGTGAGTGAATGAAATGAGTGTGCGAGAGTGAGTGAGCACGCGAGTGTATCTGAGTGAGTGAGTGAATGTTACTGAGTGAGTCAGTAAAATGAGTGTGAGTGAGTGAATGTAACTGAGTGAGTGAGTGAAATGAGTGTGCGAGAGTGAGTGAGCACGCGAGTGTATCTGAGCGAGTGAGGCTCATCTTCCACCGAGTAGCACCACTGAGCACTTGTCTGTTCTGAGGCCACCATGCTGGAAAATGTTGCATGTCTTTGCTAGACATGTCACAGTGCTGTAGTAATTCAGCTTCCAGTGCTTTGCTCCAAGCTACAGCTACAACAGCAGTAAGTAGTGCTAGTACATTTAATGTATATTCCTAGATTCGCTGGTGCTCATCTAGTAAAATTACATTCTTAATAATCCTTACCTCTGCAATTATACGATTGGTGTCACCCAGGAAAAGCAGATTTAGAGCCTCTTCTTCATTGGCTGATGGTTGTAATGACAGATTCTTGAGGTGAATGTTCTGCTCAGGATCTTCCATTATTGTCACCTTCCTTTTCAAGGACGAAACACAAAATGTAGAACGGTGCAATCATCAAGTACAAATCACACAATTAAAGGAAAGAGTCGTTCTTGTTCAACTGAATAAATTAACACAAACTGGGCTCAAGCAAAACCAAAGTACCCAGATAAAATAACCCCATATAAAACACTGTTTACAACATAGAACACATGGTGACTCCAGGACTGGGGCGCCATTTAGCCTTTGCAACTCTTAAAGAGGTAACTTAAGTGAGTACGTAAATAACTTAATTTACTTTCTTGTTTACTTAATTTATTTTGAATAATCACAGTCTTGTTGATATTTCTTCTTCTTGAAATCTCCAGGAAATTTGGCTGGTGCAACTTCCTGTTGAACATGGCTGACCTTGCGGTCTGACCACAGCTTCATAACATGCTTGGGTATGCGAAGAAAAAGATTTCCCAGTGCTGTAGTGTATATATGACCAATAACGACTCATTATTACTTTTTACATGTGACTTGTGGAATATTCCAAAATATTTTATAGCGGTGAATGTGTTTTTTCATAACCTATAATGTTACAGTATGGTGCATGGAAAACATTAGCTCAAGCACAAATTGTTAAATGGATTTACACACTGATGTAAAAACATGATTTTAAAACGTATTTTAATGATTATTTTTCAAGGTAAAGTGTAAATATAGTTCAAGCAAAATGCTGTTTTCTAAGTAGAGGTTTTATTAATGTTTTAAGTAATTTTATCTGAGACATGCACATATGTTGCTGTGAAGCACATTTTACCCATGTTTAAAATGGTTTTTACCTTTACTTTATGTAGGCCTACATATTAAATATCAATATCACACAAATTTCACCCAAATCATGGAATCACCTATATGTATCAAGTGGCAGCCTGATACAATGAAATAATAAACTGACTAGCTTATTAATACAGTAGCTCAGTGCTCATTTGAACGTATGGCTTCGGTGTCATCCAACTGATTTATTGAAAAATAGCAGGTGCCTGAATGTTTGCAAATTGATCAGAATTATTCTGGTTTATCATTGAATTTTGAGCCTTTCTGGAAAGCTGGAATAGGAAAGCCCAAATATGAGCTACAGTAAACATGCATGACAAAAAGAGATCTGCTTTTCATGGCGAGTGATTAAATGCGCCACCACCGCTCAATTTCTGTAAGGAGATTCTGTCAATGGTTCCATCCAAACAGGAGTCTAAACTGTTGACACCCACAGGTGTTGATGGCTCAACAGCAGTATGAATATAGACATGGAGAGAAAAGGGAGAAAAAGAGAAAACAGTCCACTTGTGACGGCAACTTTCAAATAGCTCCTTGAAAAGTTTAGCTTGTGTGGTCAGGAGTGGGCATTGTCTATTTTCAGTAGTGTGTAATTAGCGGGACGCAAAGCCTTGAGCTGGATCCCCAAGGAGAAAAGACAGCGAGAAGAACGAGGGTTCAAATGAAAGAAAAATAGAGGGCCGACAGTAACACACAGGGATCCAAGTTAACTACAAAAAAAGGTCTGTGTTTATTAACTAATAAATCAAAAAAGATAAATGAAGGCCAAAAGAAAATATGAGACCTAGGGTTGGAAAATAAAGAGCTGCAGCAGAGAGGTAACATAACTCAGAGAGGCTTCAATAAAAGGAACAGGAGGCAGCAGATATATTGAGAAGCAGCTTTTGTTATATCTATTGCAGCCCACAGGCACAACTAAATGAAATTTTCTGACCTACCGTGGTGTTATTCTACAATCCTGTTCGAGGACGTGACTTCACTCAAATATTACATATGCTGAAGTACTGAAAGCAACTACTGTATTTACTGTTCATTTGGGACACTGTTGTAAAACCCAAAAAATACGCAAAAAATATGCTTCCTTTAATAAAACATTTGCGGTCTTTAAGACAACCACTTATAGCTCAGCAATTTGCCAAACGATTACATTTTCATAATTATTAAAGAATGATGTCATACCATATATCATCAGTTTATAGTTAAACTTCGTGTCACTAAACAAGTTATTAGCTGTTATCGCTTGCTGTACATTAGAACAGCAGTCAACAATTGGCCTCTCACTTTCTCTGAAAGCTAATAAAACAGTCTAAATGCAGCTTGTCATGTGACAGAGAGACCATAAAGGGGAAAGTCCTCTGTTCTGGCAGAAAACGGAACTATTTCTAGAAGTCCACCGACTTTTCTGACATTTTCAATCAGTGTAAACAAATGAATTATTTTAGCACTGCGAGTCCGGTACAAGATTAGTCAGGACACTGTTGGGTTTCTGTGTGTAGAGTATCATGACACATACAACTGCCACAATACAATTTTAATATTTATAACTAGTAGGCAAGGTTAAAATAAAATGTTTTATAAAAGAGAAACACTCATAAAAATGGCAAATTCTTAAAGTGTTGAGTGTCTACTTTGACAAATGAATTCACGGGCACCTCCAAAATAGTCAGAAATTCCATTTTGTGGTCTCTGGTAATAAGACTTAAAGAACATGTTTCACATCTGGAGACACTGGAGACTCCTTGCAGAACGCTCCATGAAGAAAGCTTCACCATCTCAACAATAGTGTTGATATTGTTACATAATAATACTTTCTTTAAATCTGTTTATTATTAGACTTAGAGTCCATGAGTCCCAGTACATTAGTTGTCATTATATAAATGATCATTTATTAGAGCAAACATACAGTCCCCCCTGAAAGTATTGGAACAGCAAGGCCAATTCTATTGTTTTCGCTATACATTGGAGACATTTGGGTTTGAGATCAAAGATGAACATGAGACAATTTCAGCTTTGATTTCCTGATATTTAGACTGTGATAAACAACTTAAAACATAACTTAAAATGTAGTTGCATATCCCTTGCTTGCAATAACTTCATCAAGCCTGCGACACACTGGCAACACCATATTGTTGCATTTTTCTTTTGTGATGTTTTTCCAGGCATTTTTCCCCCCTTCAGTTTCCTCTTCAGGATGTGAAATGCTGCTCAGTTGGGTTAAGGTCTGGTGATTGATTTGGCCAGTCTAAAACCTTCCACTTTTTTTTTTTTTTAAACCCCTGATAAAGTCCTTTGCTGAGTTGGCAGTGTGTTTTGGATCATTGTCTTCCTGCCCGATGAAGTTCCTCCTAGTTCTATTGGATGCATTTCTCTGTAAATTGGAAGACACATTGTTTCAGTTGACCAGTGAATGAATTCTGCTGCCACCATCATGAGATTATCAGTAAAGATTAGCGAGCCTGTTCCAGAAGCAGCCATGTAAGCCCAAGCTATTACACTACCTTCAGCATGCATGACTGATGAGCTTGTATGTTTTGGATTATGAACAGATTCTTTCTTTTGTGGTTCATCTCTGTATTTCTTTGTAAATTCCAATCTGTCTTTCTGATTCCTATTGCTGATGAGTGGTTTGCATCTTGTGCGTATTTCTGCACGTGAAGTTCTCTTCAAACAGTGGGTTGTGATACCTTCACCCCTGCCCTGTGAAGGTTGTTGGTGATGTTTTGGGTTTTTCTTCACAGCTCTCACAATGTTTGTCATTAACTGCCGTTGTTTTTCTTGGCCGACCTGTCCATACCTGGTTGTTAGTACACCATTGGTTTCTTTCTTTTTCAGGACATTTTGTTGTATTGGCTATGCCCATTACTTGTGCAATGGCTCTGATAATTGTTCCCTCTTTTCTCAGCTTCAAAATGGCTTGCTTTTCTCCCATTAACAGCTCTCTGATCTTTATGTTGTTTCAGATGCTTTTTAACAACAAATGCAGTCTTCATGGGCAAAACCTAGGGCTCAAACCAAGAGTAAACATTCAGAGATATAAATTCTTTAAAACAATCAAAAAATGGGTGAGTTCAAAGAAAATATTGCATGTTCTAAGTTGTTTAACACATCTAAATGTAAATATCAGGAAAGTAAAGCTGAAATTATGACCTGTCGTCTCAAACCCAAAAGCCTTCAATGTATAGCGAAAACAACAGAATTAGCTATGCTGTTCCAATACTTTTGAAGGGGACTGTTAATATAAACCTGTGATTTGTCAGAGGTGCTCTTATAGAAAATTAATCAACACATTCTGACCAATCAGATTTGAGAATTTTTTTGTGATATAATAGATTTTAACCACCCTAAGTAAATTATATATACATAATGTAAAGCAGTGGTGTATAATCTGATCCTCAGTGGGCCGGTGTGACTGCAGCTTTTATTCCAATGACACAGTAACCACCTGTTTTTACCGGTTTCATCAGCTGATCTCGGTCTTCAATCAAGTATCAGCTGTAGATCTTGCTGGTTGGAATGAAAACGAGCAGCCACAATGGCCCTTTGTGAAAAGACTGAACACTACAGATATACAGTAACTGTCCAATGCAGTATTTGTATAAAGTGAAACACAGGGAGATACTAACGGTAAGTCCTCCAGATTGGATGCTTCGTGTCGTGGATCCAGAAGGTCATATCCCACCTCATTGTAGATCTCCAGGTAGGATATATGTGTGGTGTACACCATGCTGCAGTCCTGAAAACAAGGATCCAAGTTTGTCAGTTTCAGGTTTAATGATAACTGTAATAACTTATAAATGTAGTAACTTATAAACATATAAAAAGACAAAAGGTTTATACCCGGGCTAACTAAATTAGCTTTGTAGAGCACTAGCCAAAACATTGCCACCACAAATGTATACCGCTGAATGCAAATGTTTGTATGTAAAGTGGTTTCTAGATGATAAAATGAAAATACAAAACATATGGCAAAATCAACAGTAAATTAGTCTGAAAAGATATTTTTTCATGTCCCTTTTAGTCCCCAGACCTGATTTGAAGAAGGCAGGACATTTGTATGATATCTAACAGAGTTTTAACAGTTAAATAGGCAATGATTTGCCAAGCAATCTTGCAGACTTAGTACAGAGATGGCAGGAAGAAAAGGGGACTTTTATAACTGAAAGGATGAAAAAGCTGTTCATCTTTTCAGAGGTTGGACGCAGTTATAAAGGCAATGGTTTGACAAACAAATTATTAAGAATATTTAAATCACATTCAGAAAGGGAGATGTAAACATTCACACTGATGTGAATGTACTATACTTTGTACTATAAATCTTTTTAACATACAGTACATTTCACATACGTGACATTCTATATATTACTGGTATAAAATTAGTATAATCTTTTTGTCTTGATAAATCACGTTGTTATTAATTATTTGTTATTACGCCACAGCACTGTTGAACTCTCAAGTCTGATTGGTCAGAAGGTGTTGATTCATTTTCTGTAACAGCTTTCGGTTATTTCACTCTTTGTAATATCTTATTGTGTATATAGTAATAACTTATTCAGCAGAAGCTCCACATAATCGAAACCTAATGATAAATAAAAGTTTTTAAATCTGTTTGAGAAAGACATTTATATGTACAGCAGTGGCGCTTGAAAGTTTGCGATCCCTTTAGAATCGTCTATATGTCTGCACAAATATGACCTAAACCATCATCAGTCCTAAAAGTAGACAACAAGAACCCATTAAACAAATGAGACAAAAATATTATACTTGGTCATATATTTATTAAGGAAAAAGATCCAGTATTACATATCTCTGAGTGGCAAAAGTATGTGAACCTCTAGGATTAGCAGTTAATTTGAAGGGGAAATTTGAGTCAGGTGTTTTCAATCAACAGGAACAGCTGTGACAGTCAGATGTGAGTGAGCGCCGTGTTTTATTTTATTTAAGAGCAGGGATCTATTAGTCTGATCTTCACAACACATTTGTAGAAGTGAATCATGGCACAAACAAAGGAGATTTCTGAGGACCTCAGAAAAAGAGTCGTTGGTGCTCATCACCAACTTGGGGCAATGGTGGCTCAACGGTTAAGGCTCTGGGTTAAAGTCTGCACAGCCAAGCTGCAACTATTGGGACCTTGATCTTAACCCTCTCTACTCCAGGGGTGCCGTATCATGTCTGACCCTGCACTCTGACCCCGCACTCTGACCCCAACTTCCTAACTACCTGGGATATGCAAAGAAAAGAATTTCACTGTGCTGTAACGTATTTGTAAAAATAGAGGACAACTTGCAAGTTGTCTCCATCTAACCCAGTTACATCAGCTACAGTCTATGCTTGTATACAATTGGCAAATAATTGTATCCATGGACAAACTGAATTTAAACAAGGTTTAAACATCTCCCTGTGAGATGAACCAAGGTAGAAAGCAGAGTACAAATAATGGACTATATAATACAGACTGAGCTTCATCGTCAGCTTCATCTTTAAATCTGAACTCTATTTTAAAATCCTTGGTAATACCTCTATAAGATTAAAATGTCTGGAGTCTAGAAAACCATTTTTATCACAGTTGCGTGATAAAACTATATAACAGTGCAGATGTAGTCCTTAACCTGGCTGAAATGCTGGTACAGGTAAGACAGAGTTCTGGGGATGATTCCTCGGTCACTGTAGCGCTCAGCTCCGCCTGTGATGGTGAACGTCTTTCCACTGCCAGTCTGTCCATAGGCGAAGATTGTACCATTGTACCCTGCCAGCACACTGAGACAGACAACATGGAACTTTTTCAAATGAAAAACAAAAAGACAATCAGTTCTCAGCCTAAAAATGCAGTGTTTTCCCATGGCTAGCTTACATGGACCTCAGAAATTGCTTACAACATCGCACAGTGTCTGTAAACCTTGACTGAATGAAACCTGACGTTCCAAATGACCCAAGGAAAGGAAAAGAGACTGAGCTCCCAAAGACAAACGTATGACTGTAAGCAGAAGCCGTTATGTCAGAAACAATCATGGATCGCACAGAACGGTTTATGCTTTGGCACTGCAACGGCCATTCTGGAAATCTGAACTGCACTTGGTGGCACACCGCAGTAGAATCAAAGAAATTACAAGCAGTAACACTTTTTTTTCCCCCAGAACACCAAACACCCCTTCAAACATACTGTGAGTTCTCTCAAACAATGTAGCAATGTGGCAAAACAAACAAACAAACAAACAAAAACAAACCATGAGCTTCATGATTAGTATCTGTATAGGTGGTGTATTGTTTACCTTGTGAGTGAGAGAATTTGGTTTTGGATCACTTACTGATGTTTCACAGAGCTCTTGGAGGTACTATACAAGGAGAGCTCCAAGACTCTTGGATTTTATCCTGGTACCTCCATTATTTAAAATATAAAAATCATCACATATTCTTGATCATGACTGACATGAAACCAATAGAGGAAGAATGACATTTAGAAATAAATATACCATTTCCTCAGAACACCACTCAAAAGTCCACTTCTTTCTCACTATGAAACAAATGAATTCCTCTCCATCATAGGAGTCAAACATGGTCCATGGAATAGAAAAATTATAATCTAGCCCATCAAATGAATTTAGACCCTGTGTTCAAAATTCAAATGATCTTATGGACTGTAATTGAATTGAGAAATACCTAGAGTCACCGTTCTGTTCCACTAGGGGGCAAAATAGAACAATAAACATAGGGACAGCTATGGAGTTAATGTGCTAATTAGATGGAATTCCTCATTAGAAAGCTAAAAATGGACCCTGTGATCATGTCTTGTTCTAATTTAGGGGGGTTTCACAGCAGTGAGGGTGAATATTATTATGTATTATCGGCTATTATGTGTAGATTCATGACATACAATCCTCACTTTGAGAACCCTGGTTTTAGATGACATGTTGATGTGCTCTTGTTCTACTAATCTGGTTTTGGTCTGGCTCACCTGAAATTGGACTATGTGTAATGTGTCCTGTTATCTAAAATGAGTTTGACACTCCTCCTATATATCTATCGTCATTCTAGCCACTGCTACTGTGGAACCGTGATACTTCATTGTGGAACTAAAAACAGTTGGAATTATGTGGGTTTTTTTGTTTATAAAAAAAAAAATTATGTACTGGATGTCAAACATGCTATTTTTCACCAAATCCCCTTAAAAGGTCATAATGTGGTTTGGCAATTTGGAAGTTAGCACTATTTTAGTGAGCCTGATTCACAGAACCATCATCTTTGGTTTTATTGTCAACCAGATTGGAACCACTTGACACAAGTGGAAAAACTAAACCTAGGAATGTCTTACATGTTGCACGTATTCCTCACAAACATGTATAAGCAGCCACATGGAAGCTTAATGGAAGCTGTTTGTCTTTATGGAGTAAATGGTCATCATGTTACTCATCCAGAAATCATTGAATCCGGCCATAAAGAATGAACAAATGCGGTAATCAGACTGGCATGCTGAATTCCAAGAAGATTTTAGAGTTTACAAAAGCCATGTGCTGGAAACTGTAAGCCCAGAGATACTGTATACCACAAATCAGCAAATATGTGTTACATTCATTTGACATTTATGGTATTTAAATTTAAAAAGTGACATCCTTATCCAGAGACACTTACAGAAGTGTGGTGTAGTCTCCAAGAACATTTAATCCTGTTAGTACGAATAGGTCAGGGTCTAAGAATGCTGTCAAGATAAAATCCTGAGTCAGTAGAGCAAGAAAACTGTGCACAAGTCTGTCTTCCCTTTAGGTAGGTCTTGTCCTAAGTGCTTACAGACTGATTCATAAACAGAGTACAAGGGAGCTAGAGAAATAGGAGGCAAAAATCATAGCAGGAACTGGGTGTTGTGACAGGAAATGGCAAAAGACTGGCACTGCCTTCAAGAAACAACTAGGATAGAGTTCAGACCAGGGTGAGGCTCTATCTCGTGCAGTCTATATGGAAGGGTTTTTCTTTGTCCTGGAACTCAGACAGTGGAATGGACTTCCCCTTACAGTCTGAAAAGAAGACCTTCCTCTTCAGCAAGAACATCACCAAATGAGACCTAAACCTACATAACTTACTTATTTTAAAAAATATATTTTTTGCTGTAGTAACTCTCACATTATCTCCTATGTGACAGGATTTAGCCTTATGATATTCTTAGACCAGAGCTTATTTGCAGATCGTAATCGTTACATATGGTAAAAGTAAATCTCTCATTATGGCCATGTCTAGCTATAAAACAGGCTCAAGAATTTAAATGACTTTAAATATTATCCAATATTCCTGTTAAGGGACGTTGTTCAATTATTGGTGTATTTTTGGTGCTCGCTGACACACAAAAAAAAAAAATACATGTAATTGCTTTTTGGAAAGCCTACACACCAAAAGGTCACGGGCTATTTCTGGTTTTAAGTATACTAATCCTCAAAAAATCAGTCAAACAAAGCTCTGCCCAGAAACATTCCTCATAAAGTGTGTCCCTCCCTTCTTAATGGAAATTTATAAATGCACAAGTCCATAAAAAAAAAAAAAACCTCTCTGCTAAGATCGAAGGGCAAAGTCCTGCTGCTTTGTCCTTATCCTATGTCGTCATGTTAATTAAAGGTCTTTCAAACCACATGAAAGGTGGAGCTTTAAGAATACTCCAAACTGAGATTATGAGTAATGCAAGGGAGAGCTACTTTTATTTTCGTAAGAGAAACAGAATTTGCTTCTTAATGTCATGTTTTTCCATCACGCATTTGGTTGCTGGCAGTAGTTTGCATCCTCTATGGTTTTTTAAAGGGAAAAAAATTTAAATGGTTCTTCGAACTTGCAATTTAATCAACAAATAAAAGGTTTCCAGAAAAAGATACAAATGAAATGTGTGTGTATCCTATGTAAGACAGCAATATGGCAACAATCAACAGAAAAATAGAACCAAAAGTTGTTGTTTTTTTAAAAGTCACAGTAATGCCTCTCGGTCTCAAGACATTTAAAGAAGGCAGTTTATAACGGTATTTTAACGAATACATACTGGATGTTAAGGAAAAATTGCCAATGCTTGACAGATATATCAATGAGAACATAGATATGAAGAAGAATTTGAGGTGAATATTACTAACTAAGAGGAGCTAAAAGCTAAGAGAAGAAAAGAAAGTTGGAGACATAAAGGTGAGAATACAAGTTATTAGGAAAACATTTGAACATGGCCATTTTGTTTTTTCTTTTCTTAGCTAGAAAGTTAGTACAGAAGAGCCTAGCATGAATATATTTTTCTCGTAAATTTGACGAATCTATGGGGCCACAAGAGGTTCCTCATGCTGAAAAAGTTTGAGAACCACTGCACTACACACACTAAATACATTTATCTGCCTCGTTTGGTCAACTTTTACACAGTATATACACAACATAGTCCAGTCTCATATATTCCCATGCATTACACCTAATGTTATTCTTGTGCTTTAAGATACAAGAGAATAAAATAAAGTGAAAAACAAGTACATTATACATGAAAGTTTCATATATAATGTTTCTTAGACCTTTTGTCATAGTCACTGTGACCAAATTTAGGACAACTAGTCATCTTATGTCTCCAAAGCACTGAATCGAAAACCTTGGGCCTGCATCATAAAACTAATTCATCATCATCACCAAATGGTATTTTCCATCATCAGACACTTCAATGCGCTTTGAAATTCCAAGTCTGTCAATAAGATGAAAAGATGAAAATGCCAAATGGATGGCTGGCATGGCACTGCATGTGGTGTAAATGGTTCATGTAGTGGTTGGAGAACAGAGACAGGCCAAGAATCACAGCTTTCCATCATTACTGTCCATGTACTGAGTCAGCCCACGATGTGAGTCATGAAGCTTGTGTGGTCCAAGCCCAAGCCAGAACCATTCACAAGATTACAGCACATCATTTTATATAAAAAAAATAAAAATAAAAGAAAAAGTGATCTAGTGATCTAATGTGTGAATAACACCTAGCCAACACTTGAAGAAAAATGGACCGGGTCTAAGATGGTAAAAGCAGAAACGTTAGAGACCTTCATTTAAATCAGAGTTGAATAAAAATGGAGAAACTGAGAAATGGTATACATTTTCCCCAAAGGCAAAGCTTTGCAGTGGAATCAAGCAGCTTCGATTTAATGAAAGATTTTAGATTTTACAAAATGCGTCTTTAATTGATACACAGCTGAACATATCAGTCTTACCTCTAAGGCAAAATGGGTCATTTATAACCATTTAATCATTACTGCACAGCAAGGGCCTCTCGGAATTTTGCCTATAATACATTATATGACAAAGTCTGTGGATACAGGACCAGCGCACCAATATGTGATTCTTCTCCAAACTGTTGCCACAAAGTTTGTTTGAATCACACAGTTGTATAGAATATCTTTGTGTGTTGTAGACCTATAATTTCCCTACACTGGAACTAAGGGTCCCAAACATGTTCCAGCATGACAATGCTGCTCTGCACAAAGTGAGTTCTATGAAGACATGGTTTGCCAAGGTTGGAATGGAGGAACTCGAACTCTGAGCTCAACCCTACTGAACAACTTTTGGGATGAACTGGAATGCTGAGTGCAGCCCTTGGCCTCCACACCCAGCATCAGTGCTCTTGTGGCTTAATGAACAAATCCCAACAGCCATGCTCTAAAATCTAATAGAAAGCCTTCCCAGAAGAGTGGAGGTTATTATAACAGCAAAAATCTGGAATGTTATGCTCTGAAAGCATGGGTGTGATGGTCAGGGTGTCCACAAACTATTAGCTGTATATTGTGTAGCAGTTTATATACAGTTCAGAAACTACAGACTTTCCTGTACATATGTTCCTCTTTTACATACACTGAACTTGCAAAAGTCTTAGGCACATGCAAATTAATATTTAAAACTATTATTAATTAATATTAATAATTATATTAATATATGAATATATTAATATTTAATACTATTCAAATAAAAAAACGGTAAAGAGCAGTAAACATTAGTAAATGAAACAAAGTCAATATTTGGTATGACAAAATTTTTTACATTAAAATTAAAATAGTCGTCTTCGGTAGAATTAGTGTGGTTTTATTGAGCATCTTGCAGAACCAGACACGGTTCTTCTGGAGACTTTGACTTTCACACTTGCTTCTTATTTTTGCAGCAAAACCCAGCAGCCTTCATTGTGTTTTTTTGTCTGAAAAGTCTCTTATCACTTAATACGCAGCTTTCTTTACTGACATACAAACACTTTTCTGTAACTTCTTAATTCTGTGCTGGAAAACTAATGTTTGGCAATTTAACATGTTTTTTTGTGCTGACTCGATAATGAAGTGTACTAAAAAGAATAGGATGCCTAAAACATTTGCACAGTATTATATATCAACTACAAGTAAGGTTTTTAAATGTCTCGTTACCATTTGAAGACTTTTTTTTTGAAGAGCATCAGACATTTTGACATTTGGTATCTGATTACAAACCGAAATGACGAGGCTTATATCCATTTCAGTATGACATGTACAACAATCTTTAGTGTAACACCGTGTGAGGAAATCACACTTGTACAACAATGTTTTAGACAAACTGACTGTTGAAATGGCTTCTTACCCAACTTGATCTTTGCAGCTTGATGATAAAAAATAAATAAAATCATTTCCAAATTGTTCTGGTGAAATGTGTTTATGGTGTCTTAAAGCTGAGGTGTCAAAGTTTGTTATAGACAGATAAAGGCAAATATTTGGCAAAAACCTGATTTTAAATTTCTGATTCGATAGGTGTGGTAACAAGATCAATGCCATGAGTGAATTAATGGTGTGTGTGTGTGTGTGATTATATATATATATATATATATTGTGTCTAATAAATAAATACACCTGATATGGAAAAAAAATAATAATAATAATAATAAACCACAGGCTCAAGTTGCAAATTTTTTATTTTCTGCTGAATTGTTCATCTAAGTTAGAGATGCTCTTTTTTCTTCTTTTTTTAATGTATTTATTTTACAGCTTTCATGACAAAGCATTATTTCTTTGCACTGTTTGTGCCGAGTCCACTCAATGTTATATAATTTTACACATCAGAAATATTCATTATTGACGAATCCAAATCAGTCAGCCATTAATTCCAAATTCTCTATGCGAGATTTTTTCTTTTTTTTTTTACAGTTTAGAGAAAAATATTGTTTTTTTTTTTTTAATGGATTCAAAAACAGATGGCTGTGATGCTCAATCCAGGCTTAGTTTCTCGTCTTACATTTGCAAACTATTGTTAATGTCTGTGTACATCTACACTAACGTGTAATTATGACTCTATTGTGGCTCAGAGTTTAATGATAATGATGCAAACAGCAAACATAAAAATTAGATCTGAATGTCTGTATAACTATCAGTGAACAAAATCTACTCACGTATCAGCCACAGGCTTTGCAATTGCCTCAAAGATTTCCTCTTGCTTGGATATTTGATCAAAAACCTTCTGAAACCTACATAGAAAGAAAAAAAAACATGTTTTAAAAAACCACACTTGATAACAACTATACACATTCTTTTATTCAGGTTGTGATTGGAGAAAACAAGTAAATATAATAATTCATCTGTCTGACTGTTAATAGAATGCAGTTTGTAAGATTTGACCCGTGTCTCGTAGTAAAACATCCATTAGGAATGTAAGGATCAAGAATATTAGAAAAGGAGGATGCCTACTTCAAATTAAAAAGGAAATTTTGGAGTCAAATTTTGAAGCACAGTGCTGCTGAATTCTTGACTCTGATTGGCCAGAAGACTTTTATCAATTAAGCGAATGTCGCACGAGCAAGAGTGCTGAGATTCAGTAAAACAGCATGATTGTGAATAAATAAGTCAATAAAATATTTCGGGGAAAATAGATCCCAACGAATCCATTGCATGTTGTCATACCAACACACACACACTGTATTGTGTAGTTTCAGTGCAATGAATAATTGCTAGAATTGGAATTTGACCGAGCGCGCACAGACAGGCCAAGTGATACAAACAGTGAAATGTCGCTTGTCCAATCAAATCGGTGGACTAGAACTAACTGTGGTATAATATCATATAACAGCAGCTCTGATGCAAGGCAAATCACAGATTTATGTTAATCCACTCTTTTTAATATGTTATTGTTTCAGAGTGTAGTAACGGAGTGTGATTGTTGATATGATGTTTTTTACTGTATGTAAGGAGATGTTTTATGTAATTGGACATTTTTGGAAGGAGTCTCCAGTGCCAGTGCTTCGTAACAATGATTGTTTAGACCTGCTAACAGGAACAAACTTGTTTTGTGGACTTTTTATAAACTTATTAAAAGAAAAGATCTTTCCATCAATCCATCCATTCATCTTCTATACCGCTTATCCTTTTCAGGGTCACGGGGAACCTGGAGCTTATCTCAGGAAGCATCTGGCACAAGGCGGGGTACACCCTGGACAGGGTAAAAAGATCTTTCATTCATGCATTTTCCATACCACTTATCCTACGCAGAGTCGCTGGGAGCCTGGAGTCTATTCCAGGGAACTCGTGACACAAGGCAGAGGACACCCTGGACAACCCATTGCAGGGCACAATCACACACATATTCACATAGCACTGACAACTGGAGGAAACTGGAGTAACCAGAGGAAACTCCCAAAGCACACGGAGAACATGGTGGAGGCGAGATTCAAACCCCAAACCCCAGAGATGCCAGGCAAATGTACTAACCACTAAGCCACCGTTCCCCCTGATGTTTCATACATTATTTTATTTTTTTATGTTGGAAAAGTGCTGTGGTATTAGAGGAATAAAACTGTTTGACACACGGTTATCGGAAAGTAATCAACATCGGGGTAGTAACAGTAACTCTGCTTCGCATTAGGCCACATCACATCACTCTGTTGTTCGTTATTTTCCTATAACACCATGTCCCTGTTATATCCCAAAATGCTTGATTTTTCTGCAGCTTTTTAAAACATTTGCTATCCAATTTGAGACTTATTGTACTTTTTTGTTGTAGAAAACCACATGAATTGGCGATTGTCTTTCACATTGAAGTTTGTTGGTGAATAAGACCGTTTAGCTGTACGCTGTTAGCTGTAAACTTGACGCAGGTGGAATGACCGTTGTGATGATATCACGTGACACATCCTGGCCCAAATCTATGGAAAATCTGTGGTAAGTTTGAAAATCTTGATATATTTGCCACTGATCTCTTAACAAATCCATACGAATTCAAACAATCAAGAGTAATGTGGCTGGATTTTATTCGGGTTAATACACATTAATGGAGTTGTAAGAAAAGGAACAAACGCTAAGCGCAACTTTATCCCTGTAGTGTATCTTTTCAATATGACGATGAATTTCACATGAGAGCATGTTGATATTGGACAACGATACTGAGATGATACTGGGATTAGAATGTGAATAAACTCTCAATCCTATAAAGTAGTAGTCCATGAGCAAATGGGATTTGGGAAATCAATTGAAATTGTGTAATTGGATAACCACTCCGACGGTCCATTACTGGCATACACAAGTAAATTTCGCTGTGGTCCAGTTATACACAGATGTCAGTGTTAGCTCATCCTAAAATGTGAGAGCTTCAATGTTCGGGACTGCAGTTTATTTATTTAATCCTAAATTCATGGAAGTGCATTGAATTTACAGTACGCATTCTGCAATGTGAGTAGCTCCATTTTTCACCTGAATCTGTAGCTCTCTCTCTTGTTATTGATGAAGCCATCTGCAAGATCTCTTGGAACTACGAACTCCAAGCTGCCTCCGCTCTGCTCCTCATTATCCACAGAGTACACCTGGCAAGAGCAGGACACGCAAAGCTTCATCATTCAAGAGAACAGAAGTTTTACACATGCTACACATCAGTGGCCCTCTGTACTGAGGACATTGTGCACATTTTTGTGCTTTCGCTGTGAATACACCAAACTCAGCTGAGGACATAACAGATTCCGGATGAAGTGCACAAATTTGGTGGTTTTGAGGTCATTTCTATCTGAAAAGCCTATCCGAGAGCCTGTTTGTGTTGAATTGTATTGATGTATAGTATCTCACAAAAGCGAGCACACCCCTCACATTTTTGTAAATATTTGATTATATCTTTTCATGTGACAACACTGAAGAAATGACACTTTGCTAAAATGTAAAGTAGTGAGTGTACAGCTTGTGTAACAGTGTAAATTTGCTGTCCCCTCAAAATAACTCAACACACAGCCATTAATGTCTAAACCGCTGGCAACAAAAGCAACACAAGTCACCTCTAAGTGAAAATGTCCAAATTGGCCCCAAAGTGTCAATATTTTGTGTGGCCACCATTATTGTCCAGCACTTAACCTTAACACTCTTGGGCATGGAGTTCACCAGACTTTTAAAGGTTGGGAAAAAAATGGAAAAAATATGGGCAGGGCACATGGTGGCTTAGTGGTTACCACGTTCGCCTCACATCTCCAGGGTTGGGGGTTCGATGTGTGCAGAATTCTCCCCGTACTGTGGGGGTTGCCTCCAGGTACTCCGGTTTCCTCCCCCAGTCCAAAGACATGCGCTGTAGGCTGATTAGCATGTCCAAAGTGTCCGTAATGTATAAATGGGAATGTGAATGTGTATGTGATTGTGCCCTGCGATGGATTGGCACCCTGTGATAGACTCCAGGTTTCCCATGACCCAGTAGGAAAAGTGGTAAAGAAAATGGATGGATGGATGGATGGATGGATGGATGGTTGAATATGGGACAACCATGATTCTGCCTGGAGGAGGTCGTCTACCAAAAGTCAGTCAGTGAGCAGGTAAAGAGGGTCAGAATCAGCAACCAATTGTAATTAAGTAAGCAAGTTTATTGTCAACACAAGGCTGAGGATCGAATGAGGTACAGTTTCTCCTGAGACTGAGTGTTAGACTTAAAACACAAAAATATACAGCAACAGACATTCAATATAATATACAGTGCCCTCCACTAATATTGGCACCCTTGGTAAATATGAGCAAAGAACGCTGTGAAAAAATTGTCTTTAATGTTTAACCTTTTGCCGCACATCACAGCTATATTCCTCGGGCTTGTTATGTTATTGTTATGACTAAGGGAATTTGGCCTGTGTGTTACCTCATATTTATACCCCTGTGAAACAGGAAGTCATGGTTG
>CM022761.1:23797444-24034944 GCA_012411365.1 Ameiurus melas
CCTTAATTTGCCTATTTATGTACATTGTATGCACTCTTTCTTTCTTTCTTTCTTTCTTTCTTTCTTTCTTTCTTTCTTTCTTTCTTTCTTTCTTTCTTTCTTTCTTTCTTTCTGTCTTTATTTATTTTACTTTTTTTAACTAAAACCATTCATATATTATTCAGTTGTATTCTATTATGTCGTTTATTTTCTTTCTCTTGTGTTGAAATAAAAATTATTACCCTCCCCATGTACTTGCTTTGGCAATACAATGTACAATTGTTTGTCATGTCAATAAAGCACATGAAAAATGAAAGTGAAACAGAGTGAGCGAGATCAAGACAGAGGACAGAGAGAGAGAGAGAGAGAGAGAGAGGGATTTGGGCTTGGTCTCATCAGGCCATAACACATTTTGCTACATGGTTTGTGTTGATATAATTGAGCTTGAATGTTGGTGATAAAGGCCTTCTGTCTAGCT
The DNA here is from genome assembly GCA_012411365.1 of Ameiurus melas. Taxonomy (NCBI): domain Eukaryota; kingdom Metazoa; phylum Chordata; class Actinopteri; order Siluriformes; family Ictaluridae; genus Ameiurus; species Ameiurus melas. The sequence continues at coordinate 23,797,902 of CM022761.1, forward strand.
CTACCCCACAGCCCAGACATGTGAAGAATACCAGAGATCGTTGTCACATACAGAGAGCAATTAGTACTTGTCAGATTTTCCTGCAGTTCCTTTAATGTTGCTGTAGGTCTCTTGGCAGCATTCCTTGTAAGTTTTTGTCTTATCTTATCCTTTTCTGATGTCACTGTGATGCTCCATTTTCTCTATTTGTTGATAATGGCTTTTCTGTGTTCTGTGGTGCATCTGATGCTTTGGAAATTCTTTTATACCCCTATGCTTTTTAAGCTCTTAGTGGGCCATGGCTTCAGCAGATGTATGAAACCAAGTCGATGTTAAGAATGTTAAGAAACAGCTTTCTTTGCTGTTAATCTGAATAATTTCCCTGATGTCAAGCTGTATGATTATTACTTTTGAACATGAGATTGAATGTGTTTGGTTCATTCTGAACACAGCCACATCCCCAGTTATAAAAGGGTGTGCACACTTATGCAACCAGGTTATTGTAACTTTTTTATATTTCCAATTTTTCCCTAAAAAATATTATTTTTCACTTACTTTTTATACATATGTTGTAATTTCACATTGAGGATGGAAAAAGTTCTGATATGATTTATCTTTGCTTCATTTTTGTTTTTGTTTTTTACATTACAAAAACCTGCCATTTTAACAGGAGTGTGTGGACTTTTTATATAAACTGTATTTATGATGATAAAGCATTCCTGTAAGTGTCTGCAAATGCTGTAAATGTAAATGTGATACTTCCTGGTAACTATTTTTAGTACGCTGGCCTGTAATATTACAACGATGTAATATAATAACGATGCTGTTAAATTCTCAAATCTGATTGGTCAGAAGAAGTTGATTAACAGCAGAGCTCTGATATAAAGCAAATCACAGGTTTACATTAATACACTTGTTCAAATCCATTATCATTTGCCTAGTAACAACAAATACAAGGACTTGTACGGTTTTAAAATTGTGTGTAATTGTTGTTGTTGTGAAAATTTCTTGGGGAAACTTTGATTTAACATTTTTTGGTAGGAATCTCCAGTGTCCAGGGTTTTATAACAGAGGTAAAGCTGTAACTTTCAGTTTTCTGCCACAGGAAAGTCTTCAGGGGATAAAATATATTACAAGTTGTTGTTGTTTAATAAAAAAAAAGTGTTAGAATTGTTGAATGGCTGTGGTTTAAGAAAAATAAAACACTTCATACACAGTTATTGGAAATGATCGACTTCAGATTGGTAGCCACCCCATTGTTGAACAGCATGTCCCGTTGTGTTTTAATCCTTACTTAACTATGTCACTGCATGCGTTTTATATGTGATATGGTAACTGTGATTGTCATGTTTTCTGACCATGTTATTCCCATTGCTTTTCTGTGGTACTTTATTAACCATTACGTTAGTAATAGTAACAGTATGACAGACACACTATAGTAGATTTGCAATCCGTTGTTTTCTCTTGCACGCTTTAAGGTTCCATCTTATTAATCTTTCATTTATCTAAAACATATTGTTCAGTAAATACTGAATGATCCAATAATTACACAGAAACTGTTAGGAAGGTATTGGAGTTACGAGAGTGAGAAATGTAAGTATGTCCCATAGACTGCCAGCTATCAGTCTCATTTTTCTAGAAAGAAACTAATACGAGGGAATATGTTGTATATTTGTGTATGCGTGAGTATAGAGCAGCAGTTGCAGGTGACTGTAAAACATTTATGGTCTGGTTGAAATAGACGTAATTATAGCTTACAAAACATATACCTAGAATGCACATGGGGCCAACAGTAACGACGTCTCACTATGGTACACCATATATGCTATGTTTTCTTTGGCCACAAGGTTACGAGGCATGACCAGAGACATATACTTTCAGTACTAGTGTGTAGATTTTCTAGCACGTTAAGTTCTTTCCAGAAATAGCATGATATGTAGGAAGCTACACCCAGTTGTACCATATTAGTTCTGTTGGACTAAATCATGATGTGGTGTGTGGTTTGCCACAGCGATACCAAATAGTGGAGTGAAATGCTTTAATGTTTCACTTCACAGTGCCTTTATCATTGCTCTGAGAGTGTGGAGGTATGTATCTGTGTGGGTGCTCTCATGTTTCAACTTGGACTCTTCCATTTAGGAATAAATCTTTAATTATGCTTAAAAATCGAATTTTTCCACTCGGGTGCATTTCCCTTAAAAATTCATAACAGTCTGGTCCATGTGATAACTAAAATCCTTTTCTTTATAAAAAAAAGAGGGGGTTGAACTAAAATATTCCCTAGGACAAAATCAGAACTGAAGTATATAATACACTGAATCATACAGATGGTAATTTCCAATTTTATTGGCAGTTTTATAGCCTGATTCCAACATCTACAAATTAATGAAACTTGTCTCTATAGGATTTTTGGTTGAGATCAGAATGCATTTAAATTTGATATCCAGATACCGCTTTACATTTCTGGCGCTGATCGTTCTGCAGTTCTGCATAATCCATCTGTGTCGCAACACCCTGAGAACCACACACAGTGTGGCATGAAGTTATGTGGCATTTCTGAAAGCACTGACAGAAAATAAACAGTGCTTCTGTTCATGACCAAGCAAAACACACTCCCCTCCCCTCATACATCATTCAGACATATTCATTTTAACCGTACTAATTTCCTTTGCTGCTTTAATCATTCACCTTCAAATAGAGAAATCAGAGGTGGGAAGTAACAAACTCCAATTACAATGGACAAAGTCTGTTTTTATAAGTATTTATATTTATACTTTTGACTTTTACTTACTACATATCAACAGAAATGTACTTTATACTCACTACTTTAAACACACGTTTTTTTTTTGTAATATCCATCACTGTAATCTAACTGTTCCTATATACACGTTTGAATTTACCAGGTCAGTTTATTCTCTGACAGCCAGCTATTATCAATTAGCCAGTGTGTATAATCAGAGATATCTACTACAAATATATATTTGTACACGCCACCCGGACCTACACTCTACCAAAACCAAGAATAAAGTCTGAGCTTTTACTCTACTCCCACCTCCATGTCTCTGTGCATCGCCCTTTCCCGCTACACTGGTGGAGGATGCGGGCATGAGCACAGAACCGCCCCTCACCTAAAAAATAAATAAATAAATTTTAATTTTAAGTAACTCCCCCCAACGAGCCCATGCCCACGGAGCCGGAACTGGGGCCTCCCGGACCGACCCAGAAACCTTGGCTGGCCGGCTGCGCCCTCCATGCGCGACAGTTGCCGGAGGGGCCCACCCAGAAGGTGTGGATTGAAGGGAGGCCGATCATCGCGCTGGACACCAGGAGCACGGTGACCCTCGCCCGACCGTCCGTCCTCCCCCGCGGACTCCGGCCAGGGGGAAGCCTCACTGTGACCTGCGTTCATGGGGACACCCGGGAAGTCCCGACAGCAGAGGTGACGATCAAGAGCATGACCGGGAGCTGGTCTCTCCACGTGGGCGTGATCCCTGACCTCCCCGTACCGTTACTCCTGGGGAGGGACTGGCCAGGATGCCCGCCGGGCCGGGACGCCGAGACAGGGAAGCCACGACATCGGAAGCAGAGGACTGGGGCCCGGACCGTTTACCTGGCCCAGGACAACGGGGACGCCACTCCCGAAGGTGAGTCCTCTATATCGACTAACCCTATGTCTGTTGTGGTCCATCAGGTGAATCGAGAGGGGAGCTTTGGTCGGGAACAGAAGGAGGACAACCGACTCAAGCACTGCTGGGCCCAAGTACGGGTTGTAGAGGGGTCGACCAAAACCCCAACCTGAGACTTCCCACCACGTACTTCCTCGTCCGGGGTGGCCTCCTCTACCAACGGGCCTGCCGCCGCGGGGAGCCGGTAGATCTCCTGGTGGTACCAAGGACGAAAGCGCCACTCGTCATGCACCTCGCCCATGCCCACCCGCTCGGTGGTCACCTGGGACCTGGGAGCTCCTCGAGTTCATGGACCAATTCGCGGACGTGTTCTCCTCCTCCCCGGGAAGGACCCAAGTGGTGCGCCACCACATAAAGACACATCCCGGCGTAGTGGTGAGACAGAGGCCCTACCGTGTCCCAGAGGCCCGGCGTAAGGCCATCGAGGAAGAGGTGGAGCGAATGCTATGAGACGGAGTTATCGAAGAGTCCAACAGCCCCTGGTCCAGCCCCATCGTTGTAGTGCCGAAACCCGACGGGAGCATTCGGCTCTGCAACGACTTTCGCAGACTCAAACTGGTCTCGGATTTCAATAGCTACCCCCTCCCCCGAGTAGCTAGCATGATAATCTCTGACAATATAAACTAGTTAAATGCTTATAGCTAGCTGTGACGTTCCTTGGTAAAAGCAAAAATATACCATCGCTATCTCAGCATTTCTCTTGCAGATATTAAGAATATTCCTTTTACTTGCACACTCTGAGTAAATTTAAGGTACTTTCACTTGCTAATGTGTGGAAATATTTCCCTGTTTGCAAAGTCTCATATCATCTCTGGGTTTTTCCTCGGCACCATCGCCTCTGGCTTGCTCATTAGGGATAAATTCATACAATTAAAATCTATATCCTGAATTTATATAAAGCTGCTTTGTTACAATGTTCATTGTTAAAAGCGCAATACAAATAAAACTGAATTGAATTGAATCGAAAAGCTTATATTGTTTGTACCTTCCCTTTCAGTTTATGGCGTGAATCAGTAGTATGGAATGCCACATGTCTTCAAGGTAATACTGCCTAACTGAACTAGGTATTGTGAGATTCACCAGGCATCATGGTGAGAAACTGTATCACATGAAAGGACAAGTAAAAGGACTTGTCACAACAACTTGTGACTTGTGACAGCTTTTGGAACAGTCAGCAGCTGGTTTTTCCTCTCTATTTTAATCTGCCTTCATTGGGCTGCCATGCAGAATTGAAGCTATTCTTACAGTTTTATAGGCTCTCAGAGCAGGTATCAGATCATATCTCATTTCAGTTGTCTCATCTCTCTAAAGTGTTTTCTTTACCTGCAGGCTATCGTGCCAGTGGATTGGAACGCAATTGTCTCATAGCAAAACAATTAGGTGACTGAAAACATCAAGAGTGAAGTAATTTAATTGAATCTGCCATTCACAGAAGCTTGTATTCACATTTTAGTAGAAAAGAACGCTTCACATTTAATGGAGAGGGGAAAAACGATTGCCATAGAAACTCCTTCTGATGACTCATACTTTGGTCCATTTGCAAAAGAACATAAATTGAAGGTGATGGTTAAATCCACCAACCTGATGTAAAAATCTTATATTTCCAGTTGAATCAATGGATTATTAGACTAACCAGCAAATGTTAAAAGCCATAGTCTGGTTAACAGCTTTGGAAATGAACTTGCAATGAACCAAGACAAGCAAGAACACTGGGCTTTCCGTCATGGGGAAGAACAAACTCGTTTGTTCAGCTGCCTGTGCCAAGTTTTGTTGGTTATAGACTGGCAAAGACACACTACACTTAAGTATTTGATTAAGTCATTTGGAGCATGTTTTGTGTGGGGCTGCTGTTAGCACCGCTTTCACCGATTCTCATTAATGCAGCATGATGGAAAACATGAACCCTCATTTAGTAATCCATGTAATAAACAAGACAAAAGCAGTGGGAAAGTAAAACTGCATGATGGCCATTAAGACCACTATTAAGCAAAATAAAAGTGCATTTCAAAGGCATAAATATGAGGTATATATTAGGCACAGAACCTGGATCCAGCATAGGTTTTGGAAAATATACAGACCCTGATGGTTCCACTCATTCACCGTGCATTTTCACAGAGTTTCTGAGGTTGCATCCTAATCAATCCAGCATGAATCCGAGCCTCCTCCACCCTTCAAATGGGCAGAATGTGAGCCTCTGTCCTATAAACACTTCTATATTACAGAGTAGGAGAAAATAATTCCTCATATGCACACATTATAGAGCATCTGTTGTCCCACTGTTTTTATGGATACTCTGTCATTAATTCTCCGAGTTGGTGTCTTAAATTGCGGGTGGTCAACGTTTCCTAGTGATGACTTCCCTAGCTGCCGTCTTTCATCTAAACCATGATGACAGAGCTTTCAGATGACGTGTGTCAGAAAGTCATGGCCTATTGTCATCCCGCTCCAAGAAGGACAGTCCTGCTTGGTATCCCAGCCACTTGGAGGTCTACAACATAGCTGTGAGGTTTCATTATACTGCTGAGTGAGTAACATACTCTGCCTGGATGTATTATTGTGGTATTTCAAAAGAGGCCACAAAGTGGATTGGCTTTTGCGGTGTGAAATCAGCGCATTCTCTTGCCATAGGATAGAAGACGCATGTAAGAAAGAAAACTCATTTCACAGTATTAAAAGTAAAATCCACCCTGAACTACTTGCATATTAATCCTCATCTGATCTTGGCACCCAAGTGATATTTCATTTGGTAATGAAATTCTGACTTGATTTACATGTTGGTTACTAGATTCCGGCATTACTCACAAGTACATCTACAACCTGGACCACAGTGGAGTGAAAATATCACTTGCTTCATCTTTACCTAAAGAGATCGATACAGCAGTGCTTTAGTCTGTCCAGTTTGCTCACCTCCTTATCTGTATACTCTGCTCAAACTTTCATTTTAATACCACCGTCAATGCCATTGTGCTTGTCATCTCATAAATCTCTAACTAGCCAAGCTGAGTGTCTCTCCTAACTCAGTACAATTGTGTCTTGTCACTGCTTTGCATTCCGGGGCTTTCCGTCCAACGTTTGCTATTTCCTCTCTATCTACATCGGATTTGCTCATTAGTGTAATGTTCAACGTCACTGAAAAATGATGAGTGAATAAAGAAGCTCTTGGTCTTGAACGTACTTGAACACCACCACAAGGTCATATTTACGAGTGGGGAAACTCTGGGGGTTTTTTGAGCCCAGAGTTTCTGAGTTGGGGCCATGTCGATAAGAAAACATGGTGGAATCAGTGGATGCAGAGTATGTAGTTGATGGTAAATTATTTACTCGCCTCAGAAGCTGATTTGAGTTATTTTGTGTATGGTATATGCAGCAAATTTATTGAAATACAAGCAAATTACTTAACATGTCTTTATAAGGCTTTTTAGTTACAATAAAACAAGCTCATTTCCTTCAGAAAATACGATTACAATTACGATAATTACATAATATGTAATGATAAAGTTTACAGTCGCTTCATAAACTGATTAAAAAACATAAAAACGCAAAATACTCCTGATGTGCGTTCTTTGTTCTTCATTTTCTAGAAGAGGTGTTGAGAAGAAAAAAACTTGCTGTATTTTTTGTAAATAATTAAGAGAAGGGTACACCACCATCTTGCGCTGACCAAAGTGAGTTAAAAGCACCTGACGTCATAGTTACGACTTTCCAATTCGTAAATATGAACTTCCCAGGAGGACTTCAATGCACCGTAATAAGTGACATTGTAACTGCACTAGCAATGTCCTCCTGTGACGTCAGAGCATCAGACAACTGCTGACTTGTCAGCAATGGAAATAACAAGAATACAGCACAAATCAGCAAATCACCGAGAGAATCACTATACACAAAACAAAATATTTCAATATCATCTTGTGTTGCAGGATGGAGTTCAAATTAAATCCCAATCCATATTACTAAGTGTCAATGTGGGTGTGAATCTATATTTTCCAAAATCTTTGGCTGACTGAATAAAATCACATATATCGACGTTTTACGCCCAACAAATGAGCTGACATGACTTTTATTCTGTACACACACAAGCTGAGGCACCAGAACCGCCAATACTGGATAGACTTCATTCAGCTAACATTGTATAGGCAAACTTATTTTAACTGAAGTTTCAGCAATTACATTCAGTGAAGCATTGCTGACAAAACAGTCCCTCTCCTTCGCTTAGTATTCAATTTCATACTGTATATGTCACTAGAATTTGGATGATATCCTATTGAATATACCGGGTGTCCCAAAAGTCTCCATACACAGGGGACCATGTTTGCCAGCACTACATCAGTGGATGTTTGTGGGCGTCCTTTTCTCGGTTGGAACTCAACACTTCAAGTCTTTTTGAATTTGGAAATAAGTTTGGCAACAGTGTTGTGTGTGATCTGCTCGCCATTTTTCCGGTTAAAATCCATTGCGTTTCCTGATCCAGCCGTGAGAATGATTTCAATACGTTCTACTTTTGTCAAAGGCTTTCTTAAAAGCTATGTGAAAAAGATACAAAATAAGTATGAAAAATTTCGGAAGACATTTTGCTAAAATGCGTTCATTTCCCCCCTATACAGTATATGGAGATTTTGGGGACACCCTGTATATTCATATCATCTACAGATGAGTTTATTGGTGCTTTACTGACATAACAGTATCAATGTATACAAATATAGGCAATGCAATTTGTGGCATGTGCACCAAATGGCCAAAAGTTTGTGATGCATACCATTTCCTTTTATAGCAGTGCTTTTCCTGAAGGACTTCTGGGTTGTGCTGTGAAATGGACATTAGATCAGGCCCTCCCATGCAGATGGCTCAGACTCTCTCATGTTCAATCACAAGAATGCAATGCAAACCACCTGTACAAATATGCTTCTGGCAGCCCGTCTTCTGCTTTTGTGTTTGGTTGCACATAGCTCTCCAACTGTATTAGCAGACCGACATTGTACATTTCTGATCCAATATGCAGGAGAGCAGTAGAATTTATTACACTCAGTGTGTGTGTGTGTGTGTGTGTGTGTGTATATATATATATTTTCTCTATTCAAACACTTTCATTTCAAAGGAAAAATCTTGAGAGCATTTCGAGTCATGATTATGGTCTCAAACTTTGACTGGACAGTCGCCGCAAAACATTTTTGCTTTGAGTAAAATTAGTTTTTTAGACATCTGTTTAAGCCACATGTTGTCAGCCTGGTCAAAGAGGATGGAGTTTAAAAATGAAATGAACTCGACATGTAGCAAACACTTTTCATTTCGTGGGGTTTGGAACGAGGCGGAGTGTTTCACCCAGCTGCAGGTCTGATTTAGCAGGGATGGGTGGCACACTCCCTGCCTATCAACTTTGGAGGGTAGCTTTGGAGATCCTATCCACCCCAGCTAGTGCATATAAATAGAGCTTCTTCGGTTAGCCAGCCAACAGACAGCGGCAACTCTCTGTCTGTGCCTCAAACTGAAAGATGGAGCGAGGAAATATGGGGAGAAATGTGAATAACTGAACAGTGAAAACATACGAAATTACATAAGTATTTCATAACATTTACTAAAATAAGAAAAGTTGTCCACAAAAAAAATTAAAGGGAACAAAAAAAAAAGAAAAAAAAGAGAGAGAGAATATTCCCAGACATTCACAGCCCTACAACTTTTAATAGGCATGGTCTGATTTTGCTGAAAGTGTTAATCAGGCCTGACCATATAATAAGGGGCTACAAAATGAAAGGGAACTGGGAAAGGAAAGTGGGTTATAGAAGACAAATCAGGGAAAATTTGCCACAGCAAAGGGTCTGAATATGAAACCTGCTGGACCATCACACCTCATTCCAGAGTCATAGATAAAACATTCCTTGGCATACTGTAGAAATCTTGCACCTGGGAAATCAGTCATATTAATTTAAAAAAAAACCACAATTTTACAGAGTCAGCAAACATCATGGTTTGTAATGCAGTCAGTCGGTGTAGTGAATAAGGGTGAAAGTTACAGTTTATTAAAGAGAATCTTTGATCAAAATATTTTTTGTAGTTTGTCCAAAATTTAAAGATGCAATCTGGCTAAAAACATTATTAGTATTTTTTTGCTGTCAATCTGCAGAGTGAGAAACAAAACCTGAATACATGAGAAAGAAAGTAAAGGAAGTCCAAAGTTTGAAGTGAGCAGGGTAAGAAGCTGAACTTTTCTCTTAATCTAAAACATTTGGAAGATCTTCTGGAGGAATTATGTACAGTAGATCCTAAGTAGAACCCTTGAATGAATGCATAAACCTGAATGCATACAAGGAAAGCTGTCGCATGTTGTCCAAATGTCCCTGAATGCAGTCAGCGTTAGAGAACATGTTAAAAAGACTACTTATAAGAGAACATCGTTTTTTCATATTACTTTTGTTTTTATTTTGGGATAGTAGATATAAAAATACAACACACAGATCTAAAACATCTTTAAAATGTGTCAAATACACGTTATTCAAGTTGTATTTCTTTATTTCATAAGCAGTTATTACTTTCTTCAAGCGCAAAGCATAGGGCTTTATTATTTCATAACAGGTACATTGCTACAAGAGGCCAAGAGGTATTATTCAGTATTACTGTCTGTGAAGCGCCAGTGTGGCTGCAAGTTATTATCACAACAAATCAGGAGCTCAGCAAATACAGCACATTAGTCATTTTAACACCTTTGTAGATCCAAGTTATTACACAAGTGGAATCTGGTTCTTCAGCTTGGATGTTGCTTGAGCCTACGCTAGCACAATGGCGATTTGCAAAAGGAATTAGACAATGCTGCTATAGAGCTTTTGGTCAAACTTGTTGCAATAATAAAAATGCCCCTGCAGCTGAGTGTGCAGATTTGTTAGAATGCACCAGCAAAAACATTACAACAGATCCTATTTTCACTGAAGGGATTTTCCCTGAAAGTGAGATCACCCGTTATAGTTCACTGCGACAGTCCCACTGTGACTATAGTTCACTATGACAAAAAGGATAGAAAACTGCCTATTTGAGAAGATGGACCATTAAGATTAACTACTTCAAGGTTCCTGAATGGTTCTTTTAATACTTAAGAATTCGCAACTTTATATAGGGCTTCTATATGGATGTACGACTGTTTTAGCATCTACATCGATTCTTTAACAGGTTTTCCCTAAAAGGGTATAAGTTCAATGCTTATCTTAATTGTTAACACTGTTTAATCCAAATTTGTTCATTTGCTAATTCCCACCCATTAACTATATCTTACCTGCTGCCAAACTAGGAGGGTGGAGGCTAGTATGTGCTTCCTCTGAGACATTTGAAGCTTTTTTTAAACCTGCTGCTCATGCTACATGACAGGATAGCACTGAACACACTTAGAGGAAAGCAATCTTCCCTCTTCCTCATACACGAGCTGACAGATGTCCATTATGGCTAGTGCACAGATCTCCCAAATATGGATGGCTGTGGCGTGAATGTTCTGTTTCACTACTTCTGTTGCCCAAGGCTTTTACAAAGGATTTTGGGAACAAACAGAATCTGGGGTTCTGGTTTTAGTTCATGGTTCATCAACTTATGATACAACAGAAAAGATCACAGTGGTAACAGTAAAAGTACGCCACCAACTACATCGTTGTGACAGCATGCATTAATGCGATTGAAGATGTCCTGGGCCGTCGGAAACTGCAAAGTTCAAAGGTTCTGATACTGTGTGCGGTGAAAAAAGGTGTACAGTCATTTAAGTCTACGTTCTTTGAAAAAAAGGATTTTTGCATGGTGAACAGCTTTTAAATGGGTTGCACTGGGAACGCATTGTTTTTATATGGAGCCTTGAAGGGTCTTCCAGAGGAATTTAAAGCACATTATGGTGCTAGATTTAAAATTTGTGGTATATATTGCCCTGAAGAACCCATACACTGGGGTAAACACCCACAGAATTACAATCTCCAGGTAACCTGTAGTATTTTCCATTCCTGCCCAGCTTTAAGCTACTTGCATTGAATATTTAATCCCCACATCTTTTCATGCTTTGTTACTTTACAAATGTGATCAATAGTGGTGTGTCGACTTGCTGTGGATATCAACTAAGGGCGTTCAATGAAGTCCCTTTGTAAATCCTTGGGAGGCCTTTTCATTAAAACAGCACCCAGAGTCCTCCAGTGTTCATTTAGTTGCCATGGATTACCGTTGTCCACTGTCGGGTAGAGTGAAAAAGACCGAAAAGTCCCCTCAGTGGAAGGCATAGGATTGACATTATTCTGGCCAAGTTGTGTAGTCTTGAAAACTCATTCTCACTGATGGAAAAACCTCTTCTTTTTCTCTATGCAAGGACCTATGTGTTGGATTTCGTTACAGACTATGTGTCGCTGTGACACGATCCTTTTCTCTGATCAGTCAGCGTATATATTTCACCAAAATCAACAGAGGGGATGGTGAAGGTTTAAAACGTGAAGAGGAATGAAAGGCTGAAGTAAAGGTGATGTAATGGTTCTGCAGTCTTAATGACATTGTTTGACGGTAGACAAATTCCAGGATGAAATAGTAATAATTAAATTGGAGCAAATTATACTAAGTTAGGCAATTATGCATAAAAGCTGGGCAATTAATTGGGCTTCTCTTGAAATAAGATAACACATAATAATACAGTATATCTGTGGAATGCTGGCTTTAATAGCTTCAAAGTATATGATGAGTTCAGTAACGTGAAAGCAAAGATTATGTTGACGTGACATGGTGTTTATGGCTCAGTTTACTGTAAGAACGGAGAAGTCAGTAAACATGACATATAGGAATGAGGAATATTATTTCCCATAAGAAAACGCTCCTATAAGAAAAACTTGTGATTTGAGATGTTTGAGAGATGTCAGCTGTCTACACATGGCCATAAAAACTATTTTACAAGTGATTTCAAGAAACATCACCTCAGACTCTCAGTTGTGGTCTTCCTAGTATGATAATCTACAGTAGCAACAGAACATGGGAAATGGTGAAAGGCATTTATGTTTATAAAACGCCGCTGCTGTTTTATTACCATGAACATATTTCCATTCGCTCTGTGCTTTATTCAGTTCAGTTCCTTTTCTATCATGTTCCCAAACATCTGCTGTTAGAAAACAAAGATCACATGGCAAGCCTGCTTGTAATTTCCCCTTTTCCGTAATTATCTTTTCCCTTCTGAATCTGTAGTCTTATTGCAGACATAAATAAAATTTCATAACTTCCCTGGCTACTCATGAGTTCAGAGCTGTAGTCAATATGTAGGGGGGGGATTATGGGGGATTATGTTGTGTGAAAAGTTCAAAAAGCTTAGAGCTTAGAGTGATAAAAGCCTTATGAGTGATTGACTGGGTGCCATTTCAGATTTTATATGAAACAATGCATATTAAGATGCTGGCTTGGTATCCTTTGACTAGTAGAAAAAATATGTTAGATTGTCACTGTAACATATCAGCTATTGGAGAATTAATGTAGATATTTGGAAGAAGATGGAAGAAATCATGTTACACTAGTGTAAATATATTTATAATTCACTTTCGACAATCATGGGCTGGTCACAGACTCAATTGTATATGAACTCTATTGAATATGCGGCTTTCTATTCTCTTTATACTGAAAGACATTTTAGAAGTCTGCACTGGCAAAAAATGAGTGAAGGCTTCATCCTTGTCCATCTTACAGCTCACGCACATTTAATGAGTTACATCATTACAAAGTATACATGATTGTATATTTTTGTTGGTAAATATAAATATAATAATGGATTTTAATAAATTTCAGGTAATCATATTTGGGTATTACTGAACTTGGGCTATAGGCAGTTTTACTATAGGGCCTGTTTTTGGATAGCAACAGACAGCTAATTGTTTCAACCTTGTTTATTGATAATATTTATATCAGGGGTCTTCAAACTAATCCAGAAAGGGCCACAGAGGCTTTCTAATTTCACTTATTGCTTATTTAATCAGTTTATCTGAGTCTCAAATCATCTATGAAGTGTGCCTCCAATTTGGCTGTAAGCCTCACTGGCCCTTCGTGGATAAGATTGAATTGAAATGATTGTTAGATTATAAATAATTTAAAGGATTTTAAAATAGTTCATTCATTCATTTGTTCATTCATCTTCAGTAGCCACTTTATCCTGGTCAGGGTTGTGGTGGATTTGGCCCCAATTTAACATAAGGTGAGTCTCAATCAGCTCCTTAGCTCCCTAGGTGGTGAATCAGTATATCACGAGTTCGGGCACTGGTAAGGACCCTGGCTGACCCATTGGGACACTGATGACTCAATTTCCGGCGACATGACTATGCACTCGCATTATAAAATGTCACCACTGGCATTTATCAACAACAGGCAAGACTAATATCTTTCTGATGTTATATGTCATATAAATTTGCAAGCTTAATCACACACATTTCTGTCATTACTTCAAGCAGGGTCATAGGCTAGCTAGTGGATTTAAAAATAAATAAATCATTAAGCAGTCAAAAGTCATTAGACTCAAACAAACCATATATAGAACATCAAATCAAGCTAAACATTACTAACGAAAGTAATCATTTGAGAGCCAAAACAACAATAACAAGTTATTTACATTTGTAGACAAAGTTGGCTGAGAGTTTGTCTGCCATTTTTTTTTTCCAAGCTGAAAGGCTTTAGAAAATATGACACCATTTCCAGTAAGGGAACACAGTGAGCATCGATACTCTCTGGTTTTCGCTGTGCATTGTGGGATTTTTTTTAAGGCGGAACATTCCAGTGAACTGGAAGTATTTTGCGATTGAAACAGCTCATAAAATGGCCGACTATCAGATCAGTGCCCTGACTACTGAAGTAGGAGCTGATCGAGATGCACCCATAGCCAAACCACATACTGGCATGCTTTTGGGAGGTGGGAGGAAACTGGAGCAAACCCACGTGTGGAGAACAGCTCTGCACAGTCCGTACCAACCCTCAGGATCGAAGCATGGATCTTGCAGCTGTAAGCAGCAATACTACAATATCTGTTATACCACCATGTTTGAACAGTGATCATGATCAAATGATCGTTAAAGAGAATTATTTTTCATTGAATGTTCGCCTCACACCTCCAAGGTCCGGGGTTCAAGCCCTGCCGGGGCCATGTGTGTGCGGAGTCTGCATGTTCTCCCGGTGCTGCACGGGTTTTCTCCGGGTTCTCCGGTTTCCTCCCCCAGTCCAAAGACATGCATGGTAGGCTAACTGGCGTGTCTAAAGTGTCCGTAGTGTATGAATGTATGTGTGAGTGTGTATGTGATTGTGCCCTGTGATGGATTGACACCCTGTCCAGGGTGTACCCCTCCTAGTGCCCAATGCTCCCTGGGTTCCCCGTGACCCTGAAAATGGATGGATGGATGGATGGATGAATGGATGAATGGTTATCAAGATGTCACAATATGAACACTCAAGAAAAGCTATAATCAGTCTATGATCTATAGCAGAAAGCTAAAGTGAAGAAATATTATGTGAAGACATGAAACTCACTTAGAACACCAAGGAATTCATTCATATAAATGAATTTATATAAATCACTGTGGGTTTTTTTTTCTACCAAAACTGTGTTGCACAATTTCATTGACTTTCTGGACACTTTATAAAAAATTATCAGAATTACTATTATTATGCTTAACTTATCCCAGTTAAATCCATCCCCATCGTTGTGTTCCATCTTTTCTTTTCTTTTTCTATCAGGGATATTTAGCTGAAAACACAGGGCTATGTGGTTATCGTTTACGCAGATTCTGCGCATCACTGGAATAAAGTTGGTTGTTGGACGTTCGATATTCGCGGAAATTCGGAAATTAAGGGACCGTCTCAAAAGTTACATACTACATTTTTTATACACGATTCTAACTTCAATAGCATTTGAAGGGAATGACTTCCAGTCACAAAACCAACTGTAAAATGTTCATCTAGGTGTCAGGTATGAAGCACACCTTTTAGATTTTTGATATTTATCAAAAGAATCTATTAAATCATTTATAAATATTGTCATCAATTTCACTACAGAATGGGCCCATACACAAGATATGCCATTATTTAAAGCTCAATAGCATTTGAAGGGAATGATGTACAGTCACACAACCAACTGGAAAGTGTTCATCTTGGTGTCAGGTATGAAGCACACCTTTTAGATTTTTGATATTTACAGACTTTTCCCCCTTTGGAGTGAGCATATTTCTTGGGGACCTGAGCAGATTCTCCAAAGAGAATACTAAAGAAATAAAAACAAGGGAAACAAATTGCCATTTGGAGCAATGGTTCTCAATAATGAAGAATCACATATTACGCAGAAAAAGGTTCCTGCGGCCTGCAGATTTCATGACAAAGATGTTTAACTCTCTGCAAGGAAGGTAGTCTTGATAGTCTGTTTCAAGGAACATCTCCAAAGCAACAGACCATTGACCAACAAGAAGAGCAATGGGCCAAGAGATCACAAACTCAAAGACCAGCAAAGCATCGTTCAAAGTATTTTGATCCACCAGAAGCAGGGCCCCAACCAAAAAGACACAAGACAAAGCAAACATCTGAGGATCATTCTGGGGACACATCAGTGCAGGTATTTTGCAGTTCTCAATCAAATCATGTCATAAAGCTTTTGTTCACATTAATTCATACCACCTTTTATATTATATTAAAATATCCCATTGCAGATCCAAGCTCTGTGGTCTAAGAAAGCATGCGAGATAGTCATTGCCATCACACAGTCAAAGGACAAAAAAGGTCTTATATCCTGCATCATTCAGAGCTGAAAACACTCCAGCCACATAAATGGCTGGTGGGGGAGGTAAGAAAAAATTATTCATACCTTTGGGAAATGCATTGCTCTCATGACAATTGAAAAATAATCTGTGAACATAGAGGAATTTATTAACTTACGTAAAAATGACAATGTTAAGCCATTGTTGAGTATATTGAATAAATGTTAATGAAACACTGGATGAGGTAACTATAATTTATTTTTCATCTGTTGTTCTTACACAAATGGTGGTGAATAAAAGAAACCAGGGACAAGATTTTTATACTAGATCATTACACAGCGAGTGTTATACTTCATGGAGAATGAGATGAAGTACAGAGAAACAGTCTCTCAAAGGTAAAGATTATCTTTATCTTTATTTATCTTTAATAAGTGAATTGAATTAAATTTTAATTTGTATAGCACATTTTGTGGGACATCCTCAAACGGAAGGTGGAGGAGGACAAGGTCTCTAACATCCACCAGCTCCGTGATGTCATCATGGAGGAGTCGAAGAGGACTCCAGTGGAAACCTGTGAACCTCTGGTGAACTCCATGCCCAAGAGGGTTAAGGCAGTGCTGGAAAATAACGGTGGCCACACAATATTGACACTTTGGGCCCAATTTGGACTTTTTCACTTAGGGGTGTACTCACTTTTGTTGCCAGTGGTTTAGACATTAATGGCTGTGTGAGTTATTTTGAGGGGATTCAAACGACACTGTTACACAAGCTGTACACCCACTACTTTACATTGTAGCAAAGTGTCATTTCTTCAGTGTTGTCACATGAAAAGATATATTTCAAATATTTACAAAAAATGTGAGGGGTGTACTCACTTTTATGAGATACTGTATATAGGAAATTAGTTGTAATAGTAATAATGTTTTAATGCTTAATGTTATCCTGTCAGTCATTTTGATTCACTTAACACACTTTTCCCCCAAAACATTTTGTGTTTTAAGCACTAAAGGAAAATGGATAATGTTTCCTTTCTAATAATATCATTATATTTATATGGCCTGTAAAGAGAACGGAGAGCACAATGCAGAAAATTCATTTAAATTGACTAACAAAGTGGATCTCTTAAATAAAAAAGATTCAGAAAAACATTTATTGTTTGGGTTTTGTATTAACATTTGGTAAAAATATGCGTAAAAAGATTAACTTTAAAGTAGTTTAAATCACAAGAATGTGTTTTTATTCGTTTGGGGGCCTTTTTTGCTTTATTGGGGTGGGGATAGTAGAGAATTGACAAGGCAATATAGGATAGAAGAGTGGGGGTGTGATCGAGAAAATACCCTATGAGCTGGGAAACGAACCCTTCACGGTAGGAGAGAAGCAGTTGATTTGTCACCTTTCTATACATTTAGACTCAGCAAAGATTTAACAAATAAATAAGTTTTTGCATGAAGAATGTTCATGATTTTCTGTATTTACACTGCCTAGAGAGCACTTCAAGATGAGAACAAACTGTCACAGTAAATGTGACTGGGTGGACATAAAATGGAATGGAGGACAAATGAACCATTCCACACAACAGGACTGGTACAGCTGTGGAGTGTTTGTCATGCAGGTTGGATTTCCTCATTAAACTGTATGACATAAAGAACAGCAAAGAGTTTATAAGATAAATTGTGACACAGTTCTTATGAATTTATGGAGCAGAATATTGATTTGGTTCAGTCTTGTAAGAACCCTGGACTGTACCTAGACAACAAACCAGAATGGAGCGGGTAAATTGAATCTACACAGAGGAAGAGTCAGAGCAAACTGTACTTTATGTGGAGGCTCAGGCTCTTCAATGTTTGTTCAAGGTAGATTATGCAAATAGTCTATCGAATATGATTAACCAATTTAGATGTATGTGTTTTGTTTGTTTGTATGTATGGCTGCTGTGGTGAAACAATCTCCTGTGGACAATAAAAAAAACATTACCTTATCTTGTCTTATGTAGATGGCAAAAAAAAGTTGGTGCGTTTCCAAATATCCCTTGCTCCATGACCATAAACTCATCCAAGGAGCACAATGGCAGAGGAACTTCTGAAAGCCTCAAGTAATTTATTACTTGTACAAAAACGGCTGTCATTTAGACTATGGTATAAAGTATAGATTTTTATCACAGAAAATCCACACATGTTGTAACATCATATTAAGTATTAGTATTAAGTAGTAAACATATGGTCATGCTATTTACAGTATGTACCTTTTGCCAACAGAGCTAACATATAACTGCATGTTTTCAGTATTCAAGAGGGGACATTACTGCTCATTATGTGCTGCCTCAAAATCCCCGGGTAGTGGTGCAAAAACATTTTGGGTGGGTAATGTAGCAATGGTTATAACATTTTTATTGGCACACCATTTTGTTTACAAGTGTGTGTTGTGTGTGTAAGAGAGTGAATGAACGAAAGAGAGAGACTGTGAGAGAGGTTGAGAGTAAGAGAGAAACTAATTGATTACTGAGCAATTTGATAAGATTACTGTGATCATTTTGCAGATTGAATGTCACTGCTGCAAGACGGGCTTTCATGTGGCATGCCTTTCTATGTCAGAGAGAGAGAATTCCTTTGGCTCTCAGCCCGCACGGTGGCTTAGTGGTTAGCCCGTCCGTTCACACCTCCAGGATCCGGTGTTTGATTCCTGCCGGGGCCGTGTGTGAGGAGTTTGCATGTTCTCCGGGTACTCTGGTTTCCTCCCCCAGTCCAAAGACATGATGTGTGAGTGTGTATGTGATCAATTGCGATGGACTGTCCAGGGTGTACCCTGCCTTGTGCCTGATGTTCCCTGGGATAGGCTCCAGGTTCCCCTGCAACCCTGAAGAAGGAGCAAGTGGTAGAAGGTGGATGGATGACTCCCATCCACAATTTAAACATGTACTTTATATGTACATTTACATGTATAAATAAATTAAAAGAAAACAAATAAAAAAGTTTGAAATATTAAAACATTCGTGGATCATAATTTCTGTTAATTATTTCATTAATAGGACATCTCTGTTTTTGAAGGGAACCATTCAATCCAGTGCGGGTCATTTTAACCACTTTAAGCATTCGTGAAGGGTTTTTTTTTGGTTCATGCATTGCAGGGTTAAATATCAAAAGTCTACAAACGTGTTTCTCATACCTGACACCTAGTCGAACACTTTCCAGTTGGTTGTGTGACTGTACATCATTCCCTTCAAATGCTATTGAGCTTTAAATAATGGTATATTTTGTGTATGGGCCCATTCTGTAGTGAAATTCATGACAATATTTATATATGATTTAATATCTTATTTGGATAAATATCAAACATCTAAAAGGTGTTTCTCATACATGACACTTAGATGAACACTTTACAGTTGGTTATAGGGCTGTAAGTCATTCCCTTCAAATGCTATTGAAGTTAGAATCGTGTATAAAAAAAAAATGTAGTATGTCACTTTAGAGACGGTCCCTTAATTTCCGCGAATATCGAACGTCCAACGTCACACCAACTGTACTCCAGTCCCGGCATCTAACGCGTCAAGACTTCTCTTCAAAATCTGTCGGCGTAGCATAAAATGCTCTGCGCCTTTAAGAGAGGTGGGCGTGTACAGCTGCTGCTCGGGCTTTACTGCTGCTGATCAGAGCGCGCGCACTCACTCACGCACTCACTTGTGCGCTCTCAGAGCTCAGACGCAGAGAAATAAGACGCAACACAGCACACACACGCACATACACACACACACACACACACCGAGCGCGAGCTGAAACGGTGACCGAGCACTCTCTCTGCAGCTGGGTTCAACTCTTCCGCCGTGACACCGCAAAACGGATTACATTTCAGCAACACGGCTCTTCTCCGAGATGAAGCTGGATGGTGAGTTTGGAGATTTGCGCACCACTGTGACCCTGAGTAAACCCTGCGCGCGTGCTCATTCATTGACATCTACAGGTCTGCGCGCACTTCGCGCATGCGTCCTTCAAACCGTTTTCACATTAATGTGAATGTCAATATATGTATATTAGTGTATGTATGTTTGTTCCTGGCACTGTTGGGACCTTTAGATGTAGGGCTTATATGTAGTCCAAACAGCCAGGCATGCATGCGTTCATGTTCATTTATCAGGCGACACATGGGCGTTGCGCAATGACTGGAAAATTGTTTGGAGGAATAAACAAACAAACTATTTATCTTTCAGGCTTTGGGCACTTTTATTTGCATCCACATTGTGTTTGGTGGTAGTTTGCTTGCAGCAGAGGTGGAACTGAGATGATGTGAGATGCTGGTTGGTGCGGGTAGATGCGGGTAGGGGGTGCTGTTCCCTCTCTTGTGCACGCACTTCTTCCTGTGCTAAATTTAAGTCAGTCATTTTTTGGGATGGGTTCTATACATGCAACACGTCCTAGCATACAGTCCTTTCTATTTCATAAATGCCATTTAAAAGGGTGGACTGCTTCACGTGCCAGCATATATTGATATGCATCTGTGTATACAGTTGCACATGCAATTGTTGTTTGTTTATTCTGAACACATCCACTCCCTTTTGATAATTTGACACTATTATTATAAAAATAGGTGATGCATATTAATAGGCCTAACCTTGGCGGGTTAAGATATTGCATGCTATAATCTGAGTTTTTGGTATGCACTGCACACTTTGGGATGCAAGTCTGCGGTAGCAGGATAACACCGAACATCTGGTAGTGCTTCTGCACAATTTTGTGTGACGTAGTTTCTTAGTTGTTACGGACTTCTAATGTACCTGATAAGATTCAAGATCTCTACTGATCTACTATTCTGTGATCAGGCCGTCGAAGTGAAACATCACTAAACATGGCTTTGTGTGTGTTTGGTGAAGATGATCCAGGGGGAAAAACTGGGTGGTGTCATGGTATGGTGGACTGGTGGTGCAGTGGGTAACGTTGCCACCTCACAGCTCCAGGATTGCCGGGTTGATCCTGAGCTCGGGTTATTGACAGTGTGGAATTTGACATGTTCTGTCTGTGTATGCATGGGTTTTCTCTGGGTTCTTCAGTGTCCTCCCAGTGTCCAAAAACCATAAGAGTAGATGGATTGTGCTATGCTAAAATACTCGTAGGTGTGAATAAGTGTGTATGGAGTGTGTCAACTGCCCAGCTGTATACATGAGATAATTATAAGCTGCTCTGGATAAGGGTGTCTGCCAAATAATGTAATGTATTTCCCGGGATAGGCTCTGAATCCACCGTGACCCTGAACAGGATAAAGCGGTTACTAAATCTGAATGAAGGTGTGTTTGGTGATTGTGGTTAGAAAGCTTAAGAGGATTATGTTGTAGCAATTTTAATAAGATTTAAGATTTGTTTTAAGCTGTAGGGTTTTGCACACAATAGGCTGCATAAGAGCACTCTGAAACCAAAGTCACTGCTTTTCCACATGTGTAAATGGCGTATTATTGATCGGAACCTCCTTTTGCCTACATGCTCTCGAAGGCAGGCGGGTCTAATCGAAACAGCAGAAATGCAGTTCGTGCTTGTAGTTTTATAGCCACACAATAATTGAACTAAACTGCCCTGCTGGATATTTTAACAAAGAGCCCTCTAGGTACTTTTAAAAACCCATGCATAGCTTTCAGCCAAGACCAACAACACCACACGGCTTGAATGTTTTCTCAAAGGGCAGCAAACGGCTGATCAAGAGCCTGAGTAGGGAGTGCAACTCGGAAGCCATGCCCACGTGTGGGCACTAGGCTGGATGCTAGTCTGAGAGAGGATATATGTTTGGAGAGAGGGCCATTTGTTCAGTGGAAGTTGCTGAGGTAAGGCACTTGGGTTCCTTGCTCATGGCCAGATGTTGTGCTTGGCAGTCATCCTGCCTTCAGAGCAGGTAAAGCTAGATAGTTCGGGAAACAAATGTGGTGTTTTGTGCTCAGGTCCTGATTAACACCAGTGGACCAATGGGTGTTGGATAAGACACAAATGGTACACATGAGGATACAAGCTCAGTCCATTACATCCCGGTGTGGTGCATATATGGACCTGCTTGGGTCATAAACACCTAAAATGGATGTTGTAATTGGAGACTGGGGTTCCAGACGTCAATTAATCTACATGCAGTCAGTTTAAGTCTGCACTGAATTCTAGATTAACTTTCACTAATGCTGTGTGAAAGCTTGCCATTAGATTAGATTGCCAGCTCTATTGCTCACTGTGTGAGTAAAAAGGACCACTTCCTTCCCTATTGGCTTCTGTTCCAAGCTTCTGTCTGTTTGGCTCTTTCACTGTTATGGAGAACTGCTGGAGCGCTGCAGCATGGATATTGCTGGCATGGCTTCTCTGAGGTCTGGCAGTAATTAGCACCATGGTACAGTATATACAGCGTGTCTGCATTGGGTCACGGTCCGGGTCTCCCGTGCTCTGCTGGCCTGCGAGAGTTGTCTGCAGGCGGAAAGCGAGCGCTTATTAATGCGTTCCAAGCTGCTCTGCTGCAGACACACTGGAAGCCTTTGTTTCCTTGCTCCTTCTCGCCTGTTTTAATGGCTGCGTTTGTTCGGTGTGGTTTGTAGACGGGCAGCCAGTCATGGTGCGTTCCCGGTAGAGCTGGCGCAGGAAGTTCTTCTGGTGTTTTAAGGTCTGGCGGGGTCTTCTAACATTGCTTAGGTTTATGTGCACTGTCTGGCACCTAGTAGCATTTATACAGTTATCATCACAGTGTTCAGGTGCGAGTAACCGAAGCAAAGAAACCTTTGGAGCCGTGTGCTTGGCCGTAGTTTTACTTTGAAAGCTATCAAGCTGCCATAGATGGATTAAACGCTGTATAGCTTGATGTTGTCTTGATAGATAGAATTTACAGCTTGCTATTAACAAAATCGTACCATTTTCTCATTTGGGCCAAATAGTTGGAAGATGTAGATTTTTATACCACAGCTGTGTTGGATTATTAAATCTGATTGGTCAAAAATGTATTTAATTGATCAAAAATGCTTTAATTTTCTATTACAGCATCTCTAAATTCAAATCGCAGGTTTATGTTCATGCACATTTTCTAACAGGTTATTGTACACTGTAGCCAAAAGTTTGTGGACGCCAGACCGTCGCACCCATAAGTGGTTCCAGTGGTTCTTCCCCAAACTGTTGCCTCACTCAAAGTTGAAAGCACACAGTTGTTTTAGGATGTCCTTGTATGCTGTAGCATTACATTTTCCATTCCAATGGACAAATCCCCACAGCCATGTTCCAAAATCTATTGGAAAGCCTTCCCAGAAGAGTGCAGGTTATTATACAGTAAATTAGACATTTATGGAATGAGTGTCTCCAGTGTCAGTGCTTTAACTGTTAAGTGTGTTCCATCGCTGGAAACTTTGGAGAGTTGACATTGCGTTTAGTTTCTTTTGGTAACTTGGAGTTTTTTTGTGTTTTTTTTTTTTTTTTTTTTTTAAGGAAAAGTACTTGAATTGGCAAATTTTAAACATTTTTAAAAATCCGAATATCGCGTGCATTTCTGCAATCGCAAAGTCCTGGTGAGACGCAACAGCAGCACCTGCCATTTTATATTCCTTCCTTTTTAAACCTGAGATATAGCAAAAACCAATCTCCAGTCTCTAACTTCTTTCATACAGTGCTCAAATTGGAACAGAATTAAAAACTGGATTCAAACAAACCGTTAGGAGGGGTGTCAAATTTAGCTGAGATGGAAAAACCCATGTTAAGCAGTTGGCTATAGACTTTTAATAAATTATTCTAACTAAATACTTACATTGGCACAGCTAAATATCAACACAGTGCATCAAGATTATGAACTAATATTTATTATGAACACTGGTTATCACACCATTGCATTGTAATGTTGTTTTTTTTCTACAGCATGTTTTAATCACTCCACTTCATTACAGTGAAAAGTGTATTTCTTTGTCCCAGGTGTAATTTGTTTCTTTGACATGAACTCCTAATATAAAAGAACTCACAAGATGTAAATCTCAAATATAAATGAAATTAAAATACCAGTAATAGTGATGGAAGGGATAGAAAAGAGAAATGACAGCTTTACTACACTGGATTTATTATAGGCTTGCTGCGATAGACGATGTTACTGGTGTTCGGACCGCACACCGATTACATCACTTGCCCACTGCGGTACTGCCCCCACCGTCGTGTTGCTTTTTTTATAGTAATGAAAATCATTTGGCTCTGTTAGAGAACGGATGCTACAGTTCAGAACTGAACGCTTCTGAGCGATTCAGCATGAGCCGAATGAGTCAGAGTTGTAGCACAGATCAGCAGGAGTCAGACTTCATCATGTGACGAGAGTGAGGCGAGCTGACTGACAAGACGATGGCGGAAGATTTGGCTTCAAAAGTTCTATGGTTTAATATGAGAGTTATTCATTGTAGTGTTTTGTAGTTGTGGTGTTTTTCATTAAGAATAACAACGAACCCACCATTCAAGCAAATGCCACTCCTGAATCGTCGCTGATTCCAAAACGAAAGTGAGATGCACACGGCCGCACGGGCATTCATAAGCGATGGGGGGAAAACACCGCTTCTCCAGTAACATTGCTTCTAATTTTGTCATTCACCCATGGCCATGTTTGTCTTTCTGTCAGCCTGTCAGCTGATCTTTCTGACAAACAGATTGCAGACTTGATCAATAAACTGCCAATCAAATTCAGAAGTAGGAACCCCGGGGCAAGATTGGAGCTGAAGGAAATGTCCTATGTGGGTTCGTCATGGTTTATGTCCCTGACGGTTCTGGATCGCTTCTGGGAAATACCTGTATGGCGAGGAAGTGCTGCGTGGAAGGAATGCACCACTATATACCAGCCAGATCAGACACGTGTTCAGGACCTGATAGTTTTGGCAGAAACAGTCATACTTTTTCACTGTACTGTATTCTTATTTTTAATCGCTTTCTCTTAGTGTCCAATGAAAGACTAATCCTCTATTTGTATTTGAGGTCTTAATACTCCTTCCTTTGTGATTTGGATGTCTCTGAAAGAAAGGAAAACGTTAACCTCCCCTCCCTGCTCGGTGCGTCCACACCATCATCTCTCCCAACGTTTTTTTTTTTTTTGCAGTCTCGTTTCCTAGTCCAGTTCATCAGGAGCACTATGCAGTCACTCTGACGAATGAAATAAGTTATTCTATGCAATGATTAATTCATGGTAACACTCCTTAACCCAGACATCTAAATATTATAATAACTGGCTGGAGAGCTATTTTCTGCCCGGACCCGTTTCTTTTCTTTTTTTCTTTTTTTTCCCCCCAGCACTTCTAAACACAATGTTTCATTGTTTTCTTCCAGAACCACTCAAGTGCTGCATTAGTGGTATGGAGAACACTTTCCTGCCTCTCTGCTCTGTGTATGAATAACAAAAGACCGCTGTCTTGGCTACCTGTGAGGGTTTTTTTTTTTCAAAGCTGGATCACTGTGCAAACACTGGTGGAGTTATAGGATATGGGGTAACGTGCCAATTTATTATGGAAAGTCAGCTAATGAAGTTAGTGACTAATATGTTAATTTTGTGAATTGTCTAGACCACCGTGTTGCCATGTCCTAAGGCAGCACTCAAAAAGAAATCCATATTCTTTATTGCCAACTATTAGGAGCAGGTGCATTTGCTAAAATTGGTGGGCGTGTGAATCATTAAGTCGTTACTGGGGATGATTTAGTACTGGTGCAATGGCCTCTGTGACATCTACCCATTTATTTTGCTTTGCCTCATGGCCTTAGCCTCGGCCATTCACCATAACCTTCCCCCTCTCAACCTCCACCCTGGGAACTCAATAAGATTCTTGTCTCGGTCCCCTTAACTCCCTCACATTTACAGACAATTAGCTCCCGTCAAAACAGACCACATGACTGGGCATAAAGCCAGAGGGGCATTACTTGTCACACCCCAGCCCCCTCTTGACTAATGTTACACCAAGCTACTGAAAATGAAGGGGGAGGTGAAAAAGCTGGTCATCTATTTTGTGTTCTGCTCATGCTCAGCACAAAGCTGTTCTTTCACTAGGGTTCTGAGGCACATATGGAAACGTTTTTCCTTCCCGCCAGACGTAAGTTTTCCCCTCACCTAATACTACCCTCCTCAGCTTCCATCACTCCATCATGGAGTTGTGCAGCTGTGCTCTGCCTGGACAAATCACTTCCAAACTCCACAATTTGCTCAAATACAGTCGCTCATCGATTCATATCTGTAAAAACAATTGCACTGTGGTAGTTCTAGAGTAAAAATCTCTAAAATCAGCATTACCCGCACTATGACTTTACAAGATTGGTCGGTTTCTGGTCTGATTAGATGGCTGGTTGCAGAGCGTATAGTTTGGCTTTTTACTCAACACCTTCCACTTTTTTTCCTTTCTAATAAAAGCCAGTTCAGCTTGGGGAGTATTTCTATAAAAGGCAGCACGACAAATTTCGAAGACGCAAAAAAAAAAAAGGTTTCAAGATAGAAACCCCGCAGATTCTGAACAGAGGAACATCCATCATATGGCAGAATACTTAGGAGTTTGGCTGGGTTTGAAGATGGAAAGATGCATGATGGAGAGCAGCTACAAACTACAGTAAATTTTTTCGAAGGCAGCTATTCAGCAGCTCATCTTAAATCATCTTTATGCCTTTGTTTGGACTCCTCTGAGATCAGCCGGACTTCGCAACATCTACGTGACACTCTGAGCAATGATTTTGGTATTTGAGGGAGTTAAAAAAATGGAAAAGCGCACATCTAAGCAGTTGTGGCCTTTCAAAAGACTTCATTTCAAAATGACGTTCTGTGTGATGGGCAACATATTTTCAGAACCTCCTGTAGTGAGCTTCAACATCCCCCCCCAACACACACACACATTTCCCATGAACAGAGATGTGTCTTTCCGGGAGTCCAAATACTGAGAGCATTTCAGTACACTTTTGCTCCATTAAGGCCTGGAGATGTGAATGAAATGAGTTGTTACCTTGCAATCACCCTTTTACTTACATGTACAGGAAACTTGGTGGTATTATGATTTCGGAGCCTTTTTATCTACTAGCTTCCTCGAACATTGTTTGAAGAACTTTGGATGAGAGAATAATGGAAGAAAGCGAAACATCCAGTAAATTATGGTTGAAACCCTGACTTCAAATCTTGATCAGTTGGGAGCAAAGCAAAATGAAAACAGAAGTCTGATGATGAAGCTGCATTCTTTGAATGACGTTCTGAGGGTCAGCTGTTCAGTGTTATTGGATTCCTGTAGTCCCATGGATGGATATTTTACGACCATAACAGCCCTCCTCCAGTGTACTGAGGTCCTGACACTGCCCCGCACAGCACTCTGTTTATTTGTTTGATTGTGGGAACATTCCTGCAATGTCCGTGAGAGAGCCTACCCCATTCCCTGACTCGTCTTTCCCACAGGGGCTCAGCTCTGCTTCTCTCAGCAGCCCCACTGACTGGCAGAATGCACCAGAGTTCAGCTCTGGTAACACACACTTAGAACCTTTTTTTTTTTTTAGCTTAAAGATGTCAAATTACTATTATTTTCACATCCTTGTGTGTAAACGTGTGCGCCTGATCCCCTGCTATGGACCGACATCCCATCCAGGGGTGTATTCCCAGCTCTGCTCCCAGTATTCTCGGGATAGTCCGCTGATCCACCACAACACTGACCAGGATAAAACGGATAGTGAAGATGAATTAATGTTGCTCGTTCACACTGCTAAACTTCAACGTAGGAAGGAGAAAAGAAACAGGAAGCCCTCTGGCTTTTCAGGACCACTCTAGTGCTCTGGCAGAAAGTTTTGGCCTCCTGAAAATCTGCTCAGATCAATGTCCAGGCGAAGGGGCCAAGGGGGAGATGGAGATCTCGATGCAGTGTAGAACGTATAAGCACCACAGGTTTACTTTGGCCTTTTTTTTTGCCAAAAAAAGAAAGCAGGATATTGAATGCAAGATATTTCAAGTTTGTAATTTCATTTCGAGCTGCCTTAGTGTTCCAGTTGACCGATTTGCTCTTTGGCTTGGGGAATAGACGGATTTGTGTTTAGCTTTAATATGACCTCTGTATTGTGTTCTTTTGTGGAATTTTATCGTTTGAGAATCTGATGTTTAATCCTTTGGAGAATTATGCTTAGACTTGGTTATTCGCAGGTGTGTCCTTACTTTCACATTCACTGTTGTATTCTGAAACCAAGACACTGCACAGGCCAAATGATGGCTTCACTCAACCTTCAGGGGAATTCTTAGTGTCCATGGCACAGATCCAAACACTTGAAATCATTACCTTGTCCGTACTTATTCTGCTCGGAAGTGCTTAACCTGTTTTCGGTAAAAAAAAAAACGAAAGTAAAAGAGAATGTTAAAAAGATGCCTGCTGTATTTCACATAAAAGCTGATGTTGCACAATAAAAGATTCCATGCGTCACCTTTAAGGGATTTTCAGTTTGTCCAAATGTAGAACCTTCCAACACGGTGTGCTTATATTAGACAGGGTTCCAAGGAAAACCCCTTTTAGGCAGTGAAGAACCCTTGAGGAATCCTTGATTATAACTCAGAAATTTCACTTGTTCACAGTGTGTTGTGGTGTCTTCTGGGAAAGAAGCCTGGGCTGTTGATACAGCTGGATTCTATGTTGATATGATTGATTAATAAATCACGATAAATTACATCACAGTTCACATTTCTAAAAGTATCTCATCCTCAGCAGGTCTGCACAAATAAACCATATTTGTATTGATTATCGTTTTTACTCTTTTTCCGTATTAAATAACAAATTGTCGTGGTGGTTAAATACCACTGAGATCATATTTCAATAAGTAGCCTATTCACCCCCTCTTTGATGTTTTTCACATTTTGTCGTGTTACAACCTGGGACTACAATGGACTTCATTGGGATTATATTTCATGTATATACAAAAAATAACGATTAATGAAATGGGGGGAAATCAATATAGTTTTAAAATAAAAATAAGAATTTGTGATTGTATAAGTATTCACCGCCCCATTTCTGTAAAACCCCAATATTAGTTCACGTATAACCAGTTGCCATCAGAAGTCACATCATTAGTTGAATGGAGTCAACCTGTGGCAATTACAGTAAAGTGTCACGTGGTGAATACACCTGTTCCTGGAAGTCCCCAGAGAACATGACTAAACAAACAGTATCCTGACGACAAAATGAGCTATCAAAACAAGAAGACTTTATTTCTCACATGTACATTATAGCGCAGTGAAACCATTTTCTTCGCATATCCTAGCTTGTTAGGAAGTTGGGGTCAGTGCACAGGGTCAGCCATGATACGGCACCCCTGGAGCAGAGGGCCTTGCTCAGGGCCCAAGAGTTGCAGCTTAGCGTTGCTGGGGCTTGAACCCCAAACTTCTGATCAGTAACCCAGAGCGTTAACCGTTGAACCACCACTGTTCCAACTTGGAACTTGGAAACTCGGAACATTCTCCAGAGACTTAAGTTCTCTTTTTTTTTGGATTATTATAATTTAATTGGCATGTAAAATTACAATACTTTGCTGAAGCCCATCTGAGGTCCTCATCCTTGCAAGTATCTCCTTGCAAATCACTAGAAGCACATTATTCTGAAACAAGTGAATATTATTAAATAAGTCATGTAGTGATGACAGCAACTTGTATCTGGTAAAAGTTAAAAGAATTCCATTGTGGATCATGTCATCCATACTGAAATATATTGTTTGCTTTATTCCAGAAGTCAGATGTAGGTTTTTAAATTTACGTAAAGCTACATAGATTCTTCTGCTTGGCAGATTTGGCTCAGAAATGTAAAATCAAATATGCTTAAGGCCTGGAAAACACATGGTGTGTTTAGGGATGACAGGCTAAGTACATTTATATACAATAGATCACAAAGGACGCTTTATTCATCACTGCGGTTTATAGCCTTTTCAGATTGTGCTTTACATGTGTGGATGAACAGATGACTAGATGTAGTTTAAATCATCGAGTAACTGTAGGATTATATCCTAAAAAAAAAACAAAACACAACAGTGCTCCCTTTCTTTTTCCTTCAGGCATCAAATTGCTCTCCCAGAGCACCGCCACTCTAGCCGTCGTTAGGAAAGCTTGCTAGCTGAGTGACAAACCGCATCATTTGTAGCACAGAAAGCATGTTCGCCATAAAAAGACATCCTCCCGAGAGAGTTGGTGCAGCAAAATGGGGCCCTCTATTTCAGCTTTCATCCCCACTGAATTTGCACAGTGCTCGCCTCTTCGGCACTGTTTGCGTGCTGCAAATGGACTGTCGAGTGAAACGTACCATTCCTTTTTTTGCGCTAAAGTTCCCAGACATTCCCGCCTCGAAGACATGCAGCAGCTGCCATCACACATGGTTTAAAACGGCCGGAGCCCTTAGGAATTCCGAAAAGACCATGCGCCATGCACCTGGGGTCACTCTTCAAAGCATGTTAATATAATTTTAGGGAATTTGTTCATATAATTTGATAAGTCACTGTTTGTAATTTGCTAGCATAAACATGGAAGTGCTCAGGGACTTGTGCGTGTGACCCAGGCCAGGCTTCTCTGCGGGAGGGTAGTTAGTTTGTAAATCCTGCCTGCAGCATGAAGCCAGGACCTCACCGCATGCCTCTTGCTTCTCCTCGATGATGCATAAATACAGCGAGTGGTCTGTTATCTGTATCCAGGAAGACGGCCAGTAAACACGAGTCCGAAGCCAAGAATTAGGACAAACTGTATACCAAATGACCTCCCTGGTCATGGTGTATGTTTCAGCATGAAACCGGTTATGAATATGTTTGAGATTTAAAGTGAGAGAGCGTGTATTTTTATTTGGTTTCCTTTATGGAAATATGTCCACACATTCCTTCCAGAAGAGAATCCAGCGATGCAATGTTTGAGGATTTTGGACCATTTCATTTCTGCCCACAGAATTATAATTCGATAATGACTTGTCTGAAGTAATGACAGCGGGATGGATTCTTTCACTGATGATAATGTGGTGGTCTCTTTAAGATGAGCGTACGGCTTTCTCCACTGGAACACACACGTTCTGATGATTTTCCGCCAGGTTGCCTGGGCAACAGGCTGCGGAACATAAACGGCGAGATGTTTCGTCGAGCACTGGGCTTTGGAGCAGGAAATCTTAAGCATTCTTTATCTCTGAGCTGCTGGACGTTAGGCAAAGCACGGAGCGAATCAAGCTTGGCATTTCCTTTTTGGAGATCACCTTCAGACTCTGGGAAGAAGCCATTTGAATTAACCTCTCACAACAACTTGACCTAAGAGAGCGAGATGGAGAGAGATTTAGATGGAGAAATAATGAGCAAGGCGGCCTTTACTCGGTGTGTAACTGTGTAAAGAAGGATCAAGTGAGGAAGTGTGAAGGGAGCTAAGGAAAATGGAAGGCAAAGCCCTCTCAGATTGACTGAACCATAGAACAAGTCACGTTGATGGATAATAACCATTAATGCCACTGAGTTTTCTTCTGGTTGCGGTGGGAGCAGGGGCCAGTCTAAACAAC
Organism: Ameiurus melas; assembly: GCA_012411365.1. Taxonomy (NCBI): domain Eukaryota; kingdom Metazoa; phylum Chordata; class Actinopteri; order Siluriformes; family Ictaluridae; genus Ameiurus; species Ameiurus melas. Next base: position 23,829,728 of record CM022761.1, read on the forward strand.
AGGGCCACGCTCAGTCTGGGCTTAAAGCCAAGTAAGACCTGGATCATGCCTGAACACTCTGCCGGCATCACCATAATCCAGACTGCTGGCCTTGCCTTATCTAGATTCCGAGTGCGCCGTTATGATTGAGCGTTTCCCCAACGCTCCACAAAATATTAAGTGTCGGGTTTGCAATATGTGGAAGCTGTAGACCGTGAGCTGCTGTTAATCATAAAGTATTTGACATGGACAGATTACCAGAGAATCCAAAAATAGCCCTAAGAAATTATTCACTGGGGCTTTATCTTGCTTGGAAGGGGGTGGAAACACTTCCCTTTCAAAGATGATGCATGAAATGGATGTACATATTTGGTCATGTTGTATACATTTAATGCAGAATGTAAATGTAAACCACTACTGTTTCTGTATGGAACTTTCCATCTTCACCTTTGCTGCTTGCCATTTGACCCAGGGTACGTTAGGAGAAAATGACGGTCTGAACAGGATCGCTACTCCTGTCCTTATTGTTCCACTTATAGCTAATAGTTGTTAAATGTGTGTTATGCTATTTTCCAGTCCAGTCTTCAGGACCTCTCTGAAGAACATGACCTCGACCCTAGACTGGGAAACTGATCATGAAATCCAGAGTGTATAATGAAAGTGTGATCATTTTAGTGTAGCGTGTTGTTTTTTTCCCCATGCCCCATGTTTATTAATATTTATAAGGCTGGATTTTCTATTTAGATTGTCCATTTCAGGCTGAAATTCAGAGTTACTAGCAGTACTGCTTTAAAGCAGTACACCATAAACATATCTTTTTTGTGTTGTGTGTTTGTGTCTACTTACATATATATATATATACACGCACACTAAATAACGTTAGATTTCCGCTTTTAAAATAGTATCCTTACAAACCCCTCTTTCCTTATTATGTACTACTTTTTAAGTGAGCTTTATCACATGCTTCAGTTTCTTCTGTAGTCTTTACTGCTAATGCTAGTCAGCTAGTGAAAATGAGCGAACTTGACAGGAAATTTAGGATTTAATCATATTTAAGATGTTCTCAAGCTGTGTACAGAATTAAAACAATCAGTTTCAAGCCAGCAGCTGATAAAATATTAAGCAGTTTCACTTACCCTCTAATGAGGCTAGTTAATTAAGTCATGCAGGCTAGCAAAATGTTAGCTTTTAACGTTTAACCATATTGTTTTCTCATCTAGAAAATCTTATTATTCACTGAAACATACTCTATCGTCTTTCAAATTTTGTGTGTACTGCTGTGACTACTAGTTTTGTGTGGATCGATATGAACATATACAGTGGTGCTCGAAAGTTTGTAAACCCTTTAGAATTTGCTATACAGTATATCTGCATAAATATGACCTAACACATCATTAGATTTTCACACAAGTCCTAAATGATGATGGAGAACCCAATTAAACAAATGAGACAGAAATATTATACTTGGTCATTTATTTATTAAGGTAAATAATCAAATGTTACATATGTGACTGTCAAAAGTATGTGAACCTCTAGGATTAGATATTAATTTGAAAGTGAAATTAGAATCAGGTGTTTTCAATCACTGGGATGATGATGAGCAGGTGTGAGAGAGCACCCTGTTATATTTAAAGAACCAGGGATCTATCGAAGTCTTCACAACACCTGTTTGTGGAAGTGTATCATGGCATGAATAAAGGAGGTTTCTGAGGACCTCAGAAAAAGAGTTGTTGATGCTCATCAAGCTGGAAAAGGTTATAAAACCATCTCTAAACAGTTTTGTTTCCACCAAGCCACAGTCAGACAAGACCGTTGTTACCCTCCCCTGGAGTGATTAACCAATAAATATCACTCCAAGAGCAAGGCGCGTAATAGTCCATGAGGTCACAAAGGAGCCAGGGTTACTTTCAAGCAACGAAAGGCCTCTCTCACATTGGCTAATGTTCACGAGTCCACCATCAGGAGAACACTGAACAACAATGGTTTGCATTGCAGAGTTGTAAGGAGAAAGACACTGCTCTCCAAAAAGAACACCGCTGCCAGTCTGCATTTGCTAAAGATCACATGGACAAGCCAGAAGGCTGTTAGAAAAATATTCTGTGGATAGATGAGACCAAAATAGCATTTTTGGTTTAAATGAGAAGGGCTATGTTTGGAGAAAGGAAAACGCTGCATTCCAGCATAAGAACCTTATCCCATCTGTGAAACATGGTGGTGGTGGTAGTATCATGGTTTGGATCTGTGTTGCTGCATCTGGGCCAGGACGACTTGCCATCATTGATGAAACAATGAATTCTGAATTATACCAGTGTATTCTACAGGAAAGTGTCAGGACATCTGTCCGTGAACTCAATCACAAGAGAAAGTTGGTCATGCAGCAGGACACAGACCCTGAGCACACAATTCATTCTACCAAAGAATAGTTAAAGAAGAATAAAGTTAATGTTTTGGATGGCCAAATCAAAGTCCTGACTATAATCCAATAGAAATGTTGTGGAAGGATCCAAAGTAAGCAGTTCATGTGAGGAAACACACAAACATCCCAGAGCTGAAGCTGTTCTGTACCGAGGAACAGACTAAAATTCCTCCAAGCCGATGTGCAGGACTGATCAACACTTACGGGAAACGTTTAGTTCCAGTTATTGCTGCACAAGCAACAAACTACATACTGAAAGCAAAGGTTCACATACTTTTGCCACTCACATGTATGTAATATTGGATCATTTTCTCAATAAATAAATGTCCAAATATAATATTTTGTCTCATTTGTTTAATTGTACTTTTATGGCTTTGATGTTTTAGATAATATTTATGGAGGAATGTAGAAAATTCACAAAATTTGGACCACCACTGTATATTTTAAAGTATAGCGTCATTATTCAGTATTATACTCTCATAGACTGTAGATCTCTGCTCTGTCCTATTCTCTCTTTCAGTTGGGAAAGATACAGTCCCAGCCGAGGTGAGCGATATCTGTATGTAGCCATCAGCACAGATCCCCATGTGTTTGCAGTAGAGCTTTGTGATATTTGTCAAGCGCTTTTTCACCCTCACTGAGTCATTCAATCTTTTATTAACCACACCTTAATATTACATACAGTTGTTATTAGAATGAAATAAATGAACAGCAGTGACACTTTGCACTAATATTAAATGGTGATTTGTAATACAAAAGCAATAGAAGTTTTAGGGTGGCGCAATTGCTTCAGAGAGGAAATGCCAAACAACTTTGTTCAGTCCATTCGAGCTAATGCCTCTGGACCTGGCCACTTGCATATGAGCTCTCAAATGGAAAGTGTGTGCTGATTTGGTATTGAATTGCTCCTGTGGTGGACGTGATTGACCTAGTTTTATTTTTTGTGGTCAAGTCTTTGATTTATTGTTTCTGTCTGAATGAGTGATGTTCAGATTAGAGAATCAGGAGTGCACGATGATCTGCTGGCTTAGGGGATGCTGAACGTACTATTGCATTTACTGTTAAATAGCCCTCTTAAAGCATCCCTCCTCCAACTGATTGGCATTTCCAAATTGTTTGTAGTATGTGAATGTGTCCTATTGTGCTCTCCGATGGGCTGACACCCCGTCCGAGGTGTCCCCTCGCCTTGTGTCCCGAGTTCCCTGGGATGGTATCCAGGATGGATGGATTGGGCAGTTCTTTTAAGATTTTTTTTTTTGCTTGTCACGTTGTCTGATGACTGATGACAGACCGTGCAGTAATACAGAAACAGGTCGGATGAACAGCCCACATGGGAGTGTCATGGGAGCAATGTTATGTCTAGAGAAAATGTTTGTCCAGAGCATCTGCTTGCTAATTAGCTAGTTACACACCTGGTTGCTGTATTTCATTCTCTGTTTATTTCCATTTGACATCCCAGTTTGGGCCGTCTTGATAGAACTGTGATCAGACACGAGACTTTAGTCTGCAGGAACCTTGTCATTGGCCATCTTTTGATCGCAGTGGTACTAAATCAGCTGCCGATGAGCACGTCACATTATGCGTTATAAAATCACCAATATCAACTCATGATATATATAACATGCGATTTTATCAGAAAATTCGAACCAAACATCGTAAAGGGTAAAGCCGACGTTAGTACCAGCTCGTCCACATGACACCGCGATGAAATTCAGGGATGCGTGGATGTAGCACAAAGCTTTTTGACTAACAAGTAAAAGCTTATCCATGGGGGAGTGCCTATAGCCTTATGGTGCAAAAAACGCATGATCGAATTATTTATATCTATACTTTTGCATGGGTTGTGCTTTAATGGCAATGGCGGTAGTGTTTGCATGGGTTGTGCTTTAATGGCAATGGCGGTAGTGCTTAAAAAGTAATAAATATTATTTCACCAATACATTATGTTAGCCAAACTAACAACCAGGTGCAATAGTGGCATAATGTTGGTGGTTGGGTCACACAGCGTACGTGACCTGACCATGGCTGCTTTCAACATGTATACCTTTTTAAAAAAATTAATTATAGGAGCGAGATAATTATGGAGCTTTTGTACATTTTGTTGGTGCAAACAGCAGAGAGTTTGTTGTTGCTGTTTTAGGCAGGGTACAGCATGTTGCCTAGCACCAAGAAGACAGGCGTTTTCTTGTTTTACAAAAATCTGCTGAGACAGAACTGAAGGTCTTATAAGCAAGATAGCTGAAGCAAAGAACAAACTGAATATGTGTATTTGAACCAGAAGATTGTCTGGTCTTGCCTTTTGATGGGAGCTGCTTGTTCATGCTGTCTTTACTCAACCCCACCCCGAGTTGGATTAGTGCCTTCAGTGCAGTCATACGCGCATGAATATCCTCATATTTCTTCCAAAGATAATTCCGTGTGTGTGTGTGTGTGTGTGTGTTTGAACGCTTGATGTCGGCTGCAATTATAGGCGAAATTCTGCTCCCCTGTCTCGATGCATTCACCTCAAGAGCGTTTTACAGGATTTGTTTTGCGGCGCACAAAAGTGAGTCGAATTATGCATAAGACCAGTTACAGCTACAGAGCGAATACACCCAATTCTCTCGGCTGCATAATAAAAAATGATCTCCATAAATTTCTCATTGGCCCTGTTCTTTTTACTGTGGGATTTACTGTCGCATTAAAGTGCAATCCTGACATTTCAGCAGTTTTGCTATGTTCTTGTGAGCTTTGCAAAAAAAAAAAAAAAAAAAAGAATACAAAAAAATGTTGAAAGCTTCTATTAATGCATGCTGTTTTAGTGATTGAGCTGCAGGGTTTAAATATAAATGATTCACTCCTCACTGTTTTTGGTGGCGTGAACGCTAGAAGAGGAGAGACGTGCCCAGTATTAGCTGTGAAAGTTATGAATGCTGAATGACTGTTCAGAGAGTGAGAGAGAGAGAGAGCTGTGTTCGTAGGAGTGGAGGAGGTGAAGCGAGGCTCTCCTGAAGCTTGCCTGCAGAAGTGTCGCGTGGCTACGCTCGATGAGTCTGGCAGCCACAGCTGCTTCAAATCAACACTCCCCAGAAATAAGCACAAAGAGCTCCCTCATCTTCAGCAGTGCAGACCCTTTTCCCTCTCTTCAGTCATTGCATCGTTTACTCCCTCACTCGTATACTGCTCCTGGTGAAGAGTGAAGTCACTGCAACTCCTCTGGCTCAATTGTGTACCCATCCTCATTTCAGTTCAGTTCAATCCATTAAACATTTTTTCCTGGTCAGGGATGTCGAGCCTTCCTTGTTAACTCTGGGAGTGAGACGGGAATACGTTTTTAACATAGGATTAGATAAACCAACCGAGTGGAACAGCTTGAACGCTGTTTTTGGACGCACCTTGGATGGGACGCCAGTTCATTTGCGTGGCACCATACGCACACATTCACCTCTAGAGCAATTTAGCATATCCTGTCCACCTAGCTACATGTTTATGACCCTACTAATGACTGATGCTTAGTAGTGCCTACTCAGTGTGGCTCAAGGTCTCTTTCCAGGACCTTCAAACTAACTGTCCCTCAGTGGTGGATTGAATTTCCAATCTCGGTCCGGACCGCAGAATCTGTCACTATCTTCAAAAAAGTTAAAGACCCATCTCTTCCGTGAACACCTAACCAACCCCTAAAAAAAACCCCTCCAAAAAACACCTTACTCTGACTCTGACCCCTCATTTGTAAGTCTCTTTGGATAAAAGCTTCTGCTAAATGAATAAATGTAAATGTTTATGGGATGAATGAGGAAATCGGATGATTTCGGAGCCATATTGTAGAAAATGAAACCAAATATCAAGCAGAAGAATTTAATATGGGTAGGAAATTGTTGCTGATTTTTTATTTTTTTTTGCTGAAGTTCTGCTGTTTTGCTATGGTCGCTATGACCTCCTCTACAGTGTGATCGATTGACTTATTTTTGTTCTTCAAAGTAGCTCTATGACGACCATATGCAGATACATTTTCCCGTATTTACACATGTCATGAACACCATAATGGACCTACTGTTCATGTAACCATTTGGCTATATAAACAGTCCTTCTGGTCCACATCAGAGCAGCGTCTGGATGTCCATCTGAAGCTGTCAAAGCCAAGGTCAAAGGTCAGTGCACGACTTGTTCCTGAGGAATGTGAACATTGCAAAACGTGGCCTAGAAAGCGCGAGGAACACGCTGTCCTGTGTCGAGAGCTGTAGTTAATCTGACAAAATGCTCGACGAGCGTGGGCTGTTGCCCGGGAGGAGCAGGAGACACGTGTTGCCTGAGCAGTGTCGAAGGTCGGAGGGCTTCCTCTGTTACATGTGCTAGCATGAAAAGGACAAAAAGATGTTAAGCTCATGTTCTAGTATCTGGAGCATAAGGTTGTTCAGAATGACTGCGGCGAGTTTGGTATGTCCTGTCTATGGTCTCAATGATTTCAAACAAAAGCAGGTAGGTAAATTGGGTAGTATGTGTTTATTCATACTCTGCATTAAAGGTGCGCTCAGTGATTTATTTGTTTTTAAAGCGAAAAGATGTTTGTGTAAATTTTTGCCAGATTAATCTTCTAGCAGGTGTCATTAAAATATCTGTTTCAAGGAAAAACATTCAGGTCTCTGGCACCCAAGCTCCTGTCAACGGGATGGAAAAAAAAAAAAAACCAACTGACTAGGGCAAGGTGTGTCTATTTGTCTGTCAGTCATGTTGTTTAGCCTAGGCAGTGGTTTGCAGGTATGTGTTTCAGGAACGTAGCTTTGGAGGAAATACTGAATGAGATTCAAAATGGCATTCTTCTACCCAAAGCACCAACTGTTATTGATCTTTATACTTACAGTTGTAGGTAAATATCATTTTTGTTCTGTTCTGCGATATGAAACACATTTTGTATTTATTAAGAATTTAGGATTGCATGCATTCTTGATATCAGGATCGTACATGCTTTTGTCGTTAAGCTATTTTGACTAGCACAAGAAACATCGTGTGATTGACTCAGGAAGTACAATCAAACGGCAGAAAATTCTCATATTACGTAAGTCATCCACAGCTAATTCATTAGGGATAAGGCGACTTTGTAACTGACTGGATCAGAACAGATTGTTCTTGGCATCTCTAAGAATAAACAGGAAGTGTTTGTTTCAGTTTGGAGGCATAGGGTTAAATTAGATGAAGTTACTGTTCAGTCTGTAAAGATGTGATCTTCCTATTCCACAGGCTGTAGCCTAATTTCCGAACAGGATCTAGATTGCTTCCCAAATCACAAAAATTAGACTCCGTCTGTAATGGCGTCATTAGAAGAATGTCAGTCTTTAAGTTCGCAATCATAACTCTGTGTCGTTAACTTCCTTTTTTCTGCTGATTTGGTAATTTCAGATGAACATGACAACACTAAACGGTTTTTCTGCTTCTTGTAAACACATTGCTGAGATTTTTTCCGGCTGACAGCTGTTTACACATGATGTGCCTCCCTTGCAGAAGCTTCATGTAAACACGTCCTGTTTGTCCACAGCCATGCGGCTTAATCAAGCGAATACGCACGCAGCAGACCCATGCAGACCCATTAATCCCCATGTCTTCAGACAGTGTCGGCTCATTTCAAAGCACCCTGCATCAACAAGACCCCAAGGTCATCCACGAGGTCGACGGAGGTCACGATTCGAGATATGCACCTGTTTCTTGGGACTCCTTGTTCTACAGAAGATGGCTTGCATCAGAAGAAATGTAACACACAGGTGCCTGCGGACATCCGGCCATGAACCAGACTCAAGTTTCTACTCATCTTGTATCTGCAACACACATCTGCAATTTATAATCCTATATTCGTGTATGGGATTTGATATGGAGCTTAACAAAGGAACACTTCAGAACCTGAAAAGTAAAGTTGAACGTAACCTTGGTAAAGTACACAGCCATCAAGTTGGCTCTTTAGAGTTTGTAAAAGATCCATTGATCGGTGGTATGAATTTCATGCTGTCTGACCTGTGTATCTGGATTTGGTATTAGTGTGGTATTTAGTGTGTAGAAACCAGGCGTTTGTACTTCTCTACCAGGAAGAGAAATGCATTTCTGGTTCTGGTATGCTTGCTTAGCACCACCCGAATGGAACCTGTAAAAGCGTTCCAGCATTTGATGGTCAGCTGAATTTATTAAGCCAGAGTTACAACATGCAACTTTTTTCCCCAAATATACAGTATCTACAATGAGGCTGTGCTGTTCAGCGGTAGTTTGAAGATTCTTCAGTTGGAAGTGGTTCAGAATTTAATGTTCTTGCCTCTAGTGTCAAGTAGATGTAGCAAGTGTTAAACTGTAAGCGAGTCTACTTTTAACTGTTAATGTATGGCTGCTGAAGGACTCTATATTCATTTGAATTGTTGGTCTGGAATGATATTTGAGATCAGTGGGAAATTTCAGCCTAGGGATTCAAGTATATAAGGAAAACTTGTGACAGTAGAGTAGTTCACTCTATAAATGGAGGACCGACTAATTGGGTTGTGGCAATAAAAGGAGTTCCTGAGCAACATAAATTTGTGAAGCTACCACAACTACACAGACAAGGAAAAAAGCTGGGTTGTAGTTGCCAAAGGTCAGAACCAACTAGGTGAAATTTCTGTTTGTTTGGATTGTATTTCTGTCTCCAAGTAACAGGGAAGCACTTGTTTAGGTTTTGCAATGTGTGATCATTAGTGTGCAGTCCCCAATTCTTCAGCTGCCATAGTTTATAATAATTAATCAGAAAGTATGTGATACACAGGCTTATTATTATCTTAGGATGTTGGATCTTAAATATTGCTTTGTGTATCCAAGGGTTGAGCGCAATCGGCTTGCTTCATAAATAGGAGATGGATTTTATGTTTTATGTCTTACTCATAGTCTGTGAATGATTGTGGACACCCGCCCATCACATCCATATGAGCATTTTGAATGTGCAATTCCAGATTTGCTGTTATAATAATCTCCACTCTTCTGGGAAGGCTTTCCATTAGATTTTGAAGCATGGCTGTGGGGATTTGTGCTCATTCAGCCATAAGAGCATTAGTAAGGGCAGGAACTGATGTGGTCTGGTCCAGTCGGCGTTCCAGTTCATCCCAAAGATGTTCGATGGGGTTGAGGTCAGTGCTCTATGCAGGCCACTCGAGTTATTCAACTCCAGCTTTGGCAAACCGTGTCTTCATGGAGCTCGCTTTGTGCACAGGAACAATGTCCTGCTGGAACAGGTTTGTGCCTCTTAATTCCAGTGAAGGGAAATTCTAAAGCTACAACATACAAAGTCATCCTATTCAACTATGCACTTCTAACATCGTGGCAGTAGTTTTGGGAGGGCCTGTATTTGGGTGTGATGGTCTGGTGTCCACAAACATTTGGCCATATCGTGTATGTATACAGTTCCATGGTTCTAATAGTTGTCCTTGATTTATATTTTGTTAAGAACCGGAACCAGTGTTCTGGGATATTCTGAATATACACCCCACTATCAGAGGGGCAATCTAGGGTCTTCAATTAAGCAATACTAAGTTATAGTATCTGTAGTACTAAGAACTGGTGTCCCATCCAGAGTGTCCCTCTGTCCATCCCAGGATAGACTCTGGATCCACTGTAACACTGACCAGGATAAAGGAACTATTGAAAATGAATGAATAAAATTGTAGCAGTGATTATTCACTGTACAGTATGTTAACGTCTAAACTCTGCATTATGATCTGTCTAATGCAATAGTATTCCCTTTGAATTAAAAAAAAATATATAAAATATAATTTTATGACATTATTCTGAGATGTCACTGAAGACCAATCTTTTATGAACCAATTTTTAAATGTACATGGTCTGCCAATATTGTTTTCCTAAATTGTGCAGCTGTACCTTGGTCAAATGTTGCTACATGACCAATAGAACAGTGTATGCCATTCAGTAAATAGGAGGCAACCAGTACATGACTCTGCGTCTATTTTTGGATGACCCTTTCATCAATGCTGTCTGTGTGTTCACCACTTAGCAAGATTTCTGACACCCCAGAAAGGTGAATGATGAAGATTGCCAGGTAAAAGTCCAATCCATTTAACACCAGACCAACCGTGGGCCCCTTCCGCCTGCTTTCGTACACGCATTGACACCGTAACCTAAACATTTCTACACTCCACCAGCCTTGATCTTTTCTTCTATGACCCTACCAGAGAGCCTAAAGTCTAAATCCAGGGCTTAAACATCACCCCAATCTGTCTGTCACAGGAGTATAAACCGCTCATCCTTCCTTTTTTTTTTTTTTTTTTTAAATACATATAACCCTCCCCTGGTTGATTTTGGTGTGGCTCTGCTCATTTGGTGTGTTTATCCTGAAGAGCTGTGTACCACAGGGCTCAATACTGGGTCCTTAGAGAAAAGGAACAGACAAGAGAACGATGCGTTGTCTGTTTAAGCCATTTTGGGCTTGGTGGTAAATAGAGGTTAGAGGAGGTTCATGGCTCTTGAGGTCAGTCTGCGAATGCCAGTGATTTACTTATTCTGCAGTTTGAAAGAATGTCTCTGCCTCGCTTCCCATTTTCGGCACTCTAACACCTTTTGATTTGGACTCAATTAAAGGAACATTGATTCGTTGACTGCAGACTGCCTTTTCGCTGTATCCACAACAGAAGCAAGAATCTAAAGTTGACCGTTTCTCTATAACTGACAGTATATTCGAGTGTACTGTTCATGAGCTAAGAATACTGTCCAGATCCTTACCAGCTTCCAGTAATTCCTAAAATGCTGTGAGCCGTGCAGTTTGGATTGCTGTGTTACGGGTATTTGAAGTCATGGCGTCCAAGCCTACTATTAGAAAAGAAGCTCTGTCTCTTGTTGTATTTTATTGGGTTTGATCGCTGATTTTGTATTTTTTTTTTTTTTTTTAAGGTTGCGATAAAGAAAAGGGGTAAGAGTGGTAGAAAACATGTTCACTGATGTATGGACCAGTCCATGGTGCTTTACCTGATTTCACTGTACACCACCAATAAACAGTTTAACATTTGTGTCTTCCAATGCAAATGTTTAGCCCTTTGGTTCGGGTTCTTATCTTCCTGGTGAGGTTCTACTTTGAACCCTTTCTGAAAGGGAAACCATCTATTATAGGCTCTTTTTAAGGGGTCTCCCAGAAATGATTCCTTTAGAATGGTAAAGGGAACCGTGCGTGTGCGTGTGCGTGTGTGTGTGCGTGTGTGTGTGTGTGTGTGTGGAATAACCAGATTTTTGTGCCAAGTTGTCAACATCACGTCAGACGGAGGGTCATTATTGCGCATTGGTTACTAATCAGATTCCTTGGGTGCCAGTAATGGCACATGATTCAATTTATCATAAATTTTTATGACATAATATTCCACTTTTCCCTGTTTTCGGGCGCTGCATGCTTTGGGGTTGGTGGCTGCCTCGCTGTAAGAGTAAGCTGTAATCATCTCCTGTAGAACTCCAGCACGAATTCATCGTGCTTGTTTTGCAGTTCTGTGACGAGCTCTGTTGCGGTGGAGTGTGACCACTTCTGCTGTGGTCTCCCCACCTAGCATCTTGGATAACATCATGGTGTCGAAGATGACTGCGTCTGCCCTTTCATTTTCTTTCACTGGAAAGTGCATGCTATAATAAACGACCGATCAAAACAAAACACACCCGCGATGGGATAGGATGGCTAGTGCCACACAAATAGATCTGAGTGGAATGGAATTTTTTTCTCCTCATTAGGGCTATGCATATATTGGAAGCCATATTTTCTTGCCTTAAAATAAATGAGCATTTATATATCAGGTTAGTTGTTTCTTCCAGCAGTTAACAATTTAACCTATACCTTTTTCTGTGTGCTGAATTACTCAAGTTCCAAATAAGGCAGTAAGAGGACAGATGTGGTTTCCACTGAAGCAGAAGAGGAAGAAAGACTAGAAACTGGAGTAATTGATGTGCCCCTAGAGATAATGAAGAATGCATTTAGCACAATTCCAACACTATTTCATACATCGTGGCCTTTTGGGAGACAAGGCCATGGTTGAAAGTTGGTTAAAATAGCATTTCTTATGTGACGCGCTATTTTCAGCGTAAATGTATTTCCATTCTTTCATGCGTGTTTATTTAATCATGATTTTCTACGTTTTTTTTTGGTTTAGTTTTGTTTTGTTACAAAGAATCATGAATGATTCGTTCTGTCCAGCTAAAGAGAAGAATGCATTTGTTTCTTTCAATGACCGAGTAACTAATTTGTCCAGTCAGGAGTCAGCACCTAGCAAAGGCATATTGGTGGATCTATCGATTTGGATCGCTGCTATCTAACCTTAGGGACCAAAGCTAAAACATCAGCATAATGAAAAGGTCAAAATGTACGGAGCGTGGGCGCTGACCAAAGTATTCGAATATGAATTTCAAGTATTGAATTATATACGTCACATGATTCAGATCTAAAACTTTTATGTTCTACTGAAATAGCTGTTTCTTTTAAACAGCGGACTTTGGCTGTTTGCTGCTAACGGTTACCAGTAAGCTAACATTAGCTTAGCCCAACTAGCTGGAACTGCAGTTAAATAGTTACACTGGGTATGCACTAATCATTGAAGGTTTAAGAACACAGTTGAAAAATAGCTTGTTGTGTAGAACATCATAAACCTATTGATTTGTTTGCGTACCTTTCCCTGGGAATCCGGGATGCAACACCTTTGTTCTAACGTATATAAAAGCATTGGCAAAACGTACATTTATCAATGGGAACCACGTGCTGCAATTTTTTGTGATGCTTGCTAACAACACAAGACGATTTGGTGCTTTCAACCTTAACTTACAACATTCGATAGATCTGCGTTTGAACCAAACCTGCTTTGTTTCAAGGAAATTTTTCTTTTCTCTTTTAGTTAAGCTTTCCCCCCGTCTTTCTCTTCCGCCTTAACCCGAGTTTCACTTTTGCATGCTGTTCTGGGAGTCAGAAAAATTGTTTTTGGCAAAGTGCTGAAATAAATAAATAAATAAATAAATAGTCCAATAATTGGCAGGTGTAAAACTCCATTCCCCATCGCATTGCACAATGTTAGAATTTGTGCTTAATACATTCAACACGAGCAGCCGAGATGCTCACAAAGGGAGTCTTGAATTACTGACGGCACCCCTCTGACGGCACCAGACCTCCGTTTTATCGTAATAAGCTAATTGCCCGTGCCCCTTGAGGAGATGATGTGGCGACACTTATCTGATTTCTGTCCTAATGCATGTGAAGTCAAATGGTGTGGACGTGACATCTTTAGAAGAGCTTTGTTTGATAAACTCGTCTGATTTGCATTGACATTTCCTGACATGCAGGTTATACAGAGCTGAGTCTGGATTTGAGAATGCAAAATTTCTGTGTTGTGTGTGTATGAGGAAGACACTGGACAGGAAAGGAGTTCCTTTCAGGGTTCCATGATCCCCAGCCCACTTCCGCTATTGAGTTGGGCTGGGGAATTTACTTTCTGAGGATTAGGGATGGTTATGGGAGGAGTGGGGGTTAGTGGGAAGTGCAAACTGTGAAAGGGTCACTTCCTTTCATCCTGCTCTCTTCCCATACTAGCTAATATACACATGCATGCTGTTATATGCTGAGGTCAGTGTACAGAAGAGGATGGGACAGAGAGTGAGAGAAGGCACAAAAGCCTGAGGGGGAGAGAGAGAGGGAGAGGGAAGCATAGAAAGTAGAAAAAGGAGGGAATAATGTCAGCAGCTCCAGTCCCTGAAGTGCGGGCTCTGGTGCAGTAGCTCCGAGAGAAGTGGCAGCTCAGGCTGGATCACAAATAGAATTTTGGATTGTGGTTGTACTCTCGATATTCACAAGTTAACAGAAGTGGATCTTGACAAAAGTAAGGATTTTTAAATCAAGTAGGATCAGTACTGTACTTTTGAAGGAACTTTTATACGACCTCGGTTACTCTTGGTATATATGAAGATTGCAAGATGAAAGATCTTCAGGGGTTGCTTTCTGGAAGGGGTGAGTACATATTCTGCAACCTGATCACATTGTTGATGTCCGTGGTTTGCAGTGCCTGTAAGATGATCCAGACTGGGCAGACACTTTAGAACAGGATCCAGATGCATGTGCAGCTCACAAAGCTTTAAATAGAACGAATGCCACTGTTTAAAGTCCAGGCTGCCAAAGAGGACTTCTTCCAATAAAATGAGCATTTGGAAAGTTTTCCCTTTGGAGCTTTTTACATATGAATGTCTAACCCTGCTTTGCAGAAGATGGACTATTGTTGAGACACATCTGTCTGAGTCCTAGTGTTGTAAGTGGTATGAAATGTAAATCTCATAGGCTTGCTGTAGTGGGTCGTAGAAGATTGTGTTCCTTAGAGTTGCTAGATTTAATAAAAATTCCACATACTGAACTGATTGGCCGGAGATCAACCTCATGGCAATGACTGCATTTGGGAATGATTTTGTCTCTAGCAGCTGATTAACTGACACATGGAAGCTGCTGATGTTACTTATTGGTCTCTGAGGCAGTGTGGGGCAGTCTGCGGGAAAATTATGGAACATCACTATCCAAATGGGATATATGGGATTCTAGTTAGACCTGGGGAGAATGGGATTATTTTAAAATAATAGCACATACCATTAAATGTCAGGCTGTGCTCACAGGACCAGTGTAATTCCACTGAGCTAAATTCCCCCAGCCTCATATCCTCTACCATACCAGAGAGCCTAAAGCATAAACTCAGGGTCATCACTCCACCGGCCTTGATCCTTTCCTCCATGACGTGATCAGGGAGACTAAAGCCTAAACCCAGTGCTTAAACTTCACCCATGCCTCACCCAATGACGCTTTTGATGATTCTAAAGCTCAAACCTGGATTTAAACTCTACCAGCCACACACTTTCTCCCTGAAAGCATACATCCTGCCATAACAGACCAACCTACTTTTCTTTGGGCAGAGGTAGCTCAGTGATCAAGGCATTGGGCATTAGGTTCAAATCCTAGCACCACCAAGCTGCCACTTCTCAGGTGTATCCTGACCAGTTGTGGGTTAAGGGCCTTGTCTATAGTAGTTAATTGATTGACACACAGAAGCTGCTGATCACACTTGTTGGCCAGGGGTCAGCTGTATCATGAGTGGAGCATCATTATTCAAATGGGAATTATAGGATTCTAGCTGGACCTGGGGAGGATTAAAGAATGCTCGGAATTGTATTGTAATGACTCTAGGAATGGTATTTATTTATTCATTTATTTTAAATGCCAGACTGTGTTCTGGGGAACCAATCAAATTCAACTAGTCTAAATTCAACTAGCCTCTAAAGAACTTAATTGAGGGTCTACACTCCACCAGCCTTGATCCTTTCTTCTATGACCCTACCAGAGAGCCTAAAGTCTAAATCCAGGGCTTAAACATCGCCCCAATCTGTCTCAGCAATGCCATCACAGATCCCAAGGCTTAAACATGGATTTAAACTCCACCAGCCACTCATTTTCTCCCTAAAAGCATAAAGCCTGTCATGGCACCTCTACCTTGTCTTTGGGTGGTAACTCAAACTGATGCTTTTAACTGTTGAATAATAATAATAATAATAATAATAATAATAATAATAATAATAATAATAATAATAATTAAAAAAATCGAACTCACAGGTTTTTTATATTTTTCACTAGCTTTTCTTAACGTCTTTTCCTCACTGCATCTGTAGAAGTAGAACACTAGCTGTGCTTGTGTTTCTCTGCCAGGCAGCTTTGGAGATATGAGCGTGAGGACACTAATGAATGATAAACAAAGCCCAAAGTCACATCGGCAAGCTCTGACAGATGTTTGGTTTTTCTTGCATCTCATATATTAACTACCAAATGCTCTCTAAGAGCACAGGCTCCATCAGCACGCGTATTGAAGACTTGATGTATTATGAGCATCATGGGTTATGGCAGTATATATTAAATGTATGTAAAATATATACAGTAGAAATTCCACTGATTGACATTATATGCGTTGTTGACTATGGATCGAGTAAATGTAGGCTAACGCTTGACATTTTCGCATTATCTGTGTTATCTTCACATTCTGTGTTACCCAGATGAGGATGGGTTTCCCTTCTGAGTCGGGTTCCTCTCAAGGTTTCTTCCTCAAAAACATCTTGGAGTTTTTCCTTGCCACCGTCGCCACTCAGTGGCTTGCTCAGTTGGGATAAATTCCATTTGTTTTATATCTGTTTGTTTCTGTTTATCTGTTCCTGTTTGTCTCTGTTTATCTGTTTCTGTTTATACCTGTTTTTTATTTCTGTAAAGCTGCTTTGAGACAATGACTATTGTAAAAAGCGCTATACAAATAAAATTGAATTGGCTTGAATTGAATTGATATATGTACGGTGGTACACAGTTTGGTCAGTCCGGTCATAAAACTTCACAGGAAATGCTCAAGGGTTGAAATACTGTGATATTAATGCTGATGTCATCTGGAAGTCCCCAAAAGAGGAGGGGAAAAATGAGCTCATTGTAACACTGACACAGATTTGAGGCTTGTAATATAGAAGCTTATTATTGTGTCATACAGTGCGGCCGGTTCCACAAAAGAGCTTTTTCTGAATCTATTTTGAAAGCTGTTTTGGCTAGAGGTAGTCTACAAGGCACGCTGTTTAAATGCCTGATCCACACATTCCAGCCATTATGTGCAGCCCTGTAGACCTGTGTTCTTCAGCATGCAGCTGTTGACCTTTCGTCTTATAGGAACGTGACACAGCTTAGTAATATAGATGCCAGAATGCCAAGGCCACCCTTTTGCCTGGGATGTCTGACTAAGGAAAGTAGAGGAAATCCTTCATGACGAGCCAGAAAAGCGGGATTGTATCAACCTGTCAGCGCTCTGGGTGAGATGACCTTACATGCGCTTGGAAATACTAGAAAGCGGAGACGGTGCGGTGCTATTGGCCTGAGACACTTTGGAAAATTACAACAATTGAGCAGCTGATGAGTCAATGATTTGGTTATATTTTTTGTGAAAACATGGTCTTGGTCTTCGTTCAAGGTTGGGAGGTCACTGAGGATTAAAGCTCCTAGTCCGTTTGGTTAAACACAAGTACAGAATAGTAATATGGCTTTCTAACCGCATGTCACTTCCAGCTAGCCATATGAATGCGCTTTAACAGTCCTCAAAATGTGCCTCCAATTAAGCAAAAAATCCAAAACAAACAAAAGTAAACAATTTCATACCCCGTGTCTGAGCTCGCAAGTTGATCTGATGGAGAGTGATGTGAGCTATCGGGTTCCAGCGAGAGCCTTGATGAAAGATGGGAATGCACTGTGAAGGGCTCATGGTATGTAGACGCTAGCATAAATAGCATCCATTTCATATTGGCCCTACACTATTTGCAGGTTCTCACAGCAACAGATGTATTTGCCAACTTAAAAGTGGGTCAGTAGTACTATATTTTGAAGACTTTGTAATTTAACTCCCTTCCCAAATACTTTAAACAGCATCTCTGATTGGATGGGTGTAATCTAATATGTATTCCATGGGCATCATTCTATTTACATTATTAGAATGATGTACATCTAATACCTTATTAGATGTATATTATTATCTCTGACCCACCACTCATGTGAACCGATTAAAGGTGGGATCAGAGATTCTTAAGTCAGGAAATCTTTGGAAATATTTATCATTTCTCATCTCAATCTGGCAACTTCGAAAGAATATCTGTTTGGATGAGAAACTCAGGAGGGAACCATCATTTTGAGTGTTCATTTAGATAGCCCTGTCTTGTACAATGGTACCCGGGCTTAGGGGTGTGGCAGAGGAAACGTTGAAGGGAAGAAGTGAATTTGTTTGGATTTTCAAAAGTGCTAGCTATAGCGAACTTTTATCAGAATCCATGACTGTACCTTTTAAGCAAGCTTTTAGGCTAAAATACCTTTTCATTTGGTGTAGTTCTCGTCACGTTATGCCAGATTTCATAAAATATCTGCTTGGAGGACAAACTCCAGCTTCTTTAAACTGAGAATTATTTTTTTTTTTTGAACCACCAGCTTCCAACTAATCAGGTTCTCCGCATTAGAAACCATACAGAAGGAGTGTTCTCACAATGGTTTTTGAAGGAGTAGCTTTGGTGGGCGTGGTTAAAGGTAGGCGTGTTTTTTTTTTTTTTGGAATTTATCATTTCAAATGATTTTTAACATTGCTCTCTATACCTTTGAGCAAAAAGATTTCTTTTGCAGTTTTTTCACAGAATGTTTATTGTGCACATGTAGTAAATCAAGCTGGTTTTTTGGAGCTTCATCCATCCCAAGTTTGAATCGCTTTTATAGTTTTTAAGACTATGACTTTATAAACATCATATATTTTATTTGGGTTTTATTGCAAGGAGTCCTGTTAAAGCAAATCAAAGGAACGCACTTAGGGGGATTAACCCCCTACCCCCATACCCACATCTGCTGTGGAGTTCTTGGCTCCACAGCAGATGTGGACATGGCTTTAATTTCTAGTAGACAATGAGCGAATGAAATGGCTTTTACCAACATGCCTTGTGAATCCCCACTTTCCCTAGATTTAACTGAAATATTTACGCTCCCAGAGAGGAAAAAAAATAACCATTTAATGTAGCCCACAAGCCCTGTAAGCTGTTTGTTAGGACTGAAGCCTAGAGTGAGCAGACCAAATTTGGCACGAAGATGTGGGACATAAACCCTCTGATATGCAGATAGTGCCTTTACCGCAGACATGTAAAATAGATCTCGGACGCGCTATTAGATGAAGTAATTCACTTGGCTCAAAATATATGTTCTTATGTAGGGAAATTTCCGCCGACTAAATCCTGACCTGCCTCCCTTCGCTAAAGTGTTTTTACGGATTCAGAAGACCTTTTGGCACAGGGTTTCACGGTGAAAAATCTGTACGTTCTCCCATCAGAGGCTTTTCCTCCTTTTCAGGCCAGACCTTATCTGATGAAGGGATGAAGAGGAAATCATTTAGAGAGGCTGGAAGGGGTGAGGAGACAGACAAGTGGGGGGGTGGAAGGAAAGGAAGGATGGCTGGGTTTGTCGTTCCTTACAATCTTGCTCATCGTCTTTGGTGCACGTAGGCACAGTTGTCCACAGACGGCATCAGTAGGGTGTGTGTGTGTGTGTGTGTGTATATATATATAAAATTACTCAAGGGATGTTAAGCTCTGAGAATGCATGTTTGTTTAGATTTTAGGATACCTTATGCCCGGTTTGTTCATGAACATATACATGCTAACACCCCGTCTAGAGTCGAAGGGCTTTTTGGTGCTGGCATCTCCGAATGCCTTTCTGTTTTGTGTGTCTTTTGTGCCATCCCACATGAGCATTCCCGTGTTACACAAGCCTACACTCTGTGCTAAAACAAACAGAGCTTGCTTTCAAACAAGGAGCGCAATGGTGGAATGTGTCCCCTGCTAATGTGCCATGAAATTATGCTAGACTCTCTATTACACGGTTAGTGATGGTCATTTATCAATTCACACTGTAACTCCGCACTTATTCCTGTGTTTAAGGGAATATTGCTGTGTGTGTGTGTGTGTGTGTGTGTGTGGTGGGGTGGGAGAAATTGACGAGGCTTCCAGTGGGCCATTACACCAACCCACTTATTTATTATCTTTGTTTCTATATTAGGACTAAGTGTGCCTGAGTGTGCGTGTGTGAGGTGGCCCACATTGGCTTAGAATTATAAACAATATTGACTGTGATAGCTAAAATTGGGTAGTTGCCTAGCGAGAAAAATCCATTTTTATACTAAAACACTGTTCAGTTCTCAAATCTGATTGGTCAGAAGGTCATTTACTTTCTGCTCGTTCTGATATACGATCATTTGTATACTACAGTAGCATCTAATTCAGAGGGATTTATATGGCAGACACTCCACGTAATCAAAAGTCTAATACACAAATAATAGGAGAAAATATTTTTTTTTTTTTTTTTTTTTTTTTTAATGAAAGCAGAAACAAAACCAAAAAAAAGAAAGAAAAACATCCAATTGTTGATATGGAGAATCATTTTGTGTGGAGGTGTTTAACATTTATGGAAGGAGTCTCCAGTGTCGGGGCTTTGTAAACGTGAACATGTTTTCCAGTCTTCAGGACTGAGGGTTTTGCGATTTCCTGTTGCTCTGTAATTTGACAAGTTTCCGAGTTTTTATCTTTATTATTTACTGTTCTATTGTAAGTGAAAACAGGATCTAACTTGTCCCATGGGTGTTCCGCACCATTAAATTAGTTAAAATCTCTGCCATGGCAGTTCATTGATAAATTAAACACTGTATTTGGTGGCAAATTGCAGCAGTATAGGAATAAGAGCAAACACTGCTGTTACAGGAAATGAATTGCAGTAACTCTGCCTCACATTCAATTCAAATCAATTCAAATTTTATTTGTAAATGGTCTGCACTTATACAACGCTTTTTTATTTTAATTTTTTTTATATAACCTTAGCGGTTCTACAAAGCACTTTAGACTGTGTCTCATTCACCCATACACTCACACAAAAATGGTAGCAGAGCTGCCTTGCAAGGCGCAAACTTGTCATCGGGAGCAGCTTGGGGTTCATTGTCTTGCCCAAGGACACTTCGGTATGTGGAGTCATGTGGGCCAGGAATCGAACCGATAACCCTACGATTAGTGGACAACCCGCTCTACCACCTGAGCCACAGCTGCCCATATTTGTATAGCGGTTTAACAATGGACATCGTCACAAAGCAGCTTTACAGAAATAAATAACTTCTGGTTATCAATTTTACATTTATAAATGTGTCCCTAACGAGCAAGCCAGAGGTGGTGGTGGCAAGGGAAAAAATCCCTGAGACAACATGAGGAAGAAACCTTGAAAAGAACCAGACTCAAAAAGAAACCCATTCTCATGTGGGTAAGGCCAAATAGTGCTATTGTAAACACTTTCCCTTCTATAACTCTGTAATTGTGTAACCAGGAACCTATGAGCAATGTATGTATATGAGCATCAGAGTCATTTACGAATTCATTATAGGTTTTTTTAAGTTTATTTTATTTTATCTATCCATCCATCCATCTTCAACCGCTTACTCCTTTTCAGGTCACAGGGAACCTGGAGCCTATCCCAGGGAGCTTTTATTTTATTTAACTTTTATTTTATTTTATCAATGGTTCAATTATGATGTTTTATTCCTTACTTATTTAATCTAGTAAATTTATTCACAATTATTTTGGTAGATATTAAATAACGATTTCAACATTCCGCTGGATAATTTTGTTTGTACAGCCTTTCATTTATTATGCTTTTTTAAAAAATATGTAAATTTATGTTGTCCATTGTGTCCCGTTAGCGATCTCATTTAAATTCGTCTCGGAAAGGACAAGAATGCGAACCGCTGTCATGTTGTAAGCACTGTGTAGTGAGTGGGACCCCCAGACTGAGAGCTGTGGGTGGGCTACAGATGAATCCTGATGAAGGAAGATAAAGCGTGCTTTGAGACCTGTAGGGCACACGGTAGGCAGCAGTTTGGTCATGCTGCCATGGAGGAGGTGTGTGAGGCATCACTGCATTCATCTACTGCGGCGATGGTGTTAGAGGCCAGTGCTGTGTGCAAGGCTGACAAACAGGCGTTAAAATAGCTGTTTGTGTGTGTGTGTGTGTCTCTCTCTCTCTCTCTCTCTCTCTCTGTCTGTCTGTCTGTGTGTGTCTGCTCAAAGAAGAATGCCTTGATGCACGTGGAAATCAAGTCATATGCCTTCAATATTGCTCGCAGGGATGTCAAACATGTGCTTTAACAGACCACACACACTGGTCACTATGCACAAAGGCATTTCTTCCACGCTGGCCGTGAGTAAACATTTTAATCCGGAGCACATGAAAAGTAGATAACAGTAACAATTTTCACCTGTTTATCGCTTGGATACCATTCAAGTGATCATAACCATACAGTAAATTATGTAATTCTTTATTGTGAAAGCGTGATATAGAAGGGCCAATAGAGTTTTCTTAAAATATCAATAATAGACCTTTTAAAGAATATCGTACCATCTGTGCTAGTTTTGAACTTGAAGGTCATAAAAGTTACTTGAAATTAACGTATTTAAATTCTAGATTGTCTGTTGGTGGCGGGGGGGATCCCTTTCTGACCAGTTGGGGTTTGAATCCCACATGTTCTTGCATGTTCTACCCATGCTTCTGCGGTTTTATCCAATTACTCTGGTTTCCTCCCCTACTCCAAAGACCTGTAGGCTTATTGGAATTTCTAAATTGTCCATAGTGCGACTGTGCCTTGCGATGGCTTGGTTCAGGGTGTCCCCATACCTTGTGCCAGAGTTCCCTGGGATAAGCTCCAGGCCTCCCCGTGACCCTGTGTAGGATGATTGGTATGTAAAATGGATGGATGGATGTATGTGTTCATGTATATTCATATATGGCGGAACACCAAGAATATAGCACCACTAAGCCAACCAGTGATTGACATGCATTCCTTCGCCAGAGAGTGCAGCTTCCTATCCCTGCCAGATATATTTCTCGAATCCCGTTTGCTTCTATCTCCGGGACTGAGCGTCATCATTAGTGAGACATAATAAAGAGAAGATTCACTTGACAGTGGGGGAAGGCTAGCGATAGGAGCCAGAAGGTGAGGATTGGCTTCACATGCAGAAATGATGTAGTACCCTTACATTAGCACCAGCTGTTCGCGATACTGTAGATTAGATATGAAGAGCAACACTTTTCTGGGATTTCTCTGGGAGCAGGAGAGTCTTATCATGAAAGTGTGTGTGTGTGTGTGTGTGTGGGGGGGGGGGTGTAAAGAGAACCCGAATGGATGAATGTGTGACCAGAATCGTCCTTTTCTAAATACGGTATCACTGTGCAGAGCTTAACAGCCATGGGCAAGGAACTGAAACAAAATAGGTGGATGAATGTAAGGAATGGGGTGTATTTGTGGAGGTTATGGATGTGTGACGCTGACACACACTCCTTTTCTCCCTCTTTTTCACTCCTCCTCCATTGACCTACTTCCAGCAGGCTTGTAGGATGAGGTGATGGGGCAGAATAAGAATTGGAAGCGGTTCTCTCTATCAGTCTGTGTTCTCTCTGCACCGCTGCTCTTTAGAGCATGCACAGTGGACATCTTCTGCCTCAAGGCCTGTGTGAGAGTTTTCACTGTGTGCAGCCAATATTGCAGAGACTTAATACAACGTAATACAATACTACTAACATGTGTATGCTTTGTGCTTCTTTAATCACGGTGCGTTCAAAAATATTCCCGTGCTTTCCTCTCCTTCTCACCTTTCAGTGCTGATGCCATGCCATCATTGATTTTTCATCACTCATTAGCCATTCGTTTCCTCACCTTGTCTTTGCAGAGGACACATTTCCTGCATGGCATGCACATTTAAGTGCATTTGCAGAAGCTTAGAGCCTACTGCATGTTTTTGCAAAATCTTAAAAGTAATTTCTTTAAGGGTATTCATTCTATAATATGCAGAACAGCCCGAGATTTCTTTAATGTGGCAACAAGTGAAGGAGGTTGATGTAGGTGCTGATGCAATGGAATAGGCTTATGGACAGCCTATTCCGGTTTTTCTTGCTACCTATTGACATTCACGGCAGCAGCATGTAGCATCATTGCCTCGTATCTTAAGGATCATTGGTTCAATCCTGAACTCAAGGTACTTTCTGTGTGGAGCTTTACACGTTCTCCCCTTGTCTCTATAAGCTTCCTCTGCGTTCTCTGGTTTCCTTCCACCTCCCAAAACCATGCTGGTAGATGAATTGGCTATTCTAAATGTTCCCCTAGGTGTGAATGTGTGTGAATGCATGTTTGCATGCGTGTGTGTGTGTGGTATCCCATCCAGGGTGTATTCCTGCCTCATGCCCAGTGTTCTCATGATAGGCTCCAGATCTACTGCAACCTGGACCAGGATAAAGAAGTTATTTAGAATGAATGAATGAAAACGAGATTGAGTGAGCTGACCTCAAAGAAGTATTTCGTTCCTCACTGATTGACTAACTGATTCTCATCGTCGAAATAAGCATGGTCATAGGGTTGCGTGGGACTACCATACACTGGGTAGTGGAATACAATCAAGAGGTGAATGAGCAATTCATTGATCAACTCTGAGGATGGTAGCAAGAACTCCAGTACCATATTATATTTATTTTTCACTCCCAGTCCACAAATTAGACAGTTGTTGTTGAGTCAGGTTGTGGAAGATAGATATGAGCACTTTGTGATTTGTCGGAATATACCATTTTGATGCTTCAGGTTCTAGTGTTTTTATTTTTATGGTGGCTATGAGTTGAAACAAAAAGTTGTCAAGGAGAGGAAGAAAAGAAGAGAGTCAAAAAGTAATAGGTCAAATTTAGACATAGTTACTTAAGTGAGAAAGTCACGAGTAAATTTGGTAAACCATGAGAGGGATCTGCAGTTAGAAAAGATCAAACCGATGACTATATTTACAATGGTGAAATAATCACACCACCATTAGTCAGGTGTATGCCTGTTTGAATTAAGTCCT
Source organism: Ameiurus melas (assembly GCA_012411365.1). Classification (NCBI taxonomy): domain Eukaryota; kingdom Metazoa; phylum Chordata; class Actinopteri; order Siluriformes; family Ictaluridae; genus Ameiurus; species Ameiurus melas. The sequence goes on from CM022761.1 coordinate 23,854,563, forward strand.
TTCTCCTATTGGTTCCAAAGCAAAAGTCTCACTCCTCTCACAGCAGTAGTTTAAAGATACCAAGGAAACGTGTTCAACATTCAACTTCTGGAAGTATAGTTAGTGTAACCCCATTTCAAGTTCCTGTAAAGTTTGGATTTTGCCTGGTCCCTTAGCGTTTAGTGGTTAATGGTCTGAACCAGTGGTCCAAAGGTTGTGAGTTCAAATCCCATGTTAGCCAGAGAACCATGGCTCGGCTATTGAGCAAAGGCATAAAAGTCCAGAGTGGCACTGGTAACCTTTAGCTCTGAAGCAACAGTGAGTGTTCCAGATAGGACAGGTCAAGAGTTCAGGCGATGTGTTATAAGCCAATTTCTCAAATGGAAGGAAATGGATAATGAGATCAGACAGTCTCTCAGTGAAATAATGGTGGAATCAAGCATTTGTATTACTTTGCACGGTAAGTTGAGTGGTTGGAACTTCTCTTTCAAAAGATGCATCAGTGAAAAGATGCGCTGGCAAAACTTGTAGACAATAAAGGAAGTGTGGTCAGCCTTTAGCCTTCCGGATCAGGGGTATTGTCTTACCAAGTGGACAGAATGGTGCAATGACTGGAAATTTGTGATTAACTACTCTTCTGCTAAATGGTCGTTGGCGTCATTCGCGTCGCTGGTCATTGCGAGGGGCGAATGTTGATTTTGGAGTACCTCCATCAGTAGACGGACATACCCCACCCTTTTTGAAAGAATGAAACCTAGTTCCTGCTTTAGGTGTCCTCCCTCACCTGCCCTTTTAAATGGATATGGGAATGAAGGAATTCTTCCTTCCCTTTTCCTCAGTAGTCCCTACTGAACCATTAGGGCTAATTCGGAGAGGATGGGCAATGAGTGTATTTCCATTGACAGTCCAAATCTGTGTTTCTTGCTCTCCGTCCTTTCCTGTAGCGTGTTTTACATTGCATACATAGTCCTGTTTGTGTACGAGTGACGGATATCTTGGCCTACTTTTTTACGCTGTATTGTGCAAAAGCTAGGCATGTCTAAGTGCAATTGTGTGTGTGTGTGTGTGTGTGTGTGTGTGTGTGTGTGTGTTGAGTGTTAACTGAATCGGATTGCAGACTATGTGTAATCTTGTGTTGAGGTCATGTGGACAGATGGATTGCCTCTTATCAGGTGAGTGTGAAGAGGCATGCAATAAACAGAAGCATATATGTCCTCTGGAGTAGTCAAGGAGAAACAAACACCAAGTAATGTTCAATGTAACGTGTGTTTAGGATCATTTTAAAAGGAAATTATTATCATTTTAAATCTATTAATTTTTTTTAAACAGATTGGACAGAACATGGTCATCAAAATAATTTTTACCTCACAGAATAATGTTGATAAATAAATGTAAAAAAACAAACAAACCTCAAAAGCCATCATTGCTTCAACTGAGTTGATGACCGAAAACTGGCTGGTTATTTGACTTAATATAGATCAAATAACAGAAGAGAAACATCGCCACATTACTCACACATTCAGTACTGACTTGAGCATGGCAGTGTGTTTCCATGGAAACAACAGGCGAGGGATTCCTCTTACCCATACACTTAAAACTGCCATCTTTTGGCAGTTCGGGTTAACATGCATTTCCCACTTCGGTATCCAGCACTCTGAATAGAATGTCTTAACCTGTGCTGCATTCTGTATTTACGTTTATTCATTTAGCAGATGCTTTTATCCAACGTGACTTAATACAAGCAAAGTGATATACCAAGCGGAGAACAATACAAGTAGTGCTAAAATGTAAGATCTTTTTAATTGAGTTCTTGAAGAAGCATAGTAATAACATAGTAAATGGTCTGCACTTATATAGCGCTTTACACTGTGTGTCATTCATCCATTCACACACTCACACCAAAGGTAGCAGAGCTGCCATGCAAGGTGCTTACTTGCCATCGGGAGCAACTTGGGGTTCAGTCTCTTGCCCAAGGACACTTCGGTATGTGGGGTCACGTGGGCCGGGAATCGAACCGCCAACCCTACGATTAGTAGACAACCCGCTCTATCACCTGAGCCACAGCCGCCCAGTAGAGGTGTAAGTGCCAGAGCAGGTGTTTTTATTTATTTATTTATTTATTTATTTAAAGGATAATGTGGGGTTGGCATTTTAGGGGTTAGTTAGGTATTCAGAGAAGAGGTGGGTCTTTAGCTGTTTTTTATTGTTGTGGTTTTTTTCTTCTTCTTGAAGACCAATTTAAAAAAAAAAAAAACAGCTAAAGACCCACCTCTTCCATGAACACCTACCTAACCCCGAAAATCCAATTTTCATTAGGATTCCACATCAGTGTTTAATCATTACTGCAGTATTGGTCAGTGCAGTACTGAGATTGCACTTGGTTATTGCATTATTAGACGGTTATTTGTGATGTGTGATTATCCTGACTAATTTCAGATGTTTCTCCATTGGAGAGTAAACAGAAATAATAGTCTACAGGACAACAAGCCATGATGATTAACTAACTGAGATCATCATGGTTCTGGCAATGCTTGTTCATGTATAGTGAGGCGTTTCAGGATATGCTCATGTGGCAGTGTAAGTGTAGTATAATGTTTTGTCCACCCGAGCACACGAGAAAGAAAACGATGGTTTCCTGCTCTTGCTGCTATAACCTCACATTCCCCTCTCACACATTTGCCCTGAACGGGGGACAAGCTTAAAGAATTTACCACTAAACTATACTTGGAGAAAGCACTAAAAATACGTTTAATTTGGGGGGGGATGGTGTATGGACAGCTGTCTTCAGTGAACACTGGACAAATTTAGAAACGATAAGAACTAGTTTTTGAAAGTTGAGCAGATGCGAAGCTATGGCATGACAAATAATAATAAAATACTGGTGGTTTGTCGGTATTTTTGGATTACATGGAATAATGTGGCATTTTGTTTGCGTTTGCTTTCAATATTGATGTGTACAGGTTTTCGTATGAAGTTCAGTCGTCTCTCGGTGCAGTGTTTTGAAGCCCTGATTGAAGTGGATGCATTTGAGAGAGCAGGCGGCTCCGAGAAAACACTGAGCTATTTTCCTCCCTTTATTATTCTGGTTCTGGTGAGCGTGTGAGAGCGTGCTGGGTACGGCCGTCTTTTCCCTCCCTTCCCTTCATTCCCTTTCTTCTCTCTGCGCTACAACAGAAAGGTCTTTGTGCCATGCAGGCTTGTGCCAGCGCACATAAAACCGTGCCAGGCTTCTCCCATCTCTGTGCCCACACAGCCTACAACATGGTTGAGGAGTAACGGATGCTTTTTCTAGCCAAGGCTTAACATCTAAAGGATTGAAGCTCCATGGCTGTTTCCAACTTCAACCTGGTTTTTTTTTTTTTTTTTTTTGGTTATTTCCCCCCCTCTCTTGCTGTCGTTCTGGGGTTTTGCAGTTAGGATGAACTTCTTCCCAAAAGTAATATAGTTTCAGGATCTTGTTAACTTTTGGAAAGCGTGTTTAAAGTAATGCCATATCCAGCATTTAACAATTTTGTTCAACCTTTTTGTTCGTCCATGCTGTCGTGAAACCAGACCCGGAGCTGTGCGCCTGGAAGGCAAAGCTTCCACGGTCAGTGACTGCAGACATTTATGTGTTTATAAGATGTACACAAACGCACGATCATGGTAACACAATGACGCCAAGGACGGGGGTCAGTAAACCTCAGTGGGACCCTCTGTGCATGTCGGCACCATTTCTGTGGTTGATTTTAATAAAACTTTTGATTTAAAACTTCAACACGAGCTCGTCAGTCATGGAGGTCTGTCCGCTGCCTGTTTGGATTTTCATGAAGGGGTTTCGAGCATTTACTGTATGCTATGATATGATTTGTGTGCTTTAACCTATCTTGTTTGCTTTTCTCTCTTTTCAGACCATGCAGCCTAGATAGCAGACTTAACTTGTTTGGCCCATCCAGCGCGGAGAGGATGCCTCCCCGGAAGCGCACGCGGCCCGGCCTGGGCCTTCTGTGCTGCTTTGGCAGCAGCGAGCCCCCCGAGATTAACCTGAAGGACAGTGTGCCCCTGCAGCTGCTCGAGTTCAGCGCCCCCATGCCACCGGAGGAGGAACTGAATGCCCGCTTTTCTGAACTGGTGGTAAGTGGTCTGTCCGTTTGCCTGACTGCTAGCAAAGCTAATCAGAAATCATATTCTATCACCTCCTATTTACTCGTGTGTGTGTGTGTGTGTGTGTGTATAGAGCAATGATGCAGTTAATGGTAGGCACAATTTTGCTTTTCGAACGAAAGCATGCACTTGCTGATTTACTCACATGCTAATTGAAGTCAGTTAGTGTCGCATATGTGATGGTCCAGAAATTGTGGTTCAAACATTTGTGCCAGCTTGATTCTGTTGCCAAACGATGTCAAACGATCGATGTTAAAGCATCGTTAAAATCTACCTTAATCATGGCACAGGGCTTGAAGTTTGACTTGTGTGTAATTACACAGCTGACTTTGTCGATCAAGTCCGCAAGTGCACAAACATCTGCTCGTGCTGCCTTACAGTTCCTGACTCGCTTAGGAAAACAGCATGCTCTTACACATTTAAGTTACGTTGTGAGAGTGGCGCATTGTTTAGACAGGAGCTCCACATGCCGTGTGTTAAGAGCGTAGAAGTGCTCATTGGTAAGAATCGAATCAAGTGTGCCGGACATATGGGAGTGCTTAGACGAAGCACGGCAGCCTCCTTCTCGACAAAATGAAACGGCTCGCAGTTTAGTTATGGTAAATATCTGGACTGGGCCGAAGGCAGACACGGCAGACGGGTGAACGCTCGGGAATGTGGAAGAAAAGCTGTTTTTGTTGTGGCCACAGAAAGCCACATTTAACTTCTATATAGCTCGGTTGCGGCACACGCAGAGCTATACTTTGTGCACAGCATGAAGGAAAGACAAATACAAAGTGACACATCAACATTTCAAGGGGGGGATTTATTTCTTTCTTTATTATAATATCCACATAGAGGGCACCTCGACAAATCACAGTGTAGTCAGAAAGTGGGATGAAATAAAATACTTTTGAGGAGAATGCATTTTGGCATTTTGTCTTTTGTCTATTTCCTTGGCAAGCGTCATTGTCAATAAGCCAATGATAATATAACCACTGTGAGGTCAGGGCGATTCCTTCGACGCTTTTGACTATTAATTCCTGTGCGTTCTTGTAGTTAAAATGTTTGATAATGATTGTAAAGATGTCACAGCCTCCCAAGTGGTGCAGCTGTCTTAAGAATTCATTCAGTCTATGGGATATAATGGTAATGAGTCTATACGTGTACATTTCAGCACAGTGAAATTCTTTTTCTTTGCATATCCCAGCATATTAGGAGGTTTTAGGGTCAGAGCGCAGGGTCAGTCATGATACAGCGCCCCTGGAGCAGAGAGGGTTAAGGGCCTTGCTCAAGGGCCCATCAGTGGCAGTTTGGCAATGCTGAGGCTTGAACCCCCCGACCATCTCATGAGTAACCAGCGGCGGTGATAGTGAGCTGCTACCGGAAAAGTGCACGATCCAGATCGTCCAAAACATGAGTGTTTTATATTAAGTGCTTCAAACAAACTCGTAAGGGTATTGACGCGGCTTGTCGTGTCAGATGCCGTGATAGATGCGTGTGCATCTTACAAGTAGAACTACAGTCTCAGAGAAACTTGCATATGATTTGAAAAATATGTGTTGTGGCTTGCAAGTACTCATCTGCATTGGACATTTTTACATTTTGTAGTATTGCGTCATAGAAATGAAACTTAACAGGGGTTCAACACAGTTTGCAAAAAGCTCTGTGTGCCCATAACCCTGATGCCAGTTCACTGGTTGTCCTTCCTTGGACCACTTTTGGTACTGTAGGTAGTAACCAATGCATACCAGGAACACTCCACAAGGCCTGCTGTTTTGGAGATGCTCTGACCTACTAGTCTAGTCTTCGCAATTTGGCCCTTGTTAAAGTCGCTCAGATCTTTACGCTTTGCCCATTTTTCCTGCTTCCAACACATCAATTTCAAGAACTGACTGTTCACTTGCTGCCTAATAAATCCCACCCCTTGACAGGTGCCATTATATCGAGATAATCAATGTTAATCAGTTCTCCTGTCAGCGGTTCTAATCCTATGGCTGATTGGTATAAATCCACCTGTTTTGGGAAGGCCCCATTTTGTTAGAGGACATACCTAAACAAATAGCATCATGAAGACCAAGCGCAGGAGTTGTATCAATCAGTGTTCAGTTATAAAAAAATCTATCTATATCTATTCATCTATCTTAATATACCAAGATTTGAACATCCCACATAGCATCATTAAACCTATTAATAAATAATGGAATGAATATGGCATAACCACGAGGAGACTGTCCAACAAAATTCAGCGACTATCAATGCCCATTCTAGTTCCCGGTTGTTACACTATAAAATGTGAAAACATGCAAGGAGGGCGAATATTTATGCAAAGCACTGTATATCAGAACTAAGGGTAGATCTGCACTGTGTGAACATTACCAACTGTGACATTCCCTCCTTTTAGCTGAAGAATCAAGCTTAGCAGGCCCTTATTTTAGCTTTAAAGCCAAAATCCAAACACAGTAAGGGTAACCTTAATGAGCCCATGCTGACTGGTTCAGTCCTTTAACACAGACACCACATCACAAACTCTAGTGGCTCCAATCATTCAAAAAAGACTTTAGAGCAGTGCACTGTGCACATGCTGTGCTGTAATGCATCATGGGTACTGGAACTCTGCAATGCCCACATTCATTAGATTTGAGTTTTTGCACGATTTGTGACTGAAACAAATGGGAACTCTCTTTATTCATTTATTATTTATTTATTATTATTTTTAAAACTAGAGTGTATTGCACATGGAGGAGTAGTGAAAATATAAATGGTGTTTATCTGGGGAACTGATTGATAGCGATAATATTTTATTAGCCAACTGGATCACGTACATTCAGCTCTCTTTGAAGTGGGTTCCTTGTAAACTGTTGGAAGTATGGTACATGGAGAAAACGGCAAATATACCGTATATGCTCAATGTACAAGCATGTTTCAGTAAGATATATTTTTCAGTTGAATATGCCAGCTGTGGCTCAGGGTTATTTAAGTTCAGGGTACTGGGAGCTTTGGTTAAAGGCTGTGACAGTAAAATGTGAATGTTAAAGAGCTCAACGGGAATAGATGAGAGGCAAGTGGACATGTGGCAGCCATGTGTTTGTAGCTCATCTTACCCAAAAAAACCAACCCTGGCACTGTCTCTGGAGGAATCTTATCTGGAAAAAAACAGGAGGAAAACAACTTGGTAGAAGATAAAAGTCAACTTGGAGTCTTGAACACCTCGTTAAATAGCGCCGATGGAGAGAAATCCTACATGGATAAAATAAATGCTGAATAGCATTTAGTATATCACGCTATAGCATGTGAGAATGAGAGACCGGTAGGAATTAGGGTTGGAACATGCAGGAAGTGGTCTGTTGATATTATTTGAGCAACATCAGCACCACTAAACTAACATCTGGTCCACAGAGGACATATGACTGTTTATTTCTCTCTATATCTGTCTCTCTCATGCTTCGTTCTGTCTGTTAATACGTAGGACAATTTTAATCCCGTCACATGAGGGACAGGTTTTTATTTTTGTTGCTTTTTTTTTTTTTTTTTGTCCCCCACACCACTTGCTATTTCTGTTAGATGTCGTACTAGACAAACAGATCTACCCTGAAATATTGGCCTATGTAGCACAGTTGGTAGTAGAGCTGTACATTGGCTTTTCTCCATCCATCTTCTACTGCTTACTCCTTTTCAGGGTCACGGGGAACCTGGAGCCTATCCCAGGGAGCATCGGGCACAAGGCAGGGTACACCCTGGACAGGGCACCAGTCCCTCGCAGAATCACATACACACTCACATACCCATTCATACACTACGGGCACTTTCGACACACCAATCAGCCTACCATGCATGTCTTTGGACTGGGGGAGGAAACCGGAGTCCCCGGAGGAAACCCCCGCAGCACAGGGAGAACATGCAAACTCCGCACACACATGGCCCCGGTGGGACTCAAACCCCGGACCCTGGAGGTGTGAGATGAACGTACTAACCACTAAGATGGGCTTTTCTAGTAGGCACAATGATGGCATGTCTGGATCAAATTGTTATTATACACATTGCAATATTTGCGGTATACATTGCCATCGAGTAATGTAAAAAGTTATGAACTTACCATGTGTGAATATATGAACATAATTTATGTATCTTGTAGAACATTCCAGTGCCACAGTATATGGAGATAATGATTAACAAACAATATTTTGTTCAGCCCTTACCTGGATGAGTAATCAACCAACCAACCATCCATCCATCCATTTTCCATACCGCTTATCCTCTTCAAGGTTGTAGGGAGCCTGGAGCCTGTCTCGGGGTACAAGGTGGGGGACACCCTGGATGGGGTGGTCAACCCATCGCAGGGCACAATCATGCACATGGACAGTTTAGAGATGCCAATCAGCCTTCAGTGCATGTCTTTGGTCTTGGGGGGGGGAAACCGGAGTACCAGGAGGAACATGCAAACTCCATGCGCAGCCAGGGTGGAGGTGCGATTTGAACCCCCCCAACACTAGCGGTGCGAGGCAGATGTGCTAACCAATAGGCCACCATGCCCCCCATGATTAATAACCGTGACTCATGTTCATACTACTCCTTAAGCATGGCAAAGTACGCTGAAGCTTTGAAACCAGACAAGCTTCAGACTGATCAGAGATTTCGATCATTACTTTGCTAGCAAATATGTAGGCAACTGGGAAGTGTGAGTCAAGGCTCCTTGACTGAGTTAAAGACACAGACATACTTATTCTACACTTATTGGGTGGAGGGTACAGGGTGGAGGTCAGTGGGATCAATCTCATCCTCTTCCCTTCGTGCTGAAAGCTCTGGGTGGGAAAGTGTTTCCTGAATGCCTCTGCCATAGCCGTGTCCTCAGTAAACCCAAACTTTGCCCACATACCATGAATCAGCAACTGCAGCTGGAGCAGCAGAAAGAGCGACAGAGGATGTGATGACTTGAGGGCCTGAGCCAAACCAAAGTCACTGACCCATAATGGGCCGAAATGCGTCCGTTGAGCAGTGGGTTTGGACAAGGTACCACGTCAATTTAGTTCCAGGCCTTGTTATTGATGAGGGTATGACTCACTCACCGCAGTAGAAGAAATGCTGCTTTCTTTCACACGTTTAGTGCTTGTATAAACCTCTCTCCCTCTCTCTCTCTCTTTGGCTTGTGGATCGCTATTGGCCTCTACAGTTTCCTGTTGGTCCCCTCAGGGCCTCATATGACTTCCTTCCATCTTGATAGTCTGTGAATAGTTTGTGAATCATCTTTCCTCTCACTCCTTTACAATATATATATATATATATATATATATATATATATATATATTGTGTGTGTGTGTGTGTGTGTGTGTGTGTGTGTGTGTGTATGTTTTCAAAGCAAACCTTTATCCATTTTCTATCAAACCCCAGAAACTCTCATTCTCTCCTTGACCTCGTGTACACTTTCTGTTCTGGGTGTACCTGAAATTTTATTTCATCAAATGCACACTGTGGTTTAACCAAAATATGAAAGTTCGTGGAGAGATTCGATGTATATTTTTTCTTCCTTGAGATCAGGTGAATCAATATTAGTTTAGCTTAATGTGAATTCCACTGAATTTAGAGCCAACTTGGTCGGATCATGTTATCCAGTTGGTTTTGTGGATTGTGGGTAAGATTTGATTTATAGATTGGGAACCACATGAAACCAACTGATCTCTCATGTCAAGTTTTGTTATTTATGTACAGTATATGTAACCGAATACAAATACATTATTTGGATTGGACAGATAGTGTGTTCTAAATTGATAGATTCGTAGGCTTTGAAATTATATATATATATACATATACATACATACACACACTACATATATAGCACATACAGATCCAGATGCCAATAGTACCATTTCATTACACCCCTAATGTATAAATGTGTGTTTGAATAATATAATATCAGGACTTGGACACTTTAACAGGTGTTTTGTAATGCACTGATTTAAATGAATATGCATCGAGTAGCCATGGTCTGGTTTCAACCTGGAACTGTATGCAGACGATAAATCTAACTCTTTTGCCTAGATGTCAGTAGATGTTATTCTTTCGGCATTTATACAGAGCTATAATTATATTTAATCTGCGCTTGAGGAAGCACAGTCCAAAATATCTGTTTTTCCTTCTGTATAATATCCTGTGTTCATACTCTGAGCGTTTCATTAGTGGGCTCAATCACACTTGCCTCTTTTCCCATGCAGGATGAACTGGATCTCACCGACAAGAACAGGGAGGCCATGTTTGCTCTGCCTGCTGAGAAGAAATGGCAGATCTACTGCAGCAAGAAGAAGGTTAGTGTTTTACTCCTAAGCTTAAGCATTCCCAAACTGCTTCTCAAGTTCCCGTAAGACCTCTTTACTGTTTTAGAATATTAGATAAAGATTTAGGGAAGTTGGTGGACAAAAAAAAAAAAAAGCTGGATGATAACTCTCTTTCAGACAAAGAACTGCAAAACCTATGATGAATGCTTTGAAATGGAAATGCGTAACCACTGCTCCCTCTAAACCGCAAGCTAAGATGTTCACCATACTCATCACACTTATCTCCTCCCTTCCTATGCCGAGCAGGCCTGATGCTTTAGTTTGTGGTTGGCCCCTCTCAGGATATTAGTCTTTTTTTTTCTCTCTCTTTCTCTCTCTCTGATTACAGCGAGAGGGCTGTGGCGGCCAGCGAAAGCCTTACCGGATCTCACATTAAACAAATGCACATGGCTGTCCTCTGGATCTTGTATTGGTAATTGCTATTCCTTTGGCAGAGTCCACAGAAACCATTGAACGTTCTGCAGTTCTGGTTTGGCGTCCTACTGATTTTAGACCTTGACAGTCGTTTCATCGTCGTAAACCTACAGCACACAGACTCTGATCTGCAACACTGACCTTCCTGCAGCCTGTTTCAGCCTCTGGTCAGGACGGCTGTGTTGGTATTGGAGGCAGGGTGGGGTGGTGTGCAGTTTTTGTAAGTGTGTGGTTTGGAACTGAAAAGGGGTTCCTGCCATGCCTGCTGGAACCAAGTCATCTGCAGCCAATGTTCTCTCAGTCTGACAGTTGGGGGAAAAAAAAAAAAGTCTGACAGGTCTCTCGTCAGTGCAGAATGTTCGAAAGAGGGGAGGGAGGAACCAGAACCAGGCAAGGGTTTGCTCGGAAAAAGGTTGTGAAAGAAAACAAAAAGCTTATTCACGTTGGCCACAGTGTAGAAGGCCTTACGTGAATCCCACACATGCCAGATTAAAATGCAGCACAATGTATACAAAGCGTCAGACTCTGACTAAAGAACGTACTTACTGGAAAGTGGTTAAACGGAGGGAAAGAAATTCTAACCCCTTGTTCTGTGCTACAAAGTCATGCATAGCAAGGTGACAAGAATATTCCCATATTATGCCATTTCAGAGGCGCACTCAGACTTGTAATGTTCCAGACGCCAGACTGTTTGGTTTGGCTCGCCAAATGTAAAGTTGTGCTGATGCAATTTGCTAAAAATATTGGCCAGGTTGAAGGTTGTGAGTTTAAATCCCAGGACAGCCAGAGCCATGCAAGTTTTCCAGGGTCTGACATTGCTCTGGGAGCTAAATATATAAGGAATAAAACACGACTGGGCATGCTGCTATATAAAAATAATCATGAGTGAGGTGGGGTGATGTTTCCCAATGCAATGCGGAGTTACTCTCACCACCCAGAAGTTCATAATTTTCCAATAACAGCATGTTTCTGAAGCGTTTTATTCCTCTTATACCGCAGCAATTTGGGCTGTGATGAAATTGTTTCATTTGTTAAAGAACATGGTAGTTTATATATATATATATATATATATATATATATATATATATATATATATATATATATATATATATATATATATATATATATATATATATATATATATATATATATATATATATATATATATATATTTATTTATTTATTTATTTAAAATATATAAAATTAGTATCTCACAAAAGTGAGTACACCACTCACATTTTTGTAAATATTTGATTATATCTTTTCATGTGACAACACTGAGGTAATGACACTTTGCTACAAGGTAAAGTAGTGAGTGTACAGCTTGTGTAACAGTGTAAATTTGCTCTCCCCTCAGTGTAAAGCGCTATATAAGTGCACCATTTAACATTTTACTGTGACATACTGAAGCAGAGCATGATGCAGTATTCCAGCATGATAACGACCCCAAACACCCCTCCAAGACAACCACTGCCTTGCTAAAGAAGCTGAGGGTGAGCATCTGTGGGGCATCTTCAAATGGAAGGTGGAGGAGCACAAGGTCTCTAACATCCACCAGTTCCGTGATGTCGTCATGGAGGAGTGGAAGAGGACTCCAATGGCAACCTGTGAACCTCTGGTGAACTCCATGCCCAAGAGGGTTAAGGAAGGTTTTTTTTTTTTTTTTTTTTTTTTGGTTTTTTTTTTTTTTTTTTTGTTTTTTTTTTTTTTTTTGTTTTTTTTTTTTTTTTGTTTTTTTTTTTTTTTTTTATAAAACACTTTTTTTTTTTTGTTTTTTTTTTTTTTTTTAAAAAAAAAAAATATAATTTTAAAAAAAAATTTTTTTTAAAAAAAATTAAATGTTGTTTTTTGTGAGGTACTGAAAAAATTTGGGGGAAAAAAAAAAAAAAAATTTTTTTTTTTTTTTAGAATTTTTTTTTTTTTTTGGGGTTTGTGGTTTTTTTTTTTTTGTGTGGTTTTTTTTTTTTTGGTGTTTTTGTGTTTTTTGTGTTTAAATTTTTATTTTTTTAATAAATAAATATTTTTTTAGTTTTTTTTAAAAAAAAATTTTAATATTAAAAAGTGGGGGGGTGTTTTGGTTTGTATATATATATGTGTGTGTGTGTGTGTAATATATATATATATATGTATATATGTATATGTGTGCATATATATGTGTGTGTGTGTATATAATGAGTGAAGTAGACAAGCATCATTTTAAAAGCTAAATTGGTACTTCTGTTACCAGACTCGGGTTAATTTTTTCATGGCTGTCAGTTCGTGAGTATTCTGGCCACCTTCCAAAAGCTCCATTTCAGACTGCACTGTGGTCATTTATCCATGGAAACTATATAATCAAGTCCAGACTATAATCCACATTTTCTATGGTAGATTATCCTGTAATGGCATAAAGGCACCCAAAGTACCGTAGTTAGACGTCACGCACCGACACTATACCAACTACATACCAGAGTAGCCATAATTGCCTTAATAAACACCCTCGTATGCTTTCCAGCTCCGATGAGAATATCTTGGCCGTCAGACAGCTGTTGTGCAACAGTGCTGGCTGAATGTGCATGTTTGCGCGCTTGCGGTCGAGACCTTGCTGTAAACGGTTCATGCACTTTTCGGTTGTGGTAATGCATTCTGAGTGACTTGATTGCCTTGATTGAAGTAAGCAGAGGCACACAGTCGCTCTTTGTGTTTTTCTTGAAGGTTTTGAACTTTTTATTTGTTTATTTGGATTGGACATTTGGGTATTAGGATGTCATTATAAGATATGTTGTAAAGTAAATTGAAACGTGTATTATTTCTCTTGGAAGCATGTATTTCAGACTATTTGGTCAGATCCAGATTAACAAGGAAGCAAAAAATGAGTGGAAACATGTCTTTCTGACATGGAATAGTGGCCTTTTCTAAAGAAGGTCCCCCAAACCCCCCCCCCCCCAACATATCCCCCCAAAACCGAGAATGAGCCTTTTCCTGGCTAGTGTCCTGTAGAAGTAGTGCGTTGTTTTGATGAAACAGAATAAACAGGGTAAGAAATGCTTGAGCTCTTGTTAGGAATGTCACCGCTTACTCCAGTCTTCTTTTGACATGTAACATATTAAAGTAATTACCTCCTTTTATAACTAGCACATTTAGCTTCTTAATAGTTTAGAAAATAGTGCATGGCAGTTTGGCAAAGACAGCAGGTCTTCAAAAATGAACAGGGGAACGTACAGATCTGGATAAGGCATTGCATTGGGCCCGACGCTGGATTCCTGCAGCTGAAATCAGATCTCTGAATTGGATTGCAGGATAACGCAGGGCATAGCCTGCTGAGATGTTGGATCCTGGCAAGATGGTTGTCTGACCTCAAAAACACGGCTGATTACTGCTCTGGCACGGAAAAAGACAAAATCTGCGTTCTAATATGATTTAAGCAAGAAGATTCTGACGAACAAAGCTGTTCCTGAAGGAAATAACCAGATTTTGTTAGCCTGTGGGATATTCAGGGTAATATACTTACTCAAAAGTAAGACATAGACATACTGTTCTGTGTCTTACTATTGAGTTTGAAAGCATGTTGGTTCTCAGATAACAAGCCAAAAAAGGACAGCGAAACTGGAATTAATATAAATAAGGTTTAAAGTAGGGACGTAGCTGATTATGAATACGTTATTCGGAATGAAAAGATGGTCTCAAAAAAAGGCATATGAAGCTCGTGGGATAAAGAAAGGCCACTTTAATATGAACATATTGAGGCCCTGTGCGATGCATTTGCACCATACGGATGCATTATATCCTTAGTAACTGCCTGGTCAGGGGCACAGTGGTTTAAATTAGGTTACTGGTTTGTTTGTTTATGCTGCATTTTGAGAAATGGAACCAATTAAAATTGGAAATATATTGAAAGCAGGTACAAACAAAAATTCATAACCCTTCGAGCAGGAATAAAAACACAGTCTCACACACATCTAGTTGAGATCAACAGGTTTACTTTTGTCAGTAGAGCAAGACAGTAGTCTATCCTTCAGGTTTCTCTAATTATTATAACTACTATACTGTATTTATATAAGCTATGTATGTGAGTTGTTTAGGGCGGCAACTAATGATTTTCATAATCAATTAGTTGGCCAATTAATGATAATATACTTATTATTATTATTATTATTATTATTATTATTTTCGATTAATCGGATGGGGGGGGGGCAAACTTTCAGTACCTTTTTTAATTTAACCTCAGTTTATTTAAAATAAAATCCACAAACTGAGTATTAGAAATACAAATTCAGACTAAAACTTTACACAACTGTTTGTCCAATTATACAAGACTGAAAAGAACCTAATACACACAGACACACACCAGAATATGTATTATTAATTTACTGTATATAATATTACTGTAGTTTAATTCTGTGCTTTTTGTGCATCCATAAAAATAATGCATAAAGACTTATAAAGGTTTATATTATATATATATATATATAAGTTTATATTATATAATAGTATTTATGCATTACTCTTATGGGGACTCTGGCTATCTGCTAAAGCAAGGAGCGTTGTGTTACGTGTGTTTGACGTCATGCGCCATCGATTAGAAAGCGGATTATACTTCCTGTTAGTAAAAAAAAAACACTCGTGTTATATTTGAGATGATATTACTTTTCTAACGGTAGAGTACATAGAGTACAGTGCATAGTGTAAGTGTATAGTACTTCATTTGAGACACAACTTTAGTATTTACTCTCCGAACGTAATGAGTAAACACACCACGTGCCGCGCGCAGACCAACTAATTGATCATGAGATTCGTCGACGACGATTTTATCGACATATTTTATCGATTTTATTGATTATTTGTTGCAGCTCTAGAGATGTACAGCATATAAAGTAGGTATTTTCTTGCATTTGTACTTGCACATGCATGACATGAAGCCTTTTTCCAGACTGTCAAGTCAAATGGGTATTTATTGTCATTCCTCTGTATAGCTTGTATACACTGGCGCGAAATGCCCTTTCTCCAGGACCATGATACAGCCCATGACAATACACAAGACTACATAAATACACAACAGTCTGAGACAAATCAAAGAATACACAGAACAATAGGACAATAAATACACAGAACATGGGCTTTAAACTTTATTGTGTGGAAGCAATAAGTATAGCAGTCCATAAAGTGTCCATAAGTGTCTGATGAAAGTCGTTGACTGTAAACTTCGTGAGCTCTTGCACACTCTGACTGTAACATTACCACCATTGGAAGTGTGGTGAATGACCCAGAAACACAGGATCACTATTATGAAGAATGCGAAAGTGTTTGTGCAGTGAGCCCATATGAACTCGAGTGATTGGGTGGCTGTGGCTCAGGTGGTAGGAGGGCTGTCCACTAATCCTAGGGTTGGTGGTTCGATTCCCGGCCCACGTGACTCCACATGCCTTTGGCAAGAACCCCAAGTTGCTCCCGATGGCAAGCTAGTGCTATCCTTGCATGGCCTTGCACTCCCATTGGTGTGTGAGAGTGTGTGAATGGGTGGATGAGAACTTTGTAGAACTGCTAAGGTTAAAAAGTGCTATATAAGTGCATTTATCATTTGTATCTCAGGTTGAGGAACTGTCTGAGCCAGAATTCATAGACCATGCTGACAGTGCTGGCATTTCTAGCTCTGAGCTTTCCCCTAATCCCCCCCAGTGTTTTCCATTGTTACTGGGAACATAGTGATAGGGTTCATATTTAATTCGAAAGAAAGAGGAAAACCAAAACACATTCATGTTTAGACAACGCCACTTTGGGTTTAACTCCAAATACAGATATGGATCTATTTAAAGTACTAAACAAATACAGATAAAGATACTGTTTTAGATAGTGCCATACACTGCTAGTGTAAGTGTAGGAGAAAGGCCCCACAATGATTAAACAGCTCGCCATATGGATCTCTGAAGCTTAAGCGCTTACATTTATGCTTACTTGTACATTCTGGTTTACCAAAATCCAGGTTGTAAGCACACTAAATACCTGGTTGAAATCTGCCAAGGAAAATATTTGGATGTCTCCTGTCTCTTTGTATTCGTAACCCAAGTCGTCACTCCAGTGGAATAACGAGGAACATGTTTTCCAACTTTCTTCAGTTCATATCATCAGCATTCTGTGTGAAAGCCTCAAGCCATCCCCCACGGCTGCAGTCTCGCATAATAAGCTCTAATCGAAGGAAACGTCAATTTGTGCAGTAATTCAAATGTCCTGTGTATTTCTTTTCTCTGGCTTAGAGTTTATTTGCCTGTTTGAGGTAAAAGGGGTGCAGTTGCACTTTTAGTGACTTGAGCTTTCTAAATAGTCACGTGGTGTAATGTTATTCACCATTATGTGGTCATCATTACAAGAGTAAAATATGTGAAATTGTGTTTTGCCTCTGTAAAGGAAACGACGAGTAAAATTAATATAAATAAAACAATCTTATACAGCAAGTTAATTGCTGCTTAGAGAGAGAGAAGCCTTTATTTGTCACATACATTATAGCATAGTGGAATTCATTTCTTCGGCGTATACCAGTTTTTTAGGAAGCTGGGGTCAGCAACGATAACGTCAGCAACGATACGGCACCCCTGGAGCAGAGAGGGTTATTGGCCTCGCTCAAGGGCCCAACAGTGACAGCTTGGCAGTGCTGGGGGCTGAACTCCGACCTTCTGATCAGTAACCCAGAACCTGGCATTGCTGGGGGCTGAACCCCGACCTTCTGATCAGTAACCCAGAATTAGGCAGTGCTGGGGCCTGAACCCTGACCGTCCAATCAGTAACCCAGAACCTGGCATTGCTGGGGGCTGAACCCCGACCTTCTGATCAGTAACCCAGAACCTGGCATTGCTGGGGGCTGAACCCCGACCTTCTGATCAGTAACCCAGAACTTAGCAGTGCTGGGGCCTGAACCCTGACCGTCCGATCAGTAACCCAGAACTTAGCAGTGCTGGGGCCTGAACCCCGACCTTCTGATCAGTAACCCAGAGCCTTAACCGTCAAGCCACCACTGCCCCTAGCTGGCAAGCTTTTCATTTAGGGCTGCAACAACTAATTGATAATAGTGATAATAATTGATAATTAAAATAATAACCCCCCGACCTTCCTATCAGTAACCCAGAGCCTTAACCACTGTGCCACCACTGCCCCCAGTATTAATGACATGCTTCTCTGTTCAAGCAGCACAGTTTACCATTTTTAATACCAGAATTTTTAACCATATTATTTATTCGGCCCAGTAACTCTTGCTGTATTACTTACCCAGAAAGCCTATGTTCCAAGTTATATACTCAAGTCCTTCAGAGATAAGTTAACAAACTCCGAAGTCCATTTTCCTGACTTGTAACTTATCAGTCCATCCAATAAGTAGTGATGCACTTGTATTTATTGTAAGAACCTGCTCTTTTTGTAAACTGAAGTATTTAGTGTTTTGGCAGCTGTGTCATCACGTTCACATTTACACAGCTGCTCCTCTGAAATAGTCTATGGGTTCAGCCAACATCTCCACAAACACTCCACAGCCCTATCTCCGGCACGGCTACACCATTCGAAAACGAAACCACAGAAGGTTGAGAGGCGGTAAAATGCTTTAGTGAATGCACATGCACAGGGGTCACATCATAAGAGACTGATTGAATTTTATTCCTTGAGGACGACTGAGCGAGATGCTTAAGTGAGCTCTGCCAGCACACACTGTTGTGATATAGTACACGAGGAGATGTGAAAGAGAGACGTGTCTCAGAATCGATAGCATAGGTCGAGAGCACAGTGTCGTGTGTGTTGAGTTAGGGTCATGACATTTAATAAGTGCATTTAAGAGAGTAGGCACAAGTTTCCAGTTCTTTCCAATACTTTTCAGTTCAGAGAACTGCTGAACTAATTGGTTTCCAACAAGCTTTTTTCATTTCATCCTCCTCCTGTTTTTCCTTTTTCCTCCTCCTCCTCTTCCTCCTCCTAATTCATCTTCTCATCATTCTTCTCTGCCTCCTTCTTTCACTTATGCCTTCGACCTCCTCCTCCTGCATCTCCTCCTACTCATTCCTCACTTTCTTCTCCTTCACTTCTTCCTCCTTCTTCTGATCCTTCTTCTCCTTCTTCTTATTCTCATGTTTCAGCTTCTTCAGGTTCTCCTGCTGTTCCTCAGCCATCTTTTCACCATTCTTCACGTTCAACACCTCTTCCTCCTTCTTCTCATTCTCCACCTTCTTCGCCTTCACTTCCTTGCTATCCTGTCTTCTCATCATGCTTTTCCTGTTCCCCTCCTCATTCTTCTCATTTTCCTTCTCCTTCACCTTCCTCTTTTCATTCTCGTCCGTTCTCCTAAAATTAATATAAAACTGTGCACTATTACAGTGCTCATGAAATACTCCTCATGTATTTGTTTTATATGCAAATATTTGATTATTCCTTCAAGAAAATGATCCTTTTTTTTTTTACCAGAAATTAAGAGATTTTATTTTTTAATGAATACATTTCAGCCATTGATAGAAACCATTCTTATACTTTATATTACAGAAGACACAATGAAGTGTTGTATACGTTGTGTTTCTTCTGTTCAGCCCCGAGTTACGGCAAGCCCGTGTTGGCCGAGAACTTGGGGTCATGTTTATTATTCCTTCCTCCACTCTGGGTGCTTTAATAGTATAAATATTGACACACAGGAGGAACAGCTCACTACTGTGTTAACCTTAAACCAAACAGGCACGTCTCCCTCATCTCTCCTCATTTGTAGCCAAGAGGAAACTCGCCACCTTCTAATGGCTGCTTATGTATTAGGCTTCCCAGGGCAATGTTCTCTGTGTTCATGGCACAAGACCGTCGTTAAGCTGATAATCTGTTTATATGCAGGCTGGCTACAAGAGCATGTCTGTTTACAAATCAGAGACTGAATGAAAACACGTTACAGAATGAGGCGCAGTAAAAGCTTGTATTTTGTTTTGAGCTTTGGAGTACGTTTTGGATTTGACAGCGTGTCCTGAATGGTATTTATGTGTTGCCTCCATCGCTTACTCATCCGTACACCATTCCAAAAATTCCACAGCCTCCATTATGTGAAACCTCATCGGGTGCAAGAGCAATTTTGTAAGATTAAATGACATGTTGGCCAATTGGTGTCCACGTCTATTCATTAATCACACGGAGGCCACACCGGTTCCGTGTTTTTTAAATTTTTAATTTATTTTTTTTAAGCTGCAACCACATTAAACAACGTTATTATCCAAACTTGACTGGAATTGACACAGTCCTCTGGTGCTAATGCTTCACATTAGGGTTTTAGAGATCACTCACATATACAGCAGTAAGATGTTTTTTTTGGATGACAGAATGAAAATGTGTACAGATCAACGTGCACAGAAGCTAAAAACACGAGAACCCTGACCAGGAAGGTTTCATGATGAACTGCAGTAGGTTCTAATTGATTTTGCACCCAGCTTGACTAATGCATAGCACAAGAGGTGATGGCCACATGTCCTGCTGTCCTGTTGACTTATTGCCATCTGATGTGCACAACATCGATCATTATGTGAGATGGAACACACTGTGATCAGATCAGTGAGCATCCCCCTGAGGGAATAATAATGAACTGACATTTTGTACCACAGCTGGCCTTGAACACAACCAATGAGTGTAAAAACCTAGTTCATAGAACCTCCTAAAAGGAGGAACATGGGGCACATGGTTTGGTCTGCTGACTAAAGCTCAAATTTTCTTGTCTAATGAAGAACCTCAGGGCCTGTTTTATTTATTTATTTATTTTATTTAGGTTCAAATGACTGTTTGTGATCACACTGGAAGAACATCATCTGTACCCTAGTTACCGGAGTACTATAGTTTGATGGAAATGTTTGTGTATTCAGTTTTATTATTTGATCTGATTAATTAATTTCTAGACCGCTACATGCCAGCTTCACTAACTTCTCTGACTTGTCCTTTGATCATTCAAGTACCTAGGACTTATCCATTCATTTTCCATGCTGCTTATCCTACACAGGGTCACAGGTGAGCCTATCCCAGAGAACTCGGGGCACAAGGCTGGGGACTCCCTGGTCAGGGTGCTAATCCATCGCAGGCACGATCACACACATTTGGAAATGCCAATCAGCCTTCAATGCATGTCTTTGGAGTGGGGGAGGAAACCGGAGAACCAGGAGAAAACCCCTAAAGCACGGGAGAACATGCAAACTCCGCGCACATAGGGCGGAGGTGGGGTTTAAACCCCCAACATGCTAACCACTAAGCCACCCTGACCCCCCTGCCTAGGACTTCTATCTAAGTCTGTTCTGATCTTGTGCCAGATGTCCCACTATTGTCAGCAAATACATTATTTCAATGTCTTGTAGGGTGAATTTGTTGACTCGTATATGCATGTCATACGCGAGGCTTAAATTGGGAGCTACACCGCCCTTGGTTTATGTAACCTGCAAGACAAGCTGAGCTTCAGTGCTACAATTGAATGGAAATGTAAAGAATTTTTAATACATCTGCTAGTAGTTGTATGCAGTTTGATTAAATTGTGCTGACAGACAACCCAAGGTCATGTACAAACTCCTCCTGTCAAACATTCCATTTTCCCTCAAATCTCTGACTTTTTTTTGTCGCGGCTGACTCTTAACAATCGTGCAAGTAAACCTTCAGTCCTTCCTACAGATTTCTAGTATACCTGAACGCACTCATTCTTTCAATCACTCCTCTTCAGTAACCACTTCTCTGATTCCTAGAATCTCCTCCTAAATAACTTGAGTAAATGATGCCTCAACCTAGCCTACATAGCTGCTTGCATTGCCAGATGGAATTGTCAATACTGAGCTGGACATCTTCATTCAGTAGGTCTATATTAAGTGAATAGATGTTTATTAAATTTGTTGGACAATTTGTGTACTTTGTTGTTAAGCTCTTAGGAGAGAAAGAAACGGAAAGCGGTAGAAATTTCATTAGTAGGTCTTTAAAGATGCTCCCGAGTGCTATCCCGAGTCCTATCGCTAGCGTCCTAGCTAATGCAAGTTTAAATCCCAACAATATTGTATCCATCTGAGTCCGTGAAAGCAAACTTGTGACATTCTCTCTCTCTCTCCCCTGTCAATCACAGTGACACTAGCCAATCATAGGTGTCTGTGAGCTCATGTATGTAGAAGAGGGTGGATAGAACTTTCCTCTGGGTGTGCTACTTCGCCCTGTGATGTTTGAAATAGGGATGGGTGATATCATTTGTGGTAGAAAAGTCTCTTCCAGGAAAACGAATTGAATTTACTTGCATACATCAGTTCCACGCGATTGAAACGATTTACGTTACCATTAACGTACCGTTAACGAAATTTGTTTTGAAACATGATTTAATCATGTATTTTCCAAGCCCCGAATAAAATCTAACTCTGTGCTCTCCGCCAAACTGATGATCAAACCCAGGTCCCTGGCATTCTGCAACAGCCATATAACTGCTACGCAATTAAACCACACGTGTCAATTGTTTTAATTAATTTGATACTATAGTTATAGTTCCTGTCCTTGCCAACATTGCTGTGAGATTTCATAGTGTAATTAATTTAGGTTAATACTATGTGAATTGCTCACCCTCATTATATATCATTCAGTTTAGTCATTCACAACTTAAAATGAAATTAAGTTTACTCTAAGCAATGAAATATATTGATATTATGTTCACTTTTTTCAGCGCACATTCTCTCAAATAAAAATGAAATCTTATTCAGCATGTGTGGTTCTCCTCATATAATGAGTCATTGTACAGTGTCTTGCCTGCTGAGTTTTTCCTCACCGTTGTACTCATGTATTTGCGTTTTTCACTTGTTTATTGAAAGATCTGAAGCCCACTGGATGTTCGTGTGATTTTCTGAGGTTGCTTTAATCCTGATCCGGTTTTGTAACCGTGAAATCAATGTATATGATGTTGCTCAACTCAAGAAGTTTTGTTTTTGTCGTGTTCATTTAGGAGCAAGAGGATCCCAACAAGCTCGCTACCAGCTGGCCTGACTACTACATCGACCGCATCAACTCCATGGCTGCTGTAAGTGCCACAATCCTTTTTCTGTATCTATTTCTGCCTCTCTGTCCTGACTCACTGACTGTTTAAAAAAACATTGTTTAGTGACTTCATAGTTTAGACCTCAAGCAGGTTTTTGTCTCATCAATGTTGAGAATTAAGCACTTTTTAATGTTCTAGAAATAGTCAAGCTAATCATACAAACACCAAATCTTCCTTGTTCACACTCCAGTTCATGAATTATGAGTATTTATCTTTTAAGTGGTACAGAGGCTGCCATTAGAGTATCAGGACTCTAATAGTTTTCATTACACATTACTAGAAATTAGTTGAATGAGTGAATATCAGTTTGAATCATGTGACCTCTGCCCTCCCTCTAGAGACTCTCAGTGTGACTGACAGCTCACCAGAAGGATATATACTGTAATAAGAATGGATTTGGATTAGTCTTGCTATAGGGAACGATTGATTTGGTGCTGTTCTTGACTCAGCGTTGGATGTGGACTTGCTGTCAGAATATTTCCACATTAGCATATCTCCTAGTAAACCTCAGACCAGTGAAATCTCACTCAGGCATGCTGTTTAAGAGTGGACCATAAAACATCGCTGTAATATTTTACAGCATGTATTTATTTGTTTATTTATTTAGTGATTTCTAAATGTCATTTGCAGACTTGATACTCCTAGCGACGCAGTGTTTAGAGGTCTGTCAAATTTTGCAGATGTTTGTGTTTATTGGCTCGCTCTGGGAAAACAATCTCCTCACAAACGGCACACTTCCTGCTAGGTTTTAGGTTCAAGACTACATGTAGTATCTCACCAGGTGCATTATCATGTTTCTTTTAATCATTCCCACACATGTTGCTTATCTCTTTCCATGTGTTTTAGTGCTCACAGTGGTTATTGACATTTCTGATTATAGTGCTATTGCTGAGCTTCTATTTCTGCTCAAACGCAGTTAATAAAATGAAAGGTGTAGCTTTTTCATGCATTTCTATTATGGTGTAGGTTTACTTTACAGCTTATCTTGGTGATAGAGCCCATTTCATTCATCCATACATCCATCTATCTATCCATCCATCCATCCATCCATGCTTCCATCCATCCATCCAGGAATTATCTACCTACCTACCGGTGTGGTGGGTCTTCCCATGAACACTAGGAACGAGGCAGGAATAAACATTGGATAGGAAACCAGGACATCACAGTACCCCCCTCCCCCCATGTCTCCCCCATGTTCTGAAAAATGCATCTTTATTTAGTATTTCTTTGTATGTAAGCAGGGCTAACGGTGGCTTAGTGGTTAGCAAGTCCGCCTCACAAATTGACCCTGGCTGGGTTCGATTCCCACAGCTCTGTGTGTGCAGAGTTTGCATGTTCTTCCCGTGCTGTGGGGGTTTCCTCCGGGTACTCTGGTTTCCTCCCCCAGTCCAAAGACATGCATGGTAGGCTGATTGGTGTGCCTAAAGTGTCCGTAGTGTATGAATGTGTGTGTGATTTTTGCTCTGCACCCTGGATGGACTGGCACCCTGTCCAGGGTGTACCCCGCCTTGTGCCCGATGCTCCCTGGGATAGGCTCCAGGTTCCCCGTGACCCTGAAAAGGAGTACATTACATTACATTTATTCACTTGGCAGACGCTTTTATCCAAAGCAACTTACAAATAAGCAAAGCGATATATCAAGCAGAGAACAATACAAGTAGTGCTACTATACAAGAGTAAGCGGTAGAAGATTGATGGATGGATGAAACCACCAGTAGACATACAGTTGTCTGCAAATATTTGGCCACCCCTGGTCTATATATACAGGTACTGGTCATAAAATTAGAATATCATCAAAAAGTTTATTTATTTCAGTAATTCCATTCAAAAAGTGAAACTAGTATAATGTATACATTCATTACACACGGACTGATATTTCAAGTGTTCATTCCTTTTAATTTTGATGATTATAACTGAAAACTAATGAAAACCCCAAAATCAGTATCTCAGAAAATTTTAATATTTCTTAAAACCAATACAAAAAAAAGGATTTTTAGAAATGTTGGCCAACTGAAAAGTATGAGCATGTACGGCACTCAATACTTAGTTTGGGGCTCCTTTTGCCTGAATTACTGCAGCTTTCTTGTTGTTTGTTGCTCCCTAAAACTTCTAAATATTCAGTGTCAAACTTTCTAGAAATATCCCCAATCTGTAGGTTTTTTAATGTACATCTTATTATGTGAGGTACAAAGTGATTTACCGGTGTGAACCTTGTCTTCAGAGTGCTCAGAAACACCCTTATTATTACCTGTCCTATAATGGCATTTGAAGTCCACGCATTGCAAGGATTGTACGGCAAGGTTGTGCTATGACTTCATGGCTTGGAGAGGATGTGTGTGGTGTGCTCATGGGATCGCTCTGGCTTGCTGAATTATTGAATACGCTCATTTTCCCAGTGTCTTCTTGGCCCTCCGACGTTACACGTTGGCTCCCACCACCCATGCAGAACACGCTGTCAAAACTGATGTGGTCACGCTCTAAATGGGAACCCTACGGATCCTTTCCATTCGCATTAGTCTTAGAGGTATCATTTTCATATTGGCACTGCCACATTATCAACGAATTTAGAGTGCAGCAGCTAAGGCCTAGAGTCAACACTATGAAAGTAAGTTTAGAATGAAACCGTCGCTTTGATCTTCAGTCACAGAATGCCTGTACTCCATCAGTCGTACTAGATTCATGCGTTCACGCAGTTTATGGAGCATCGAGTCAAGTAGCATCGAGTCAAGCTGCGACTTGTTAAAACTCTTGTTTGTTCATGCATGTAAGCACATTCCGGCTATTTAATAAAACTCAACTGTAAATGTTTATGCGACACCTGCCAACTTTAGCCCTGTGTTTGCTCAAGTTGGATTTCAAGTTCAGTTTATTCATTCACATTTTTCCTATTTTCATGAAGAGCGGGCCCGTCATAGACCATCACACTTTCTCTTGAGAAGCTGCGTAGATAAGGGCCCTGACCTCAGACACGCTTAATCTGGGTCATCAATCAGAAAGTGCACATTTAGCCTGCAGGACAGACCTCGACTTTAGCCAATAATCCGTCCTCTGGTCTTCCACCTCCTACTGCCTGCCATTTAGGACATACATATCCATTTAGGGAGCTGAGCCTGGGGCTTTGCAGCCGTGCCAGTGATCCACGAGCAATCTGGACAGGGACAGTCCAGATCCGTCCAATGGATGTTATGGCAGAAACATCTGTGCAGCCCCAAGGCGGGACAAGAGCCTGGATCTGGTTGAACATGAATAAGAGGACCCTGGTGCCATATCAGCTATTTTTTTCCCCCCATAAACATGATCTATATCTCTGTAAAAGCAGTGCCAGCCTACCAAGCATGACTCTCAATACATCCTTTGACCAAGTCTGCCAACATAAGTCTTTACTTTTGGTATCTTGGCAGAGATTGAGTGTTATTTTTTATTTTTTTTAATCGTAATGCAGGCAAGTTATTAAGACAGCCTTTGTGAATAGGATTTAGTGTGTAGTTATAACACACATTTGTGAATCATTTCTGCTTGGCGTGAGTCCACCGACGTAAGAGGAAGGCAGTACAGAAGCTGAACAGAAGGCCAAATCTAATATGCGCAACTGCACTTGGATGTTACGCATACTGGACTTGAAGCTCAACTGCAAGCTTGCTTTCATGATCAGGCCCCGTGACTGCCTTGTCTAATTCAGGCCTTGTGATTTATTGTCGTTATACAACCTGAGACGCAGCAGAGGTTTAATTGCACTGTGTTTCAAAACAAAAAGAACTCTCAGTTTTGAAGCTCGATGTGTTTTTGATTATATTTAGTGCCAAAACTTTATGCATACACTTCAGTAATAATGAATGAGTTGCTTAATTTGATGCTTCTATAAAATATCATTAGAAATTCTATGATGTATGAGTATACAAATTGTAAATACTCCAATCGTGCATGTCGTGCTCTTTCCTTTGGTAAACACCTATCATTTACAGTGAGGGAAAAAAGTATTTGATCCCCTGCTGATTTTGTACGTTTGCCCACTGACAAAGAAATGATCAGTCCATAATTTTAATGGTAGGTTTATTCGAACAGTGAGAGACAGAATAACAACAAAAAATCCAGAAAAACGCATGTCAAAAATGTTATAAATTGATTTGCATTTTAATGAGGGAAATATGTATTTGACCCCTCTGCAAAACATGACTTAGTACTTGGTGGCAAAACCCTTGTTGGCAATCACAGAGGTCAGACGTTTCTTGTAGTTGGCCACCAGGTTTGCACACATCTCAGGAGGGATTTTGTCACACTCCTCTTTGCAGATCTTCTCCAAGTCATTAAGGTTTCAAGGCTGATGTTTGTCAACTCGAACCTTCAGCTCCCTCCACAGATTTTCTATGGGATTAAGGTCTGGAGACTGGCTAGGCCACTCCAGGACCTTAATTTGCTTCTTCTTGAGCCACTCGTTTGTTGCCTTGGCCGTGTGTTTTTGGTCATTGTCATGCTGGAATACCCATCCACGACCCATTTTCAATGCCCTGGCTGAGGGAAGGATGTTCTCACCCAAGATTTGACAGTACATGGCCCCGTCCATCGTCCCTTTGATGCGGTGAAGTTGTCCTGTCCCCTTAGCGGAAAAACACCCCCAAAGCATAATGTTTCCACCTCCATGTTTGACGGTGGGGATGGTGTTCTTGGGATCATAGGCAGCATTCCTCCTCCTCCAAACACGGCGAGTTGAGTTATATGTGTTATCTTGGTCCGGTCTGCACGGAATTCATCACAAAAACTTTATGTAAAGTTTAGGGTGACTTTATATGCAAATGTGATCAGCTTGCCTTAGAGTACACTTTAACTTTATAACTTTATTATTTGGTTTGTACTGCACCCATATTTTCCTGTTGCGTGGTCTTAAAATAGAAATGATTAATAGTAGGTTTTGTCGTGTATATATTCCAGATGCAGACCCTTTTTGTGTTTGACGAGGAAGAGATGGAGATGAGGAATAAAGTGGTTGAAGATCTGAAAACAGCACTTCGCACTCAGCCCATGAGGTAAGGACCATCTCTTAAAAGAAAAACTCCACCCTGGAACTTGGGGCACAAGGTGAAAGACAACCCATCACAGGGCACAACTGCACACACTTTCACACACTACGAACAATTTGGAAACGCCAATCGGCCTACAATGGGGGAGGAAACCGTAGTACCAGGAGGAAACCCTCGAAGTACAGGGAGAACATGCAGAGTCCACGTACTTAGTGCGGAGGTGGGATTCAAACCCCAACCTGGGAGGTGCGAGGCAAACATACTAACCCCTAAGCCGCCCTTCCCCCTTTAATTGATTAAAAATATTGATCTACAACTCATTCTGGTGGATTTTTACCTTTTAATAGTATAAACCTCACATATACGCTGAAGCACATACAGCATACACAGTTGATGATCCTGCAGGAATGCTTGGAATGCATGCATGTGCGTAATCAGAAAAACGTTCCTAGTTTAAGTTGAGAGAGAATCGGCTCAAAATTTCGCCGATCGTCTCATCTTAAAGCTGTCTGAAATTAAGATCCAAGAAAATACTGTGCACTCTTTTTCCTAAAATCGGCACGAATCCTACAATGAGCTGCAAAGTCTTGAGAGGAAAATGGAGTCTATTTCATCAGATGTCCTGCTTTTCTTCAGATGTTGGAACTGCTTTCATATCTCTTTCATCAGAAGTCGGTAAGCTCTGGACGCCACTTTATGGCGAGTTCTCTCGAGTCACTGCATCCCTCTTACCATATACTGTGTGAGACCATCTGGCTCGTGTCTAGGGTTTTGTGGTCTGTCTTTCTGTCATGCACTGGAAGGAGGTAACTTGTTTTTTCATGTCTGAGCACCAGTGGCTGGGTTTGTAGCGCCGGAATATTAGAGTGAATAAAAACAACCTATTATCCAAGCGCTGCCTGCAGAGGCAGGAAGTGTGCGAGTTCACGAACTGTTTCAAGAAAGGCTTGACTGGAATAGCCTGTGATTTGAAGGCAATCCATATGTTATTGGCTTTTAATTTGTGCTATTCCTGAATAGTTTATGTTCCTTGAGAGCAGATGGATGAATCTTGAATGTTATCCACGCCTTGTGTGCTTTTCTTTATTAATACCAGGATGAAATTGTTCAGTAATGGGGAAACTTTGATCGTCTTTTGTGTGCTCGTATGAGAAGTAAATGGTTTAATACCCAGTTTAGCAAAGGGCTGAGTGAATCTGAATGTTTTTGGCTGATGTATCCAAGCAAGCGTTTATTAGAGCCGTCTTTTGAATTATACGTGCTTGAGAAGATTGCCTATTTCTGTAAATCCTAACATTGCCCAAATTAGATGATATTAACTGTGCATAAGTCTCAAACTCCCGACTTACTGTAACTCGAAGCTGAAAACCATCAGCACAATATCTCAGGAGGTCAGGTCCTTCATTCATGAATAATAAATGATCATAGGCTCATAAATGTATTATAACGCAGAGTATGTGTGATTGTTTGCAGCTTGTTTTTAGCTTTGGCTCGACGTTGTGAGAATTTCCGACTTAAGCGTTCTAGCAGAACCCGAGTCACTGTCCTCGGTAAAACAAAGCTGACAGCTAGGAGTCAGACTCCATGCTCAATTCAAAAGATTTGTTAGTCAGCATAGACAGTCTGCCGCCAATCGTTCATAACACTGGCTGCATTGATCACACACAAACAAGGCGTTCGTACTGGTGTTTTGGCGTCGATGTTGTACTAGATCATCCCTGTGTGTGCCATGAACACAAGTGCTTGCAGATGTTCCCTTCCATAACGCTGAGCGTAACTCCGTGTCATTCTAGGAGCAGAGGATATACTAGGAGGCTACACGGAGAAGGGAAGGGGGGGGGGGGTCACACGGAAGTTTCTTGCATGTACTGCCCGTTTCAAATCCCCCCACAACCTCAAAATTTCAATGGGGTTCAAATCCAGGCTTTGACTAGGCCATTCCATAATTTCTTCTTTTTGAGCCACTCCTTGGTGAAACAACCGTTTACCCTGTTCCACCTTTTGAAAAAATACAATAAACATCAATGTTCAGTGTTTGAAGTCTGCTCGTCTTAAATATATTTAAAGCTACACTATTTAGACATTTTCCGCTGTATGGTGAGTTAATTTACCCATCAGATGGGAAGTGCTTTAGTGTAATGGTGTTCATTACTGATGCTCCGATCAGGATTTTTACAGCCGATACCGATCCAGACACCAATCTTTTTTTGTTTAAACTTTAATCAGGAGGTCTATCATAACCAGTTAAATGTAAGCTATGTGCTCATGGTCACTGTTAATTGGGTTAAAATAATAACAATGAGATACTTGATTGATAAATTGATAATTGAAATCGAGTTAATTGATAAATACAGAAGCATAAAATATTTATTTTTAAATATCCTGAAAACAAGAGTCCTAATTAAAAGTAGACTAACACGAAAATGATCCAAATTTAGGAAAAAGGCTAATAGATTTCTATGAAGATAGCTTACTAAGCTTAATGTCAAATTGATATTAAATGCAACCCGTAGTAATGAAACATTTTAATTTCTCATATTATTTATATTTAATGAAGTTATTATAATATCTCTTTTTTTATATAAAATTATTTTATTAAATGCATTATTTATATTAAATTATTTATTAATTTTCTGTTACATTTTAGTAGTTTTCTTTTTGTTTATCAGTTTTAGATGCGTTCCCCCAGTACAGTGTCCATGTCTGCTGATATTATTGTTTTATGGGGGGATTAAATCAAAACATGGAAACTGCAGTTAACTTTTCTAGTGATATCTGGCAACCGTGGGTTTAAATGGAGTGAATTAGAGTTAGTGAAGGAGAGCGGCAGCGTACTGTATGTTTACAGATCGAACAGTTGCTACTCTCGATTATGATAGGTGAGGAATTTTTTATTAAAGAGGTTTGAATTAAACCCACCTTGTAGCGTTATTAATTTACTCCGTGCGAAGCCGCTGTGTCTACATGAGTGGATGCAGGTTCAGGTCATTTTGCGGGATCAATGAATGATGGCGGCTTGTGAGATTGGGGAGTTTAAAGAAGCATATGATGTACAGATGTAATCATAATGACTTGTTTGCGTTATTTACACACTTGTTCGGTTGACTGAGGAGATGAAAAGCAGTGTGGAAGTAACTGTTGCTTGGTGTAGATGCATTTTGGACTTCCTGTAGTTTTTTTTTTTTTTTTTACCTCATATAAGGAAGACAATGTAGAACTGTACAATCACAGCAGTGTTTAGCTGCTGTTTAATGTATCTAAATGAAAGCAGTCCTTCAGAAAAAAAAATGTAGTGAGCCATGCTACAAGCTATATTGCAAAAGTATCTTACGTACAGCACAAATTAAGAAAACATTGTTCCTGTAAGCACAACTCCATTGGAAATGGTTTCAATAGCCATTGCCCTGTGATGAGATGTATTTAATAAGAGGTTCCCAAAGATGGTGCGTTGAATCTCCTGCCAATTCCCACCACTTCATCACTGTGATAATCAGCAGCTTGCTCAAATGTTTCTGTTCAAGAAAGTGACATTTCCAACCTCCTTAAGTCTTCAGAAGGTTCTGTGTACTGTCTGGAGCTCAAGAGAATCCAAAGCTGATCCGAAGCCATAGGAATTTGTTTAGAATATAATCTGCTACTGTAATTTAGTTAGTCGCTGTGTACACTGGATGTTAATACTACTCCCATGATGTGTATCATTACTTTAAGACTTTGCCGACTGTGTTAACTGGATGAGCTGGGATGTGAAGCAGTTGCTGCCTGAGGAGACATGACTGAGGACAGATTTAGTGAGAGATCTGTTGTGCATATGCCTATCAGACTAAATTGAGTTCTTGCAGTCCCCGATCTCTGTCTAAGTCTCTAATTATAGCTGTTGGACTAAATCAATCCCCATCCTGCTCCACTCATCATGATGTGTCAGCTCGGCTAACACACACATTCAGACTCGAGTTAGAGGTTTCTTCTAGATCTTCGGCTGATTTTCCACTCCTCCGCCCTCCGCTATAAGGATGGTCCAGATTACAGGCATTTCCTGGTTTGGTGTACAGTGCAACCACAACATAGGCTCCATGTCTACACTGCACTCCTGTCCTCCCTACACTCCATCTCTCTCATGTAGACGAGGTCCCGAAATAGGCTCTAATGAAGCTTGGATCACTCAGCAATGCATAATCATTTCTGATCTGAGGGAGGTGGCTTCATCTATTGTGGTGACTCATAGAGATAGACTTATTTGATGAAATCCCAGTTTAGATGTGTGGGTGTGAATCAGTGTGCTGCTGCACACACCTTGGAGAATTGCTAAATCTTAATACTGTTAACAAAATAATAAGAAGAATCATGAAAATTGCATTTTGTTTTTTATTTAGTTCTGTCCTGAATAAGCTATTTCAAAAATACTGATGTTTACAGATAGTCCACAAGACAAGATATTTGCTGAATTTATAAAAATGACCCCATTCAAAAGTTTACATACACTTGATTCTTAATACTCTGTGTCGTTAGGATGACGACGGTGTTCTGTTTTGTGAGAGCTGTTCACGAGTCCCTTTTTGTCCTGAGTAGTTAAACTACCCACTGTTTTTCAGAAGAATCATCTTCTGCATATTTGACCCCTTTTCAACAGCGGCTATATGATGTTGAGATCCATCTTTTCACCCTGAAGACAACTAAGGGACTCGTACACAACTATTACAAAAGGTGTAACCATTCACTGATGTTTAAGAAGGCAACATGATACATTAATTCAACTTTTGAACAGGATGATCAGTTTAAATTGTTAATATTTTGTCTTCTGGGAGACATGTAACTATATTATTTAGTGTCTGAAGGGCAGTAATAAATGGAGAAAAAAAAATCTTTTAAACAAAATAAGAACAATTTACAATAAGCAACCAACATAGGTGGTAACAATAATGATCTTTTTAAAATGCGTTACCGTTAATGACTAGATAATGGCTATAAATAAGGCACATCAATTTAAAGCGGTTGTTTTTGATTTGTAGTTTTTTGCAGTTTTGTAGCACCACAGTCTCTGAACAGATGAGATACCTCTATTTTGATTTGATGCAGGGAGAATAAACACAACTTTTCTGCCTAATTGTCTTTAACCCTTTCTCATAGTATACTTGCGTTAAATCGACTTATCGGACATTTTCAATCAGTATTAAAATGAGTTACTTTAACGACACAGGTGTGTTGTGAGTTGGGTTTCTGTGTGTAGAGTATCGTGACACTGTTTAGTTGCTAGTGAGCAGGGCGATGGGAAATGGGGGGTAAGCCCCCTGCTGGGCAAACAATTCATAGATCTCTCTAATAACATTGGTGCACCAATAAAATGGACAACAGAACTAAAGCTTTTTTGATAGTAAAACACTATATAAAATGTTAACATTTAAACCTAGTAGGCTAGGTAAAAAAACAAAACAAAAAAAAAACTACCAATTCTTAAAGCCTTGAGTGTCTACTTTCATATGATCCATTAACCACTACTGTGTAGTGTGACATCACACAAATTCAGTGCTGAACACGGACACCTCCGAAAACAGGTGGAATTCCATGTTTTTAGCCTCTGGTAAAAAGAGCGGGGTTTTTTTTTCATTCATGGCATGTTGTCGGTTTGCAAATCCGTCCAGAGAGAATAAATACATTGAAAAATCTGTGAAAGTGTTTGAAATGTAATGTCTCTAGCCCTGTATCTAATCTCTGGGTCGATTGCTTCAGCGAAATAATTTACATAATGCATGTGCAAAGACTAGAGAGTCAGCTGTTGCTGATACTAATCAATCATGGGGTCTCTGAGCTCATTTACGTGGAAGAGGGCAGATGGTGCTTTCCTGTGAGTGTGTTCAGCTGCCCTGTTCTACAGCAGTTCAAAAAGTCATGGTAGGTGGCTTCACGTGTCTTGGAGGACGCATGTGCTATCCTCCACCCACCATGACGGTCGGGGGCCGTTATCTGATGGGGAGAGTTAGCTAGTGTATTGGAAATGAGAAAATGGTGGAAAAACAAAACTAGGGTCACTGAACTTATCCATTGTTTGATAAGTTGATCTCTTCTGCTATTCTGCTGATCTCTTCTATTTTTTCAAGTACTTGGTTTGGTCCTCTGAAGTACGTTTGCTGGGTCTGCGTCTGGACTGCGGTCCTCCACCTGACGGCCCCTGCTGTATAGTCTATCCCACTAGGTGCTAAAACGTGCCTTTGCATTGTTTTCGGTAGTGCTCGAAAGATATTTTGACCTCAAGCCTTTTGAGAGAAAAAGGTGACTTGAGATCGGTGGCTTCCTGTCCTTTCCACAGCTTACAAAAATAATCCCAAGTTCTCGCTCTCTGCGTCTCGTTCAAATATTAGGCTTCAAAATATTGACAGAGTGAGCTCAGAAACGGCTAAAAGGCTGGATGGATTGAACCTACCAAACGTCTTTGTTTTCACATTTGTCAAATGCCTTCACGGAAACTCAACACTGCACCTTTGAAGATTTTGGACGGAGTCGTGTTTTTCTCCCGGTGCCGTGTGAATATAGTAGCCGAGCTCTGCGCGGTCCGAAGGGAAACGAGACGAGAGAGCGAGTGAGGCGGCTTTGGCCGGCAGATACTGTGCTGTGAGGTGGCGTTTGTGTTGGCCGAACTTTAAACAATGCCGTGCTACCCCAGCTGTTTCTCCCACACGGTCCTCTTCCAACCGGATTCTATAAGGAGTGTTTTTAGTGCAGACTAGGTGTGTGTTTTTGATTGTTTTGACATTTCTAGACATCTGTGTATATCAGCTGGTTGAATCTTATATGCTCCTAGAGGATACATTAAGTCTGCACTTAAGGGAGTCAGCAGTGTTATATTCATCCAGTGTGGCTTGTTAAAACGAGCCTTTTACACGCATGTTCTGTGTCATTGCACATGTAAACACACAATGTGCCAAATTCCCCAGTGCCAAAGTTGCCCCATGTGGCACACACGCCAGCCTGGGCCACCCGGTCTATTCAGCTGAATGATTTATAGTCTTTTAATTCAGGCGCTTTTGTTCAGCAGGGTTGCAGAAAGGGGATCAGATGGATTATTTTTATAGGTTATTTATGCAGAATGGTACTAGGATCATGTGACCTTTCCCCATGAGTGCCTGACACCTCTGGCTGCAAGAACCGCTACGCTGCCGTCTGCCTTTTCATTGTATGGGGGAAATTTTTTTTCTATGAGCTCATTCACATGTGTGTGAGGTCTTTTGAGAACTGCAGTCACTGCAGAATGGGAAAAGACATATGGTTTATTCGGCATTAGATTTCGCCAATACTCGGTATGCTTACAAAATACCCTTGTCGCAAACCAATATTTTTGAGGGAATCGCTCTTTTGATGAGGAGAATTCACCTCGCATTTCTAGCCGTATTAAACCAGTCATGCCTCTTTCATGCTTTAAAGAAGCAATTTGTATTTATTTATTATTATTATTTTTTAACGAAAGCTGAATTCTGATTGATGAAAATATTGACAGGCCGCCTGCTTCCCCTGAGCAATTCCGGCCTTTCTGTTTAATCTATTTGTGTCTCATGAGATGAGTAGGCATGTTCCTATAATGGTTCAAATATTTGGACTCCCATCATTGGAATTCCTGCTACAAGCTTAGTATTTAGTGAAGATTTCTCGCTCTCATTAGTACATTTGGCATAACACTACCTGTACCATTCCAGAGTAAAGGACGTTTAAAAACACTGGCCACACCAAACCAGCCAGTTACATTATGACCGGACTACCTGTATTATGTGGTAGTATATAGAGTAGGGGCATAACGCAATGCCACTATCTGTATTTGTATTTAAGTGCTTCAAATATCTCCATCTGTACTAAAATTTAACCTCAAAGTGGGTATGGCCTAATCTTTGTATCGTGAGTATCGTAATAACCCCCAGTTTGTGCGACTTTTGTTGTGTGCCTTAGGATCCCAGTCCCGATGCGCACCTCTAAGTCTCAAGATGATGTCTCACCCTGTAAACTTTTCTGGCCAGCTTTTTAAAAGTAACTGTGGAATAATGAATAACGTGCCTCTTATTCTTATCTATATCCTATTCGATGATTATACAGACCTAACACAGAGGGAGGATTGTGCGTTACTTATTGTCCAATTAGCATACTTAATTGAGAAGAAAGCAACCTCACACACTCTCAGTGAGAAGATGAATGGAAGTTAGTTCATTTGGTGTTTTTACAGGGTTTACGTGAATTGGGAAGTCCAGATGGGCTTGGAATGCATTTTAATATCCCCCATTAAATTAACGGGAAATAGCAACCCCATTTAAAAAAATTATTATTATTATTAAATACAGTGTTCCGGAATGTATTAAGTCTGAATAGTGAGGTTGGATATACATGATTATTATAGGTCTAGAAACACTTTTATACACTACAAACTACACCATAAAAAGCAGTTTAAATTTTTTTTAATTATTGTTATGGGAAACTAAATTCACCTTTTCAAGAAGGTGACCTTTTTAACTGGCTTACCCATTCGACCCGACCTCATTATTACAGAGCCAAGGCTTAAGTAGAAGCTTCTTTGGCACAGATTGTGTCTGTCTGTGTCTTGGCTCATATTGCTTGCCGTGAGCTCTTTCTTTCTGCGTGGTGTTTGGGCGACGGGGGGAGTCTTGTGTCCTCAGAGTTAAGCATACAGCATCGGTTCCAGAACGTATGACTCCTGGCCGAGTGAGGCAGTCGGCACAGAGACAGAGAGAGTATGTTCCATACTCGTGTTATTAATGATGGATATGAAAGAGAGGTAGGATAAGGAGAGCGATATGCTTGGTGAGAACTGAGTGATCTTTCAGCGTAGGCATTCCTCAGTTTCAGACACGTCAGCATCAAAGCCGAGGTCCTAGCTGAGGTACGCACATATGTTTTTGTGTACATCAAATAACAAGGCAAGGCCGTCTTTTTTTTTTTTTTTTTTTTTTCTTTTCCTTTCTTTCTTTTTTTCTATTCATTAGCTCGGGA
This sequence comes from Ameiurus melas, assembly GCA_012411365.1. Taxonomy (NCBI): domain Eukaryota; kingdom Metazoa; phylum Chordata; class Actinopteri; order Siluriformes; family Ictaluridae; genus Ameiurus; species Ameiurus melas. Next base: position 23,891,417 of record CM022761.1, read on the forward strand.
GGCTGTTCATGGTTAACAAATGTGGGATCCAAACCCAAATGTTACTTGTCCTCCCAAGTAGTCCAGATGCTAAGCGCATCTAATGGAAAGAAGGGCAATGAGGATTTAAACAGCTGCTGCATTACAGAACTGCTTTTTATTGTTAAGATCACTTCAGAACAGGCCGCCTAAATCCACTCCAGAGTGTAGATCATGTGAGATGTTTTAAGAGATCTGAATGTTCGCTCTAGAGTTGATGTGGAAATAGGATAACCGGTGAATCCAGATTGTTGTGTTAAGAATCGAGTGTGTAGAGTAGTATATTGAGTGCAGGCCAGCTGTGACCTCATGCGTGTTCCGCTCCCAGAGATCCACAGAACTTGAGGAAGGCAGCTGTGGTCTTCCAGGTGAGCTGTATTTGGTCTGGAAAGGTATCATCAAGGGCATTGCTGGAAGCAGCAAGACTTCCTGTATGAATGGAGATGTGTACTAATATGGAATATCAATATCCTGTGTCACCAAGTAGAGGATGAGTTCGCTTTTGAGTCTGGATTCATCTTCATGTTACCTCAGAAAGTTTTTCCTTGCCACTGTCTCACTGGCTTGCTCATTAGGGAACTATCTAGAGTTTTGTAAAACTGCATTGTGATATTGTCTATTGTTAAAGGTCATCCGTGGTCAGTAGTCCAAGAGAGCGGAATTGGCCATGGTGTCTCGATGGACATTTGTATTACTCTTCCCCCTGTCTAGTACAACTTTCTTTTACTTTCACACTATCCGTGGTTGGCCAGATGAGGATGGGTTCCCTTCTGAGTCTGGTGCCTCTCAAGGTTTCTTCCTCATGTCATCTTAGGGAGTTCTTCCTCGCCACCGTCACCACTTGTCTCACCCAATAGGGATAAATTCACACGCTTAAAATCTGTATCCTGTGTTTATATATATTTCTATAAAGCTACTTTGAGTCAATGACTGTTGTAAAAAGTGCTATACAAATACAATTGAATTGAATAGTTAGCCAACATTAGAAAATCGTGGACCTCTGTGAGCTGGTGTATGTAAAAGACGGCAGATCGCGCTTTCCTCTGAATGTGTCCAGCTGGTGTAGCAGTTTGAAAAGATTTCATGCTTGGATTCATGTGTTTTGGAGGAAACATGAGTTAGACTCCACACTGACTTCACTTGGTAGCTGTCGTGTGAGGAAAGTGGGTGGTGATTGACAAATGACCAGATTGGGAGTAAATGGGGGAAGAAATTGCTGTATATATTAAACCGGATTGAATGGAAATGTTTTCAGGTCCAAATCTACGTTTATATGGCATTTTTATTGTTGTAAAAGTGTGATGTTGACTAAGACAGTGCAGATCACAGGATCTGCAACTGATCACAGGACACGGTTTGTTCAAAGGAACTTCACCATCATGTCTCTGATGATAACGTTGGAACGGTATTGGATATAAGCCATTCTTCAAAGCTCTTATATTGGTATTGTATCAAAAATGGATAACATTTTGTCCCTTTGACCGTTTTAACCAATGACTTCCAGCTTCGCGTTGGGTTTACATGAAATGTGCCATAAATATGGGGGGAAAAATAGAATATGGCAGATCTTCACCAAAGTTGATATCATACCCCATCTGTATTTATAAACACAGGTCATTTGAGAGAGCTGTGATGAAGCAGCCATGTTAACACTGTGATTGACTTTAATTAGCCTGACTAATGAGCACTGTCACTTCGGCTGCTATGATGAATGAGGGCTAAAAGAATAGTTTCCTTCATACTGTCGGAACGAACAGTTGTACGTGTGAGATTCTGTGGAAGGCATCTGGGTTACGAGCCTGCCAAGACAGATGTGGGTACAAGAGAATGGAGAAGGGCAGATCAGCACAATATTTTAACCCTTATTTGATGTCGTTCCTGGTGTTGTTGAAACCTTCCGGCATCTACACGTCTATGACTTTCTCAAATGAAGCTTCAGATGTATGTGAAAATCTTTGGACTTTCCTGCTTTGACGCAATCATTTGGTTTCTCGATGTACAGGTTTGTGACGCGCTTCATCGAACTGGACGGCCTCACGTGTCTGCTAAACTTCCTGAGGAGCATGGACTATGATACGTCAGAGAGCCGCATCCACACTTCCGTCATCGGCTGCATCAAAGCGCTGATGAACAACTCTCAGGGCCGAGCGCACGTCCTGGCCCACCCGCAGAGCATCGACACCATCTCACAGAGCTTGCGCCAGGACAACGTCAAGACCAAGGTGGCTGTGCTGGAGATCCTTGGTGCTCTCTGCCTGGTACCCGATGGCCATAAGAAAGTGCTGCAGGCTATGGCGCACTATCAGAAGTACGCCGCTGAGAGGACACGCTTCCAGGTACTGTGATGTCTGGTTAGAGTTGAATAGGAGAAAATTGAACTCCATTCCAGAAAGAAATGTCTGGTGCACTGCATTATGAATAAAGGAGCACCCAGCTAGCTGTATTATCTACCTAATCAACTAGCTATACAACCTCAATCTTGTGTAGGGGTCATCATCTGACAGACTGTGGTCTAGATGCAGATCCAGCAAAGTATTTCAGCTGATCAAACCAAAGACTCAAAAATACTGCAGCAGAACTGATCAACATGTATGAAAAACTGGGCATAGTTCAGCTACTCCATTACTAATGGTTAAGGATTAGATAAATGTTTCCATCATTCAGTAATGTTAGTTGTTTCTCTGGACCTTTCTAAGCAAGGAACTGTACGGAATATAACAGGACCTTCACAAATTTTTGTTGAATACAGTTGGTCTGGCAGTTTGATTACATTCTGAGGCTGCTGGATTCTGTCCACAGTCTAATACCACTGGTGTATTTAATGTTGTCATTATTTGCCCTATTCTGTTGACTCTGTCTTGGCATATCACCGCTGGACGTCGGTGAAGACCAACCGTAGCTGCTTATTTTTTCCTCCTAGGTGGTTCGACTGAGGTTTAGGTTGAGTGTAGGTCCACAGGAATGCCACAAACTCACAAATAGACCCATTACTATTCAGCAGCCATCTTCATTGAAAAGTAATTATGCAAAATGCAAACAAACATAGTTGAGTTTTTACATATTGTTATGTTCTATCTTAGTCTCTATAATGGCAGTAAATTATTTATCATCGTAGCATGTAATGCTATGTATACAGTGATGCATACTATATGTGTATAAAAATAATAATAAATAAAAATTGGCATATTGTTGAAAGATTAAATACCTGGATTGAAAAGGAGTTGAGAGTTAAAATGCTGGATAATATCTTTAGGACCATCTTGGCATTATAGCATATCAAAATATACTTCATATGTGTCTGTAACTTTAACTGTGGCACACACTGTAAAGAACGACAGCTACACACACTTCCAAAGGTCCTGTTTTATGGACCATAAACACATGTAGAACCATTTGTTATGCCTGTCTGTTTGTTCTTGTATTTTTGTCATGCTTGGCGACAAGTAATGTGACACTTTCAAACATTAGTGGGTAACATGACAGTATGCCAATTTACCACACAAGCAAATATTTTTAAGATAACAAATGGCTGTATGCTGAAACCTAAGTAGATAAAGGTAAATATAAAGGAAGTCTTCTCTTTAATGATCTAATAAAATTTTTTCTTCTGTTATATTAACCTGGGTTTAATAAATAAGTAACTATGAGTTAGCTTGATGCTATTTTCATAGTGCTAAATGATTGATACCTGGGGAGAACAAAGACAGTTGAAATGTGCCTATGGGTGAAAAATGTTTTAATTTGTCTTTTCAAAAAATAGGAAATAAAAACACATGGCATCAAATGTAATATGGTGCAAAATACTAGGTATATTTTGGAACTACAACAAGGTGGCACATATCCAATGAAAAATAGGATTTAAAAAAATATTATTGGATTATTTCCAATAATAAACAGCCATGGATGTCCCTTTTTTTTTTTTTTTTTTTTTGCTTTTATTTATATTTTATATATTTTTATTTCCTCATAACTTTCTTTTAAAGCTTTGGTTCCAATGTTTAAGCCAAAGGTTCTTGAATCAAACACCCATTAGGATAAGCTTCTGTGGCTTGAATCTAGTAGTCAGACTATACCATCACTGCCTTCCAGACTCTTCTGCATGAGTTGGACAGGAGCACAGGCCGCTACAGGGACGAGGTCAACCTGAAGACTGCCATCATGTCCTTCATCAACGCTGTGCTAAATGCTGGACCTGGAGAGGTCAGTTGATCTTCATGCTAATGTTACCTAAAAACCTTCATGCTAATGTTTCTGCACCAAAATGTCAATAGATCTTTTCACCAGTTCCAAGTGCCATTGTAAGCAATACTGAAGGACTCGCTTTGCTTTTGTGCACAGGACAACCTTGAGTTTCGTCTTCATCTAAGGTACGAGTTCTTAATGTTGGGGATCCAGCCAGTCATCGACAAGCTCAGAGGTCATGAGAACGCAACTCTCGACAGGTCAGAGACTTTTACTCAGAAGACAAGCCACCAATCATTTGCCACCAAGCCATTGAGAAATCATTCAATTCGCTGCCCATTTTCTACATTTCAGACATTTGGACTTTTTCGAGATGGTGCGGAATGAAGATGACAGCGAACTGGCCAAACGCTTCGATATGGTAAGTCCCATTAGCCAGCTCTTACAAAACTGACAGGCTGCACATGTCTACAAGCATTAAACATTTTAATCCAGTCTAATTTTCATTGGAATTTTGCTCTAATTGGGGGAAATGAATGGGGATTCCCTTGCAGACGCACGTGGATACGAAGAGCGCCGGCCAGATGTTTGAGCTAATTAAGAAGAAGCTGAGCCACACAGATGCCTATCCTCATCTTCTGTCTATTCTCCAGCACTGCCTGCAGATGCCATGTGAGTGCTCATCAACTAAACCAGGCTCATTTTTCTATCAGCCCAGGACTGGCATTAGCCATTTGTAGTAATCAGTGACCCAAAATGTGTCTGACTGAATATGATATCTTTCTGAATTGAATACACATTGAATTATTGGCAGTTAAACAATGATAATTGGTCCCTATACCTTTATCTTCCATCAAGAAATCCAGATTCTGTGAATGTAATACATGTAGCCATACTATTTCTCTGGTATCCCAGCATTGTACATCATGTATTTTCATACTGAAACACGAGTCTCTTATATTTTATGATTCAATAATACTTGCTTGTTGAGGTCAAGAAAAACTCTTTGATTATCCAGTTCGAATTATTGTTAAACTTCCCCACTTTTCTTTAAAGAATGTAGCAAGTTCTGTAGTTCTACGGTTAGAATATTTCAAATTGATTCCCTTGAGAGAATTTAATCACAAAAACAAAGTGTAGGGTACTTTTAAGGGTACTTTGGTGTAGGTTATTCAGCCGAGACGTCTACAGGTAATGTCTAAATTAAATGCTGTAATTCCTCATTTCTTTGAACTTAAAAACCAACAAAATCCGCGATGTGCTCCATAGCAACAATAATAAACTGCACAAATCATGAATTATAAATTGAAAGTAATTTTTTAAAACCATTTCCTGGCTTTACATTTGTATTTTGTTGCTAGATCATTTCGATTACGTTCTTTAAAAAAACACCTGACCACCATACCCATATGTGTTTGTTGAACGTTCCATTCCAAAGAACGCCCACCACACACCAGCTATTAGTGGAGAGCAGCGAGTGATGTGGCCAATTCAGAGATGGGGATTATTAGGGGCCCGTGATGGAGACGGCCAATGGGGGAATTTCGCCAGGACACCGGGGTGAGCGTGTAGGAAAAGAAAGCATGTATTAGCATTCACCCTCCCAGATTAATAGCTATCAATGTGCAGTATGGAAGAAATGGGGAGTAGGCAAGAATTAGTAATAACAACAGAACAAGATGTGCCAAAAGTCCAACAAAAGGTATAAACAGTACAGTGTCTTAATCACGGAGTAACATTTCTCCATTGTATCAGCTGGCCATTGCTGTATTAATAAACTGCAGTATTTGTGTATCTCAGATAAACGTGGAGCGGGCAGTGTACAGCAGTGGCAGCTTCTAGACCGAATCCTTCAACAGATTGTTCTGCAGGACGACAAAGGGGAAGACCCAGATGTTTCTCCTTTGGACAATTTCAACGTCAGGAACATAATTAGAATGTAAGTGCTGCCGGTTTTTTGACTAACCTTGAAAAGGAGTAAGGAGTTTCAGTTCTAGTGCAGATCAAAGTGCAGCCTGGCAGTGCCTACTCCTGTGGGATGAGAAGGATTCAAGCTTGAATGAAGAGCACAGTAATGAGAGAAACAGCACTAGCTTCATCTGAAAGGGAGGGAGAGAGAGAGTTTGCATTTTTTTTAATGCACTTGTAGTGAACTGTTGAGGAATCAAGGATGATGTGAGTTAACATAACATTGATGTAGGTGCCTGAAATTCACAACTTTAATTGAATTAGTTTAAACACACACACACACACACACACACACACACTTCGAGCTTTATTGAGAGCAATGGAAATACTTCAAAGACATTTGATCCTACAATTTTAAGTGCAGATTAAGTGCGTGTATGGTTCGTCAGAATCACCAGTTACCAAACAAAAGATTTTGAGTACTTTTTTCCTTTTCTGAGATTATGCAACTCTTTCACTCTACCCCATTTTGTTTGTCTTGGCTCCTTGCTTTGCCTTTTTTTTTCTTCCTGAAGTATCTTCCTCTTCTCTCCCTGTCTCATTCTCTCTCATATCAGTTAAAATATAGTAGATCCCATTTCCTGCCGTCCTTCCTCTATCCAGACTTTGCATTGTGATTATTTTCCACTTCTCTCTGTCCATCTTTCTGTCATCCCTCTTTTACTTGTCTTTGCCCTTTTCAGTCGCTGTGTGTTCAGGCCAAATAGCCGGCGTTCACACACTTCCATTCTCCATCATCATTAGCAAAGGCAAGCCAAAGTCCGTGATTAATGTGTTTGGTCTCCAGTGAGAAGGCGAGATTGGAAAACGCTTTAGAAGAGAAGCCTGCCTGTACATTCGGCTCTCTGCCAGCTACTACTGAACTGTGTTTATCTAATTCTTACACTATAGTGCAGTTCTTTCCAGTACAAACATTAACAACACCAAACCTATTCACTAAAATGGCACTATAGAGCCGAGAAGGATCTTCTGCTTTCACTAATAGCCATTTGTCCAGACATGTTTTTTTTTTAGCTGTGAAAATGGAGAATATTGGTCTTGGTGTTGGCTGGAAGCTGAAAACTTCGTTTTACCTTTCGTGTTTGTTCAGTTTTTGAAAGGCAGAAATTGTCGTTTCAAATAAATTAAAAGTGTCATTGTTAATATGTTTGCTTGTTAGGAAAGAGACAACACTCTCCGTTATACATCATCTTTTTTTTTTTTTTTATATTGAACATCCGTATTTTTCCTTCATTCCATACCTGTATTACTTCAATGAGTTGATTGTAATTCTCTTGTCTCACTTTCTTTGTGTTCTCCTCAGCTACGGAAAGCAGCGGTCATCCAGGTGTTTCATTTTAAGCTTTTTTCCAGAAGGTCTCATAACCCTAATCTTATGCTTAACTAAAACCTTCTGTCAAGATACATAACTATTTAATGACGCTTGCATACAAAAGTCAACAGCTAATGTTGACGGTTCATGATAAATGCGTGCCGACCCGTTAGCGTTTGTTTTAGTCATTAAATGGCTATGTAAGTTGTTTTTATATATATATATATATATATATGTTTATATATATTTTAAACTCAGCCTAACTGTGTCCGTTCCTGTGTTCATGGGTTTAACTGGAAATAACCCCATTCATGTTAATGATGCAATTCAGCCTATAAAATATCCCTGACCTTGTACATTAACAATTACCCTTACACAAAAATAACACAATCAGTTCATTAATTAGTGATGGTGAAGGTAAGTAAAGCAAATTAAAGCCGAAGAACAAAATCTTTCTACCTAAACATGTCTCAGCACAGCAGGCTGATGGGTTTTTTTTTCTCTCTTCCTTTTCTTCTTTCTCTGCTGGCAGGCTTGTCAATGAGAATGAGGTGAAACAGTGGCGAGACCAGGCTGAGAAATTCAGGAAAGGTAATGTATACACAGACACACAGCCTTTATATCAGTGTGTGTGTGTTTTTGAACACACTATATTCATATGTTTAGTTAAACTTACTTTTGACAAAACAGAAAATATAAGCAAAGAACTGGTAAATTTGGAAAAGGTTTTTTTTTATATATATATATATAAATTTTTGGTAGTAGTAGATCTAGTTGTAGCAGTAATAGATCTAGTTGTTGTAGTAGATCTAGTAGTAGTAGTTCTAGTTGTAGTGGTAGTAGTAGATCTAGTTGTAGTAGTAATAGATCTAGTTGTAGCAGTAGTAGATATAGTTGTAGTAGATCTAGTAGTAGTAGTAGTAGTAGTAGTAGATCTAGTAATTCTAGTTGTAGTAGTAGATCTAGTTGTTGTAGTAGTAATATATCTATTGTAGTAGTAGATCTAGTTGTAGTAGTAGCAGTAGTAGTATATCTAGTAGTAGTAGTAGTAGTTGTCGTAGTAGATCTAGTTGTTGTAGTAGTATATCTATTAGTAGTAGATATAGTTGTAGTAGTGGAAGATCTAGTAGTATTATTAGTAGTAGAAGATCTAGTAGTATTAGTAGTTGTATTAGTAAATAATCTAGTAGTAGTAGATCTAGTTGTTGTAGTAGTAATATATCTATTGTAGTAGTAGATCTAGTTGTAGTAGTAGCAGTAGTAGTATATCTAGTAGTAGTAGTAGTAGTCGTCGTAGTAGATCTAGTTGTTGTAGTAGTATATCTAGTAGTATTAGTAGTAGTAGATATAGTTGTAGTAGTAGAAGATCTAGTAGTATTATTAGTAGTAGAAGATCTAGTAGTATTAGTAGTTGTATTAGTAAATAATCTAATAGTAGTAGTTGTAGTAGAGGAGTAATAGATCTAGACATAGTAGTATATCCAGTAGTAATAGTGGTGGTGGTGGTGGTGGTTGTGGTAGTAGTAGATCTAGTCATAGCTGTAGATGTAATTGTGGTAGTAGTAGTAGATACTTGTAGCACATGACATACAGTATACACTGTTACCAGTTGCATAGCTACACCTATCTTGTACCAACACTGTCTGTCCATTTTAGTATCACTGCTGCTCAGTGGGGGTCCCGGTCCATTGATGGATGACAAATTGTTATCGTAGCTAATAATAAAATAACCAATGTGTGTATTTGTCTTATGATTCATGGTTTATGAATCATTTTTATTTATATTACTGCAAATGCACTTGCGTTAATTTAGACTCTTATTCAATCTGATTCCACTTATTTTAGGAATTTCTTTACACCCCAACACTGTTGAATTCTCAAATCTGTTTGGTCGGAAGGCGAAACATTTTCTAGAACAGCCACTCTGACTGTACTGCCCCTTGTACTTCAATTCACAGGTTTATATTAATGCACTCGTTCCAATTTGTTATCGTTTAAGTTATTAAACTTCAGGTTCTGATACACAATTTTTTTTTTGACTGTATATGTATGCATCTGTTCTTTTAGAGCATGCAGAACTCATGGCCCGACTTGAGAGGAAGGAGAGAGAGTGTGAGATCAAAACACAAGAGAAAGAAGACATGATGAAGACTCTGAACAAGATGAAAGACAAGCTGCAGAGAGAAGGAGTAGAGCTGCGCTCTGCCAGGGAGCAAGTTTTAGACTTGTCTTCTCGGATTAATGATATTTCTGTGAGTACACTGTTTCTGCTCGTGTAACTTTTCTAAACTAGAACAGGAACTCTAAACAGGCTGTGGGTTTAGATCTCATGACGTTTAGCCTCCCTGAACTGTTCAGCTTCATGCAAAATGGTGTATTGTTTTCGTTTCTATATTTTGAGGAAAGGCTCTTGTATTTTATGACAAACAACACATGCTTGTCATAATATTTAAAAAAAAACTGCAGTGAAAAACACTTACTAGGAATCAAGTATTCATTAAGCCTTGTAAAGGCATTTATATTTGTTCTATAGAATGCATAATAACTTACAATGTGAGCCTGTATTGTTTCATAATAAACAGATTCCATTCACATTTAAAAGACTTTTAAAAGGCCTTCACTTCATTTAACGCCAGTGATAACCATGCATCATGCTCTATTATTGTACGTGTTCTATATTTTAATAAAAACTGGAGTTGAATTCAGTTTGAAAAACCAAAGGTGTCTTTTTAAATCCATTATAACCTGGCATACAGATACTCAAAAAAAATATTAAATGTTTAGTACTGGTGGATATGGATTGACTATTTCTGGATAGTGTAATCATATTTGTTCCACTAATCTGAAATATATTTTACATATTGACGATTTGTCATACATGTTTCTCATTTAGAATGGAAGTATGGCGTTCCCTCCACCTCCTCCTCCACCTGGCGGTCCTATGCCTCCACCTCCTCCTCCAATAATGGCCGGTTTCCCTCCACCTCCTCCTCCACTCCCCTTCTGCCCGGCTCCTCCTCCACCACCACCTCCTCCAGGGGGTCCGCCTCCTCCTCCCGGAGCTCCACCCATCTTTTCCGGTGCTCCGCTCCCACCGGTGCCCGCTTCCTTCAGCAGCAGCACAAGCCTGCGCAACAAGAGCATCCCACAGCCTTCACACCCACTCAAGTCTTTCAACTGGGCCAAGCTGGGCGAGGTAAGCGCGTCATGGCACGGTAATGAATAAACAAACCAACAAGCTCACTTAAACGTCATGAATCAGCCTAAAATAAATAGCACGGGTGGACAAAGTTGGACAAACATTGCATCATGTTTTGGCTTTGTCTCCTTGGGAAAATCTTAAAATGCCAAACAATTTTCAGTCATTATATTTGAGTTACGGATCCCTCCTCCCTCACAATGACTCATTCCTTGTTGTTTTTTTACAGAACAAGATCACTGGTACCATTTGGCACGACATCGATGACCTGCGGGCTTTTAAAGTCCTTGACCTGAAAGATATTGAGAAGATGTTTTCGGCGTATCAGAGGCAGCAAGTATGAAGGATTTGAATATGTTGTTTGAACTATTTTGCAATAATGACGGTCATTTGCATATCATGTCATGTTTGTTCGTGCGTGAGCAGATGATCTACGGTAGGAACTCAGGAGCGTTGCCCTTGTAGAGTCCTGTTTGTGTGGCAGCCTGGGAAAACCCTTCACATGCTGAAATTCAACATTCTCGATATAGATCTGAAGCAACGGGCCTTCAGAAACCGGAATTTGTTTCTCTTTTGCATGCATCTCAACCAGAAGCTGTTTCATTTTAATATCTCATTACCCCCAAGAAAGAAAACAGCATTTGCATTTTCCATTGTGAAGGCAGTGCAGAAACATGACCGACATTTTGACAGCTGGTATCTGATTGCAAACCAAACTGATTCATTTTTAAAATGATTGTCTGTTTTCATGAAATAAATGGACTGCGCTTATATAGCGCTTTACACTGTGTCTTTACAAAGTGCTTTATACACACACACTCACACACCAATAGTAGCAGAGCTGCCATGCAAGGCGCTAACTTGCCATCGGGAGCAACTCGGGGTTTAGTGCCCAAGCCCAAGGCATACACTTCGATATGTGGAGTCATGTGGGCTTGGACTTGAACCGCCAATCCTAGGATTAGTGGACAACCCACTCTACCACCTGAGCCACAGCCGCCATATAAGTTAGCACTTGATATTCACATCGCCCTATTATATTCACTGTGTGAGCCAATGACACTTATCTAGCAAAGCTTCAGACATATTTAGGTACTGTAGACTGACTATTTTGTTTAATTGTCTGCGTTTAGTAAACTGGCTCCTTACCGACATGATCGTTGCAGATTTTGGAAGATAGCCAAATCAAGATTAAAAAAAAAAAAAGTAAATGGAAAAAAAACATTTCCATGTCATTTTGGTGAAATATATTTATGCTTCCTGATAGTTGAGGCATCATGCGTATGTTAAAGTCGCAAGTAAATGGTAATGGGGTAAATGGTAAATGTGCACTTATATAGCGCTTTTATCCAAAGCGCTTTACACCGTGTCTCATTCACCCATTCACACACACTCATACACCAGTGGTAGCAGAGCTGCCATGCAAGGCGCTAGTTTGCCATTGGGAGCAACTTGGGGTTCAGTGTCTTGCTCAAGAACACTTTGGCATGTGGAGTCCCCCGGGCCGGGAATCGAACCGCCAACCCTACGATTGGTGGACAACCCGCTCTACCACCTGCGCCACAGCTGCCCCCCTCAAAAAAAAGTAAATGGAGATTGGGGGTTGTGGGGGGTTATTTGCTAGGATCCAGTCACAGTGACGTACGACGGGTTTTCCCAGACCACCACACATTTACAGCAGCTGTTCTTCGCTGAATGGCTTATGTTCAACCTGAGAAAGAGCTTAAGCATGGAGTAGAATCTGTAGCGCTTTCATTGTGCTAACTGACCCATGCCAACTACAGAGACCATGGCAACATCATTTCCAATTCAGATGCATCATATCATATTGACTTATATGGCTATGTAGTTTATTTGTCTTTTACAGCATCAGTAGTGGGAATCTGTGGCTCTATGCGTGTAGCTGAATCTGCAGCCCAGCTCTGGCTGAGCCTTTTTTTTCCTGTAGATCTGCTGCTTGTGATGCTGATCACTGCATGTCTTCCAATGTTTTTTTTTGTTTTGTTTTTTTTCCTTCTGTGCTGCTCTCTCCATCTGCCTGACCAGGAGCTGCTCACTAACCAATCCTTCAAGCAGGTGAGTCTTTAGATTTGTGTAGTCACTGCCTTTGGCCTCGAGCCTTTTCCCACAGTCTGCTGCCAGCCTCACAGCCTTCACATGACCTTAAAACTGCTTTTAGTTCGTTTGTAGGTTTAGTGTGTTTGTGCAGTTGCGTTGAAGGTAGGATCAGCAGGTTTTGCATAAATATGAATACGACTCTGACTTTGAATATGAACTCTGAATTTATTCACTCGTTTATGCATCCCAGCAATGTTTTTGTTTTAGCTTTTAAGTTTTTAGAGATAAAACTGTGGGCCAGTGTAGCGGCATTAGAGTGTAAAACTACAGGTTTGGTGTTTAAATAATTAAAGCTGGAATCAATGAAGTCCTATTTATTTAAAGTAAAAACTTGCATTATTGCTGCTGTTAATAAAGTAAAATGCACAGCTCGACCGTAACATTAAAACCACTGGCAGGTGAGGTGACTAACATTGATTATCTTGTTACAATGGCACCTGTCAAGGGGTGGGGTTTATTATGCACCAAGTGAACAGTCAGGTCTCAAAGTTGATGTGGTGGAAACAGGAGTAAGGATCTGAGCAACTTTGATAAGGGCCAGATTGTGATGGCTAGACGACTTGGTCAGAGCTTCTCCAAAACAGGAGGTCATGTGGGGTGTTCCCACCTCGACGGGTCAAAGCTGCTTTGGCAGCACAAGTCGGACCTATACGATATTAAGCAGGTGCTTTTAATGTTATGGCTGATAACAAGAATTCACACAAGTTTTAAACTTCCCAATTTCAGTTTCTAACGTGAACCAAAATTGCTGGTTACAAATTTAAACACTGGCTAGTAATACTAGGCTTGATTTGGTGAATGTACCCATCATATTTTAACAGAGGAGGTCTTAAAAAAAATCATTTCTAATGAATGTGCCTGTAGGTTTTTAGCTAAATCACTGCAGTAATAGTCTATAAGCTCAGTATTTCCTAAAGGTTAATTTTCTGCTGTCCATCCCCTTCTGCCGAGTTTGGTAGTGAGTGATGTTTTGGCAAGGTCTGAAAGTGAGTAGGAGTAGTCTTCTGACCTCGCGCCAAACCCAAATCCCATCAGCCACAGCATTGGAAGCAGTGAGCCTTATTTGGACGCCCGTTCAGCGGTTGTTGAATCACTCTTGTAGTTGCGTACAGAGCAGAGGAAAAGCTTTCACCCATAAATAGCTCACTGTACTTTAAACATCCTCACCTCAGCAGCCTCCGTCACACAGTCCTCACTTAACCGTCTGCTCCGAATCCTGGAGCTGTTTCCTGTCCATCTAGTGTTTAATGGAAAGTTATGGCTGTAATGTCCGTTTTGTGGCTTACTACATTTTGTCACAGCTTCCTCTGTTTATCTAATTCAGCACCAGTATTTTATCATTGACTGGATAGATATGGCTTCAGAATCCCTGTGACGATGGTACATGGTGAATGCAGCCACATTCATGATCTGGGTATGAGATCAGGAGATTCAGGAAGGGGAAGCAATGTATCACAGATATTATCTTTATGGGTTTTTTTTTTTCCTTAGACATTGTACCATGAAAATATTTGGCCGGTTTATTCCAAATGACACAATCCAAAGATCATAGATTTAAATGTAAGATATGAACCTGTGCTTAAAATACTCTACTTTGTGTTCTGACGAATGATTTTTTTCCCCCGTCTCTTCCACTTTCTTGCTCTCTGCAGAAGGAGACTGGCTCAATGGATGACTTGTACCTAAGCACAAGGAAAGTGAAGGAGCTGTCAGTCATTGATGGGCGGCGGGCACAGAACTGCGTTATCTTACTCTCCAAGTATGTTCTTAACCATGACTCGGCGATGTTGACTCAGCACCTTGTCAGTTTATCAGTTTAATTGCCTTTAGTAGGCCTGAACACGCAAGGAATATGACTCGCAGCCAAGCTCACAGCACATAATTTAACTATGCAAACAGCAACAACGAATTTGTAGCCTCTAATGTTTAACTAATGAATAAAGAATAATGCGAATTTTGAAATCTAAGAAGTTGTTTGAAGAAAAAATTTTATTATTTTATCATCACATTCTTATTTTATGTGTTTAATTATTTCTTTGTTTGTTTGTATTAAATCCCCCCTATTAAATGTACATAGCATGTAGAGTCTTACAGCATTTTTAGATCGCAAGGTAGGATTAGTTAAAATTGTGCACATCTACAGATTATATAGAGAGTATTTCCTCCAGTGTTTTTTTTTTTTTAATTATTATTTATTTATTTATTTTATTGAGAAACCAGCACAAACTGACCCAGGGGGTACGTAACATCCTAATGGGGCCATGAACGTGTGTTCAATAGCTATTGATCACAGCTTGCAGAGCACGACATCGATTAACCCAAACAGACTGTTGTGTGTAAGGCCATATACTGCACATGATGTGTACATCATGGGAGCACATGATGTTTAAAGTGATGATATTGCTTGTGTCATCATTTCTGAACATTTCTGCCCATCTAGGTTGAAAATGAGCAATGAGGAGATCAAGCGAGCCATTCTGGAAATGGACGAGAGAGAGGAGCTGGCTAAAGATATGCTAGAGCAGGTACTTAAATGCCTATAAAGCTGATCTCACACTTCTTGTGATTTGATGTATTGTAGTTAGTGAACTTCAGAATAATTGGCACCCTTTATAAGAATGGATGAAAAATTATTGTTGTGAATATTAATAAATAATTACTTATATTCCTATAAAACAAGTAATTCGTTGAAGAGTGCTACAGGATATTTTAGCTCTAAATCTAGTTTCCTCTGAGAGAAATAAATACTTGGCTGTAGATGGATCTTTTAAAAAGATAAGATCCGTTGGGCCGGATCACACCACCAAGTCTTTGGTTATTTTACTGCAACAGCATGCCCATTGTTTTATTCTTTACATAATATCCTGATTTGAATCTACGTTATTGTGTAATGTTTTTTTTGGGGGGGTGTTTTTGGCCAGCTGTTAAAGTTTGTTCCTGAAAAGAGTGATATTGACCTTTTGGAGGAACACAAGCATGAGCTGGACCGCATGGCACGCGCCGACCGCTTCCTCTACGACATGAGCAGGTACAAATGGCTTGTTTGAGAAAGATTAACCCTGTGGTCAAATTGAGGTGAAGAGAAACTTTGATGGTAACCGTGCAAGTGTGGAAGAAAAACATCTTTTCAAACAAAAATCCAACAAAAACAAATGCCCCTCGTTGTGGTGTCCGTGATTGCTAATAGCATGTTTTGACTTTTTTATTTATTTATTTTTTTTTATTATAAAAAACTAAACCACCTCAATAGCCTGTGGTCTCTTGAAATTTCCACAACCTCGCGTCTAGTCTCACCGGCGCCCCTAAAATGCACTATTATTTTCCCTCTTTATCATTCAGTATGGATAAACTACGCTTTGAAATCATCCTGCTACCCTTCCACCCTTTTTCTTTCGCCTTCTCAGCAGAGGGGGGTCCCTGCATCGTGATTCTCCACGAGTGCACAGAGTTTACAGGAACTAATTAGGGATAAAAGCTCAGGAATCTGTGTGGGAGAGCCAAAACTTTCTTTGAAATGACTCTCCTCTGGAGACTGATTATTCTTTTCTTTTCTTTTCTTTCCTTTTTTTTTTTTGTCTTTCTACCTCTGCCTGACTGCTGGTTAGGATTGATCACTACCAGCAGAGGCTCCAGTCACTATTCTTTAAAAAGAAGTTTGCAGAACGACTTGCAGAGACCAAGCCGAAGGTGGAGGGTAAGTAACATGCTTCTTGTAATATTTCTATAGCAACAGTTAATTCACAGGGACTAGTATGGCAGATGCTCCACATAAATAACATATTGTGTATATATATATATGTGTGTGTGTGTGTGTGTGTATATGTATACATCAATTGTTGATATGGTCCATTCTGTCAGATGTTTATGGAAGGAGTCTCCAGTGTTTGCACTTTTTGATGGTTAGTAATGAGGAGCGAGGATTTTTTTTTCCATGGACGTTCCACAATAGTAAATACTATAAACTGATTAAAAAAATGTTTGTTGGTATAAAAGGAATAAAACCCTTCAGGACATGCTCTGGGGGTATTACACTACCACCGTCCTTGATTAATTTCCTATTATAACATGTCCTAAAGTGTTTTTATTTGTTATTTAGTAGTTTGTTGAATTACATAGATGATGTACAACAAAATGAGGTTGTAAGAAATGGAACTTATTGCTTGAAGTCTGGAAAATACAGGATTAACTTGTTTGCACCCAGATGGAGTCGGTGTAGTATCATTAGTGAATACCACTACATTGTCGGATCACACTGTCCAGTGCAGCTGCTTTTATATACAACCACATAAACAGCAAATATGTAGTTACAGAAAAGAACTGCCCAGTCAAATGAACAAAATTTTATAATACTATTATACTACTATTCTCATGAAAATGATCCCCTGTAGTTCATATTCAAAATAATATAATATCATGATGGAGAGAATATGTGTATGAATCTGTATGTGTCTCTCTGGTGCTTGAACCTCTCTGGAGTTGCCAGGGAGGCTGTTTTGGAAAGCTGGCAAAAGTTGAGGCGAGTCGTTCTCATGAACAAGGCTCATCACATCAAAGAGTTAGAATACACTTCATGCGATTGGAATTGTGTGCGGGGTGGGTGGGGGGCAGGGATAAGCGCTGTAATACAGTGGCTTACATAAATTCTCACCCTCCTTGAACTTTCCCACACTTCATAGTTTTACAACCTGGAACTGAAATGGATTTAATCTGGATTAGATGTTATTAATCTACACGAAGTAGCCCATAATATTGAGCTGGTGGGAAATAACGTCATTATAATTTATTTTCAAATCAAAAAACATTAAATATGTGATTGCATAAGTATTCACCCCTGTTGTGAAATCCCTAAATTACAACCCCAATTCTGAAAATGTATGGAAAATCAAAAAAAAAAAAGGAATTTGAAAATTCAATTCGCCTTGTACTATATTGAAAACACACTAACACATTACTTGAACTTTTACTTTGAATTAAATTTATTTTTGAAAATGTACATCTCATTTCAAATCTGCTGACCTCAACACACTCTAAAAAAAGTTGGGACAGTCGAGTGTTTACCATTGTGTAACATCACCTTTTCTTTTAATAACAATTATTAAGCGTTTGTGCGCTGATTGAAGACACCTGTTGGTTAAGTTTAGCAACCAGAATTTTCCCCCATTCATCCAGTATGCATTTCTTAAGCTGCTCAACTGCCTTATTTTGCACTTCATAATGCACCACACATTCTCAATCGGAGACAGGTCAGGACTGCAGGCAGGCCATGTTAGCACCCGCACACTCTGCTTACGCAACCATGCACTTGTAATCTGGGCAGAATGTGGTTTGGCGTTGTCCTGCTCTGGATATCAGCATGTTGCTCCAAAATGTGTACATGTCTTTCTGCATTAATACAGTGGCGAGAAAAATAATGTGAACCTTTTGGAATTTCATGGTTTTCAGAATAAATTTGTCATGAAATGTGATCTGATCTTCATCTAAGTCAGGGGTAATGACAAAGATAATGTGTCTAAAATAATAACACAAAAAAATTCTGATCTTTCATGTCTTTATTGAGAACAACCAAGAAAACCTCATTGTGCTTGTGGAAAAAGTATGTGAACCCTTGAGTTAATGACCTCAAAAAAGCTAATTGGAGTCAGGTTTTAGCACACGTAAAGTCTCTTTAAGAAAATGAGTTTGGTGGTGTGGACTACAGCTACTTTGACTGATAAAAACCCCTCAAATTTTTGTAGTTTGCACTGCACAAGAAACAGATGCTTATGTGAGCCATCCTTCACCAAAAAGAGCTCCCAGAGGATCTACAATCAAGAAATGTTGATTTACATTAAGCTGGCAAGGGTTACAAAGTGATTTCAAAGACTTCAGAAATTCACCAGTCTACAGTTAGGCAAACATTCTACAAATGGAGACACTTTGGGACTGTTGCTACTCTACCAAGAAGTGTGCCCAGTCAAAATGACACCAAGAGCACAACAAAGACTCATCAATGAGGTAAAGAAACAACCCCGAATGACAGCCAAAGATTTGAAGGCATCATTGGAACTGGCTAACATCTCTGTTCATGAGTCTACAATATGCAAAACATTGAACAAGCAGGGTATCTACAGCAGGACACCACGAAGGAAGCCACTGCTTACTATAAAGAACATTGCTGCACGCCTGAAATTTGCTGCATGCCTGAAATTTGAAAGAGCATATTGACACTCCACAGCGGTATGGGCAAAATGTTTTGTGGAGTGATGAAACTAAGATTGAACTATTTGGAAAAAACACACAGCACTACATCTGGCGTAGAAAGGGCATGGCATATCATCATGAAAACATCATCCCAGCCGTAAAGTATGGTGGAGGAAACGTCATGATTTGGGCCTGCTTTGCTGCATCAGGGCCTGGCTTGCTTGCAATCATTGAGGGGAAGATAAATTCACAAGTATATCATACAATTCTTCAGGATAATGTGAGAATGTCTGTACGTCTGCTGAAACTGTGTAGAAGTTGGGTGATGCAACAGGACAACAACCCAAAACACCGGAGCAAGTCCACAACAGAACGGCTTCAGAAAAACAAAATCCACCTTTTGGAGTGGCCAAGTCAGAGCCCAGACCTCAACCCAATAGAGATGCTATGGAATGACTTGAAGAAAGCCATAGACATGAGACATCCAGAATATGAAATATGACCGAGCTAAAGCAGTCCTGCCAGGAAGAATGGGCTAAAATTCCTCCTGAACGATGTGCAGGTCTGAACCACAGCTACAGGAAGCACCTGGTTGAGGTTATTGCTGCCAAGTGGGGGTCTACCAGTTATTAATTCTAAGGGTTCACTTACTTTTTCCAATGCCATTTTGAATGTTGAATGAGTGTGTTCTATGAAGACATGAAAGATCAGATTTTTTTGTGTTATTTTTTTAGGCACGTTGTATTTGTCAATACCCCTGACTTTAGATGATCAGATCACATTATATGACAAATTTATTCAGAAAACTATGAAATTCCAAAGGGTTCACATACTTTTTCTTGCCTCTGTACTACCCCTACAGATGTGCAAGGTAGCCATGCCATGGGCACTGACACACCTCCATACCATGATAGACGCTGGCTTTTGGACCTGACGCTGATAACAGCTTGGATGGTCCGTTTCCTCTTTTGCCCGGGAACACGTTGGCTGTTTTGTCCAAAAGCTATGTGAAATGTCGACTCCTCGGACCACAAAACGCGATTCCACTGTGGTACTGTCCATCTCAGATTAAATGGAGCCCAGAGAAGTCTGCGGCACTTCTGGACAGTGTTGATGTATAGCTTCTGCTTTGCCATAGTAAAGCCTTAACTTGCATCTGTGGATGCAGCGGCGAATGTTGTTGAGTAACAAATGTTTACCGAAGTATTCCCAAGCCCATGTCAGGATATCCATTAAAGATTCGTTACTGTTTTTAAGTTAGTGATGTCTGAGGGATCGGCGATAATACCCATTCAGGAGTGGTTTTCTGCCTTGCCCTTTACGCACAAATATTTAACCGGATTTCTTGAATCTTTTAATTCTATTGTGCACTTTAGAAGGTGAAATGACCAAAATCCTACCAATTTGCCTTTGGGGAATGTTGTTCTCAAAGTGTTCGATTATTCACTGACGCATACGTTGGCAGATCGGTGAGCCTCGACCCATCCTTGCTCTTGAAGGACTAGGTCTTTTTTTTGGAAGATCCCTATATACTATTACCTTCTTACTTGTCACATGGCTATTATACCTAAATTGCCCCTGTCCCCACTTTTTTGGAACGTGTTGCATGCATCAATTTCAAAATAAAAATTTACCTTCAAAAAGACTATGCAGTTGAGTAGGTCAAACTTCAAATACCTTGTCTTTATAAGTTTTTTGTTTGAATACAAGGCAGAGTACACTTACGAATCACTCCTTTTGTTTTTATTAGCATTTTCCATACTGTCCCAACTTTTTCAGAATTGCAGTTGTAATACTAATGCAAACAGTCACCCACAGAGGTCATATCATTAGTTAAATGGATCCAACTGTGTCTAATGTCTGTCACATGATCTCAATATTAATACACTCGTTCCTGGAAGGCCCTAGACTTTGTTAGAGCAGTGGTTTTGAAAGTGGGGGCCGCCAATGGGCACCCGGGGGGCCTCAACAATTTGGTGTGAAAAACTGAGACATGAAGCCCAGGCTTGACAAACTGTGTCGGAGCCACCAAGCCCATCCATTCCACTAGTATGTTTTCTCTTTCTCACTCTCAGACAACCACACACACACCCACAATCAATTCCTAATGTAATGTAAAGATGTAAGATGTAATTATCAATAAAAAAAAATGGGGGGGATATATTCAGAAGTCTGTATTGTTAATGTGTTTTAAACACATCTTGTAAAAGGGGGGGGTTGGTTAAATGTTAATGCCATTTGTGGGGGCCATGCCTTGGAAAAGTTTGGGAACCCCTGTGTTGGAGAACATAGCTAATCAAATATCATTATGAAGCACAAAGAGCTGTCAAAATACATTAGTACGTTTGACTATTAGTACCTCCGAGGTTGGTGGTTTGAATCCCGCCTCCGCTCTGTGCACGCAAAGTTTGCATTTTCTCCCCCTGCTTCGGGGTTTCCTCTGGGTACTCTGGTTTCCTCCACCAGTCCAAAGACGTGTGTTGTAGGCCGGTCGCCATTTGCAAATTGTCTGTAGTGTGTGAACGTGTGCGCGATTGTGCCCTGTGATGGGTTGGCACCTCGTCCAGGGTGCACCGAGTTCCCTGGGAGCTCCAGATTCCCCCGTGACCCTGTATAGGATAAGAGATATGGAGAATGGATGGATGGATGGATGGATAGAACAACTGTGACTCTGCCTAAAGGAGGCAGTCCACCAAAAGCCAGTGACCAGGTAAATAGGGGATTAGTCAGAGTGGCAACCAAGATGCCAAGGGTAACTCTTAACAATACTCATAAATGAGTGTGTATGTGTATCTGTTCATGTCAGTGGGTTTCACTGCATAAACAGAATCTACTCTGGCATGTGTCTCATGTAGACCTCATTAACAGTTTACCTCACCTTCGAGGGCATTGCAGCACCTCAAGATACCCGTCTGCCTTTGAAATATGTTGAGGTATTGAAAGCGCTCAGTCTCTGCACTGCATGTCATGGAAACACACCTTTACAGCCGAAACTCTAACAAGCCACAAACGTTAGTGTGTTTTATTGGCTAACAATCCTGCACTTTCCCTCCATGCATCTGTCATGTTCTGTATGAGAGCATAAATCTGAGGGGCCACACAGTGGAAGGCTAATGCCCAGAGTGGCTTTATAGTCTACAGAGAATGGTTTTAACTACCAGTGGAAAGGAACAACAAATGCTGGCCCAAGATCTGTGACCCACCCCACCCTCTCATGCTCACTCATGTCAAAATCAGAGGCGTTTGGAGTTTGTAGGGAACCATGAGTCGGAGGCTGCATCTAAATTTAACCGCACTTCTTTAGGAGTGATTTGTAGGAGTGAGAAGAAACTTGTGGCAAGGCGTCAGAGCTGTGTGATGATTCAGTAATGGGAGCTCATGATGGGAATCCCAGTACAGTGAGGACAGACCAGAGTTGAGACCAGTTTATTCTCAAACACACACTGATGCAGGAATTTCTATACACAAGATGTGGCTCATAGTGTACAGTGAGATTAAGTAATGGTTTTGTCTGATGCCAGGGGCTTTTTTGGGAAATTTGGTGGTTTTGTCTTTGTGTGTTCCTGAGAAATTAATTTGGTGAAAAGAATGAAAAGGGAACGATAGCCTTGCATTATTGAAACCTTTTTATGCAACATATGTGTGGTTTAGTATTGATTGCTTTGATTAAATCTTGTTTTGTCCCATTTATGATTGAGAGAGTGATGGAGGTTTTGGTTTTAGGGAGGATTGCACTCGTAATGTAGGACTGATGTCAACATGAGTGGTGTGCAAGATCCATAAGCTCTTTAACCAGCAAAGCAGCATCTTATTTCTTCTTGTTCTTCATGCTATAGGCATTTTATGGAAAATAAATTCAAGGTGATTGTGCAAATAAGTTAAGTTTATATTCTTATTACATGCTCGTTATAATACATTCTTTTTCTGTAGTAAGGAGTCTCCAGTGTCAGAGTTTTATAGCAGTCAGTACACTGTCTACTTGTCTCTGACATTCCACAACATTAAATAACTATAAATGGATAAAAAGTACTACATGTCATTCCTTAATAAAAAAAAAATGCAATAATTGGTAAATTTGTATTGTCATGAGTAAAACATTTGGGGTCTTGCTGATAGATAAGTATTTCACTTCGGGTTGTTCTTGGATCATTTTCCAATGACCGCATGCCTCCGAGTGTTTTATTCCTTACTTATCATAACCTGATAATGTTCATATTGTTTAATTGTCTTTTATCATTCTTACTCAACATTCTCTTAACGGCGTGTACAGTGTCCGATGTCAAGAAAGTCCATTTTCTTCATGTTCTCACATCTGCTTTCTCCTCAGCTATTGTGTGTGCGTCCCGTGAGGTGATGAGGAGTAAACGTCTGACTCAGATTTTGGAGGTGGTCCTGGCCTTTGGGAACTTCCTGAATAAAGGCCAAAGAGGGAATGCCTATGGCTTCAAAGTGTCCAGCCTGAACAAGATTGTAGACACCAAGTCAAGCATAGACAGGTCAGTGCTGCATTTGAACTGTGACTTGAGCGATCGCTGCACTATGGGACATTGTGGTTGGGTGTAATTGGCCCTTGAGTATTAGGGTGTCTCTAAATTTACTCAAATATAAATGGTACAGTGCAGTTACCAAAGTAATCAAGTGGTCATGTAGACAGTATGTAATACATATGTTATAGCAGGCTAAAGATAGCAGGAGCTTAGTATTTACACCATTTAAGATGACATTTTTAGTTTTATATCTATATCTGGGGGGAAGAAAAAAAAAAAAAAAAATAATAAAAAAAAAAAAAAAAAAAAAAAAAAATTATAAAAAAAAAAAAAAAAAAAAAAAAAAAAAAAAAAAAAATAATTATTACAATAAAAGGAAAAATAAAAAAAAAAAAAAAAATTTTTTATATATATATTTTATTTTATTTAGTTAATTGATGGGGTTTTTTTTTTTAAAAAAAAAAAAAAAAAAATTTTTATAGAAATCCAATTATTTGATGACTCAGACCTTGATTAGTTAAGTGCACATAAACTTGTTGACTAAATCAGATTTTTCTTTGAACCCACTAGACAATTTTATGTCAATGTACTCATTCATCATTATTTTGGTTACCTTGGTCATCTTCAGACCTACTTGGAAAGAGAAAGGATGTTGGAAACTCATAGTTAACCAATCAGTCAGGTTTTGCTCTAATAAAGGTCATATGGAAGTTTACAAGTATGATCAAGGTAGCAAAAGCACAAAATGGGGATTTTGATATCATTTTGATATCTACATGTAATGATACCAAAACATTTCAGGTTAAACTTAATGATTTGCAACAGTTGATATGCATATGAGTCCATGTGTTAGTGATTTGAAGGAGTGGAGGGTTCATTTACTGTATGCTCGTCTCTCACAGGAACATCACCATGTTGCACTACCTGATCATGATTTTTGAGAAGAACTATCCTGACACACTCAACGTCCAGCACGATCTGCTCAGCGTACCAGAGGCAGCAAAAGTCAAGTGAGTCATATTTTCAACTTAAGCGGCTCTGCACCCATTTGGAAGTTATTAGTAAAGAATCAAAGATAACAGGGCAACAGGCAAATAATCAAAGCCATGGAGGTTAAAAGAAGTTACTATTACCACCCAAAAGTTGATTTTCCTCTAGCAGAACATCCAGAAGTGTTTCACTCCTCTAATACCACAGGAACGTAGGAGCAATTGCAATGTTATTTTAGTTATTAAAGAATGAACGACACCTACTTTTTATCCGTTTATAGCTACATTTAATGTTGTAGAATGTCCACAAAAAATGTTGTGAAATTCACAAGAAAAAAAGCAGATCATCATATTACTGAGAAACAGGAAAGTGCAAACTCCCCTATCCTGAAGACTTTCCTGTGGTGGAAAACCTACTGAATATTACACAGCGCTGACACTGGAGACTCCTTCCATAATTGTGAAACGTCACCTTACACAAAACTTGCCCATATCAACAAATATCCTTTTTTATAGCCTAATTCAGTGAGTTATAAACACTGAGATGTTTTTGATCTGGAGGTTTGGTTTGATTTGTTGTTGCTCTGTGCACAGTTTGGCTGAACTGGAGAAGGACGTCTACAGTATAAAGAGTGGACTAAAGGCTCTGGAAGCAGTGAGTGTTCTATTATACATTCCTGTGGCTTATTCACATTTCTATTATGAACAATACAGAGGGATTTTACTGGCATTCTATTGTAGCAAAATGAAAGTCTCCCAAGCCTTTAAGCCTTTAAATAATGCTGCCAATTAAAGGAACGGTTGAGTGAAAAATCAAATTGCACAGTTTTCCACTTACTCCAAAACTAATTGATGAGCCAAGAAGTATTTGGTGTCCAAATGTCTGCTTCTTTAGTTTTACACTGGAAGTTGATCTATTTTTTGAAAATGCCCCGGTCTTCATACAAATCTCTCTCAATTTTTAATAATTGTTTTGTATAAAAAAAAAAAAAGAAAGAAAAAAAAAAAGAACAAATCTTGATTAATGCAGCTCTACAAAATGAAACTGAGAGTGGAATTAAATTGCTATCTGCACAACCTTCAGCTTTCAGACTCTATACTGGCTTTAGAAGTGGGGCGCAATATAATGGGATAATGTAGTTCCGTTTTATTTGACATATTTGAATCATTTTACAAATTGTTTAATTAAAGATGAGATTATTTAGCTCAATATCGAAAACCCTGAGTGAGATTTTCATTACTTGTTAGGTGCATTACAAAGATAAAGAAGCAAATGGATGTCAAACATGTCTTGGCTGATCAACTACATTTACAGTAGTACAGAAACTGCATGTTCTTTTTCTTCTAAACTATTAAGTTTCTTCTAAAATGAAAGAGAAGCCATTGATAGTGAAAGCAAGAAAGATTTTTCTGAAAGGTAGTAGCACTCCCACCGTGCATGTGTGTGTGCAGCTGTCTCTGATCATGATTCTCCCATTTGTGTAAATGCGTTACAGTGAGTTAGGAGTCAATAGTCTAGTGGATGCATTGTTCAGCTGTGAATTCGGATAAATCACGCTCTGCAGTGTGCTGCTTTCTCTTCACTTTCACATGGTTCCAGAATGGAACGGTGGCGCAAATCATGGTCTAAATGAGAGCAAGGCAATTATCAGTGATGTATGTCTATGGACGTGTTCAGTAAGCAATTAAGAGAGGCATGTAGAGTAACGAGGCCAAGCAAAGCCATGACTCAGAATCGAGACTGTGCGTTAATCATGGAAATTGAAAACAGCAGCATGTGGACAGTTTAACAGCATGGCATGAAGATGCCAGAAGCCCAATGCCACTGTATTAACACATGATTAGCAGGAAACAGTAGAACACTTGAAGAGGAATATGATCTGCATTGTTTTATCAACATTGCCTTGCTGTTAACCCACAGGAGCTGCAGTATCAGCAGAGCCGGCCTCGGGACAGAGGAGACAAATTCATCCCTGTGGTCAGTGACTTCATCACGGTGGCTAGTTTCAGCTTCTCTGAGCTGGAAGATCTGCTGAACGAGGCAAAGGAGAAGGTAAGATTCAGCTGATTACCTAATCAATCAGTCAGTCATCATCATCATCATCATCATGACTGAGCAGCTGCTGAGCTAATACTTGAGACCTAGGCTTTCCACCAATTTGCATAGGACTACCAAAGTTCTGGGTTTTAATCTAATTACGGTATCTGCGTGCTCATCAGAGAATACCACCTACTTGTCCTCTCTGCTCCAGGAAACATATTTATACAGCTTTCATCTAAGCCAGATGCAATTGCACAAAGGAATTTAAAGGAATAGAGAGTGAGGGCTTGGCGTTTACTCCCCTAGTCCTTGATTCTGCGAGTGTTTTATTTATGCTTGCTTTGAGAGTATTTGTGAAGACATGGGGTGTTTTCCAACTGCTTTTCTTTCACTACTTGTGAGAAGAGAACAAGCTGCAGGATGGACTCTGTCTTTCCGCTCCCCTTCTCACAAGAGCCTGTAGTTCTGCCAAGCTTGTGCATGAGCCGTAAATCGAAGGGAGAGTGTGAGAGACTGAGAGAAGTCTTTGTGCACCCTTCCCAGTGTGGTGTGATGACTTAAACATCCCAGGGAAGCCTGGTGACTGGGTCTGAGTCCTTCAGAGCGCTTCTTGTATTTCTGTGTGCAGAGGGATAAAGAGAAAGAGCCCTCTTGTTTGAAACGTGGCATGAAGGCTCGGTCCTCATGCTACGCTGCGTCTTAAGGGAATAAAAGTATTCTAAAGGCCATCTTTCAATCCACTTTTTTCCTCTTGTTAACAGAAAGTCTGATCGGGTTGAGTCCGTCAGTATTATCTCTCTGCATGGACTGATTACATGCTGCCAGACTCGGCACTTAACCACACAGCCTCTACTGTGAATCCACCCACTATTCGCCTAATTATTTATTTAAGGAGCAGCATAAAAGTGAAAAGTCTGTTCGGAGCGGCATCACGGGAAAAGGCTGACCCTGAAAGTTGATTTGCAGCAAGGGAACAAAGGCACTGCTGTACTCCTGCAGTTCGGTCTGTTCCTTCCAGCTCTCCAGTGGCCAGACTCACTTTTACTGGTGTTAATGTCTCTTAAATTAAGCCCAAATATTCATTTCCCATGTATGCGAGTCGATGAATTTTACTCATTGGAACAAAGCAAATTAGTTTTAATGTTAGTTCAAAATTGTTGTGGGGAAACTGCAGTAATTTGAACATATTAAGCAAACAATAATCAAGAACCAAAGATATTAAAGGCAGAATTGTTTTGACATTGTTCACATATGTATATGGAAAGTGTGTGTGTGGTGTGTGGTGTGTGTGTGTGTGTGTGTGTGTGTGTGTATATATATATATATATATATATATATATATATATATATATATATATATATATATATATATATAATATATATATATATATATATATATATATAAAATATATATATATATATATATATATATATATATATATATATATATATAAACTTTTTATAATTAAAAAATTATGCAAGTCATGATTATCAACAGCCATTTGGTGTATTTAAAATGTCACTGTTTCTATCTTCTGTGATGGTAACCATAAATGTGGCAGTATAATCGTATTAAAATATACATACTACCATAATTCTCGGACTATTGAGAATATAAGCCGCACCCGCTAATTTTAAGAAGAAAAACTATTTTGTACATATATAGGCCACGCTTCTCTATAAGCCGCAGGTGTAACTGTCACGATTCGTGACGTAAACGAAGCAGGACGGATGCAAGTGCAGTTAGGACGAGAGCTTTTATTGAAACAGAGGAGAGCAGACTCAAGAGATACAAGAACCATGACCAACTAAGCGAACTAAACCAACTAACCTAAACATGAACTATGAAATGAAACAAAGACTCTATATCTATCTATACTCTATAAACCACTTCTACATCTATATTCTAAACTAAGTCTATACAACTCTAAGCTATACTATCCGCTACTAGGCTATAAGCTATGCTACAAGCTACTAGGCTATAAGCTAGGCTATAAGCTACTAGGCTACAGGCTAAGCTATAAGCTATGCTACAAGCTAACTAGACTTGACATGAACTCAGACATGAACAAGAACTAAGACACATGGCATGAACAAAGACTCTAATTATATTCGCTATCTAATTCTAACTCTATATCTAATTACCCGTGTTGTGTGTGTCATGGCTCCCGGTATATGTACACACCAGCCAAACTGCTAACAGCTGCGGGCAATACCAAAACACACGTGACTCGACAACACATGACAAGACGGGACGGAGACATGACGTCACCAATCTGCATTTCTTCGTGTGTTTTCCCTGATGAGGGGGTGTGCATGAAGTGCAAAACAACTGATCCGGAGAATGTAGTGTGAGCGCGTTAGATTTAATACGAACAGTTTCATTGGTCCACTGTGACCTGTCGGGTAATTTCATTGGTCATTGGTTGGGTAATTTCATGTGACGAGGTTAAATGTTTTGGCGGCATGAAACTCGTTAGCCCGTAAAAAAAAACCAAAAATTAGCTGCATCATTGTTTAAGCCTCAGTGTTCAAAGCGTGTGAAAAAAGTAGCGGCATATAGTCCGGAAATTACGGTAGACACTTTAAAGATGTTTTATACCAAAAGTGGCCACTGTATCCATAATAATCAATTTCTTACATGCTTTTACAAAGAAGATCTAGATGTTTTTCTTTCTCAGCCTTGAACGCGTGACCAATTAAACCACCAACATAAAATTTTATTTATAGACTGCTTTTCAGCAAAAACATAACTTTTTATAAATTAAGAGTAAAGTATATCTTAACATTTAATGTTGGGCTCGGTGAGCAAAAAAAACGCAAAAGAAGCACAAAGTGTTTTCTACAGATGTTTAGTACAGCTGGAAACAGTTCATAGCTAAATGCTCATACATTTTATAAAAACTGGGATGCAACCTCAGTCCTTTTTTTTTTTTTTTTTACCTTTGGTTTATACTCTCTGGTCAAAAGTATGTGGACACTCAAGAATTGAACATGTCATTCTAAAACCATGGAAGTTTAATATTGAGTTTATCCGCCTTTGCTGGGAAGGCTTTTTTTGGATTGTGGCTGTGAGGATACGTGGCCATACAGCCAGAAGAACACAAGAGGTGTCGAGCTAGAAGGCCTGGAGCTCAGCTGTCGTTTCAGTTCCTCACAAAGGTGTTCAGTGCTGTTGAGATCAGCTCTGTGCAGGCTACCGGGTTTCCTTCACGGCAAACCATGTCTTCATTGAGCACGCATAGTACACCGGGGCATTGTCATGCTGGAACATGTTTGAGTCTTTCTAGTTCCAGTGAAATGAAATCTTAATACTACATCATAGAAAGACATTCTAGACAATTGCGTGCTTACAATTTGTGGGAACAGTTTGGGAAATGTCTACATATGGGTGTGATGTTCGGGTGTCCACAAACTTTTGGCCATATAGTGTGTCTTTACCCTGTGCACGTGAATGTAGTGTACCCTATTGAAGGTGTATAACTGGACCCTAAAGATCATCAGGGGTTCCCAACAACACTGTTCTGAAGACTGACACTCCTGGTCCAAATGATCTAATTATCAAACCTCTTCATATGTTGGATCAGACGTTAGGAATTGTGAACTGAGTAGTGCAGCGTGGGAGCCGTGAACTGAAAAACCATTTTCTTAAATGAAATTTAAAACTACGGTACATAAATGCACTTTCCCAGCAGAAAGGTGCATAGTAAAGCTACATACCATGGAGCGTAGCACTCGTCTAGCAGGATCGAGTCCTACATTTTCCCTTATGCAGGAAGCTAAAAGGCTATCTTTCTACCACATTGCTGTTTCATACGTTCGAAATACAGAGAACATGGGCAAACTCCCAGTGGGAAGGAAGCCAGCATGAGCGGGGATAAATGCTAGATCTCTCTGGTGTAAATCTGCTGTGGGTTTGGGATGCTCTTGGCAGTCACTGCAGTCTGACCTTAAAATGGATTTACACTTTTAGAACCGAAATTGTATCTAAAGGAAAGGCCTTATTTTAGCTTTTAACACCATGGCACTCCCAAACCAGAACCAAAGAGCTAGAGAGCAAGGCTAGTTGAGCTAGAGAGCTAGTTGAATGTAAGACTGGGTCATTTCTTATTTTAAATTTTTTTTCAAAATGGATTTTGCATTAATTATCTAACGTCAAACTTTTAAAGTTATGTAACAAAGAGATTTGTAAATGCCGTTGAAGCCCAGAATTTTCTCTCTTTTCTCTCTCTCTCGCTCTCTGGCAGTAATCAGTGGACAGGTGGTAGTGATAAGAGAAGACATATGGTAGTCTAATGAGGCGTGGCCTCATCCATCATGCACACGGGAGCACTGAAGCCTTTTCTTGTTAGTGTGCACTGTTAGCGGTTGTAGTTGAGATTGATGTAGCTCACACCGTACGCAGATAAGCAGGCGAATGATGTGGCACTACATCAGCAGGGAAGATGTACTGACCTGGTGCACGATTTTACACTGCATGCATTTATACATCTCGGTAACTGTATAATAATATAGCCTTGCTTTTACAGTAGGTGCTGCAGTATTGCTGTGACACATTACCACCCCGGTGAAATCAGCCGTGACCAGGAAGACGGTCATTAATGTAGCTGAACCAGAGCCACACAGAATGAATTCTCTCCGGTGCTTTTAGCCTAATATCCGATCTTTGGTGTGTTTTGACTGTTAAACACTGCACTGCTTGCTGAACTGGCTTATTTGAGCGATGGACAGCTTGAGCAGTCAGAAATCTTTAAACTAACCACAACTTAATTTGTTCGTGTAAAATTTAAAGTGTCTGGTATTGAGACTAGCAGTTCTCCCACTTCTGGGCTTTCTCTGCATGTTTATCACTACCGGTTAAATCCTAATGCGTCTGTGCTGTTGTATCTACAATCAAATAAAAAAAAAAACATGAACAGACATGCAGTAAAACGAATCTATAGCAACCTATAATCTTCACTGTATATAACCTATTATCAAAAAAGCATATCTTTATGCTAACTATAATCTTTATTGTAACTAGCGCGGCAGTGTGCGGAGCTACGTAGCCAAAATAGATCTTTTTCTTTTTTTTTTTTTAGTTCAGATCAGCAACACCATGTTCTTTTGTGTGTTTGATAACGTTATCATACAGTATGGCAGTGTAATGTGTTTACAGTATTGGGGATATTCCAGATGTATTTTCTAGGTATAGGGAAAGTTCAGAGGGAGCTGGTTGTAAAATCCAACCTTCGTTGGTTTAAAAAAAATAAATAATTGGACAGAAATCCATTTTAATCAGATTTTTGAGTAAATGGTGGTCTTCACCAACACTAAATATAACATATACGCTCTCTGCTATCTTCCAGGCAAGTTGAAATTGGAAATATTGAATTCTCCAACTGAACAACTCAATCCACTCTGTGAAAATGATGAGTTGCCTTTTAAAGAAATGTAGCCTAGCTGAAGAGCTCCATTACAGCTGCGTGTGGAGCTAATATCCAAGCCAGAAAAATGTCAACAGGAACCAGTTCGAATCCCGCCTCCACCCTGTGTGGACAGTGCTTGCTTGCTCTCCCCATGCTTGAGGGTTCAGAGCAAGCCCAAAGACATGCTCTGTAGGCTAATTAGAATTTCTAGATTTTCCGTAGTGTGTGAATGGGTGTGCGATTGCGCCCTGTGAAGGGTTGGCACCTCGTCCACTCTGTGCCCCGAGTTCCCTGGGATAGGCTCCAGGACCCCCTGTGACACTGTGTAGGATAAGCAGTATGGAAAATGGATGGATGATTATTACAGGTCTAGAAACACTTTTAAACATTGCAAACTGAACCTTTTTATCACTTGTCAGTGTTTGTCTTTTTTTAGTTATTAGCCTTTACTCCTCTTCCGGTGTTCTAATGCTTGTTGTTCTCCACTGTTCTCTTCTCAGTTTTCCAAGTCTCTGAAGCACTTTGGAGAGGAACAGATGCGCATGCAGCCAGACGAGTTCTTCGGGATCTTCGACACCTTCTTGCAGTCGTTCAACGAGGCTCGGCAAGACCTGGAGAACATGCAGCGTCGCAAAGAGGAGGAAGAGAAGCGAGCGCGCATGGAGGCCATGGTGAGCCACATGTTGCAAATACAAATATAGCCTACAGCATCTTGTTTAATCTTCTCTCATTTAAAAAACTTTCTCTGCATGATTATGTCCCATTTTAATAGTCCTTAACTGCTGGTCTCAGTGGAGATCATTTCCTGACTTAAAAAAAAGAGGATATTGATGTCTCTTTAGGATTGCTTTAAAAGTCAAAACAGTAATTATAGCGTTCATATCCTCAATTCATTCATCACTGCTTTAATTCCTCAATCGAAGGAGCAGACTTTATAATAAGGCACATCATGCTTTTGTTTGTTCTTTCCATTCCATCCATTTTTCCACGTTTGGCTCGTAAATTTCTACCTGGTTTCAGCATGTTGTGTTTACTCTTTATCTCCTCCCTCTTATTTTTGTTAAATGGCCATTCCATCAGATCAGCTGTCAGTAGACCTACAGCCCCTCTCTATTTTAGCCAGTATACTCCGAGGTCTTCCCCAGGGAATGTCGGGAATGTGACCAGAGAGCAGAAAGAGTATGGGAACCAAGCAACTCTTTGATTTCCTCTCATCCCTCAGCTGTACAGATTGCAGCAGGCACTGCTGATTCGCTTGTAGACTTGCACACACACTTGGGAAACATGGCTCACACAGTTGCACACAATGTTGTAGATCTCGTTCTCATGTACGTAGTCATTCATGAACACATACATACATACATACATACATACATACATACATACATGTACTGTGTAATGCATGCAATTATTATCCATCCAGTAGAAATGATGGATAAACAGATTACTAGGTCATCTAGGGCACTGATGTCATTTCTATTACCAATACGCACAGACATGTTTCGTCTGTATACAAATGAAAATTGATTCCATGCTGCTAAGTAGTCTGGTCTATTGGCAACATACAAGGAAAATAAAATTGGACAGATTACTGAGCCTTGTGGTACACCATGGAGAACATCATAATTATTTGAGACATATTTATATTCTCCTGAAGGACATACTGTCGTCCAGTTAGACAAAACCAAATTAAGGTTTTTTTTTTTGTTTTGTTTTTTTAAGTTCTGTAAGCTATAGTGTCAAATACAGCTGTTAAATCTGTTTTTCTCTTATGTGAAGTGGGAATGATTTCCAAGTTGGCTACATTTGCCATGTAAATATGGTGGGAACTTGTAAGCACGATTTTATCCACTCCTAGGTTTTATTACGATGTTAAAATCAATTATAAAGAAAAGTAACACACGCTGTAAATTATACATTCGGCCCTAGATTTTGGCCTCTAAGATTTCTTATTAGAATTTTTTTTTTTTTTTTTTTTCACCAGACAGGCCATGTACAGCCTCACCAAGCTTTTGTGTTTTTGTTGTTTCATGATGCTCTGTAGGTGACTACAAAGAACAAAATGGGGAAAAAAGTTGACATTTTAAGCACTCGTAGATTATTTAAAATTGATTAAAGCACCTTTGGTGTCTACTAATGAAATATCCATGTCTGTATACCACTCCAGCTGAAAGACCAGAGGGAGCGAGAGAGGAGGGCAAAGAAGAGTGCAGGAGGGAGCGTGTCCGAGGAAGTGGGCGAGTTCGATGATCTGGTGTCAGCCCTTCGCTCAGGAGAAGTGTTTGATAAGGACCTGTCGAAGCTCAAACGCAACCGCAAGCGCTCGGTCAACCAGCTTGTGGAAAGCAGTGGGCGCGAAAGACCCATCACCAAGGTCAACTATTGATATTGACTTCTGGGGGGAAAAAAAAACTTTCATTCACTGACTTGTTGTATAATGTACGTGAAGGAAAAAATCCTAACTGCCACCTGCCTCCCTATTCACCCAAACATCCTAACCAGTGATGGCTCGCATCCCAAAGGCAGACAGATTCATAGATCTTGGTGGACAGTTCTCGGGGTGTCGGAAATTCTTACAGCACTGTGCTCAATAAATAGGCTTTCTCTAACCTTGTCCTTATCCCACATTCTACATTGTCTTCCTCCTCCCATAGTCTGTGGTTTATTTCTACAAGCAAACTCAAACTGTCGCCTCAAACTGCCTAGCACCATGGGATTTCCCATGTACCCGAGTGCACAAGCTTGAAGCTTGGGTCCAGTTCTTAATATTCTCAATACAGAGAAGACCAAGATGGCAGGGCAGGACCCGGTACCATAACCAATAGAACTAGTTCTGTTTGGGGAAAATTTGGACAAAATATCGGGGCATTCATGCAAGCACTTCTCGAAAAACTGTTGAAAGACACTGCCATCCACGTTAGGTGCTGATGCCCAATGTGCCTCTCTCTCCACCTACTATATTTCTCTGGTGCTTTGACTAAGAGGACCATTGGTGTATATCGGAACTAAAAGAGAGAGAGGGATAGACCCACATCTGCAGCTCTTAACCCAGCTAAGTGATGGGTCCAACTCATTTTTTTTCCAAAAGTTAGACAACTTTGGAGACAAGTGGAGAAAAATGAAGGAGGTGAACCCTTTAAAGTCGGGATAGCCAGCTAGGAAAACAGGACACTGTGGTCTCAGTCGTGTTGGCCCTTTACCCAAGTGCCTCCCCATACCGATGGCATTTCCAAGGATGACACGGGAGACAAATCGGAAATGCAGAGAAAGCACAGCACTTCTAGGAAAAGACACCGTGAAGAACCGAAATGCTCTGAGATAAGGACGATGCTGTAGGCACGCCTCATTGGCAAGTAAAAACAGTTTCCAAGGATTGTGGTGGCATTACCTGGTGCCAAAGCAAAAATCAGGAAAGTAACTATGTAGTAGACAATAATAAATGCAAGTAGAATGGCATTTATATATTTATTTATACGGGGGGTAAAAGCAAACGTGCTAATTTCAAAACCGTTTTTTAATTCTTCATATTTTCTAGTTTGTACTTCTAATACTTTAATTTGATAGGTATTTCATGTATTTAAAAAAAAAAAAAAAAGAAGAAAAAAAAACAATAATCCATGATCCAAATCTGTGATGCCCCATCACTAGTGAAGCTTGTTAACCTAAATCACCAAAGTAGTGCACTTCTCATATTGTGACGACAATTCAAAAGCTAAACATGGTTTTGTTTGGTCAAAATGGTTTAGTGCCACTGCAGATACTCGTCTTCTTGGAAAGTCTTACTTTAACGAGCTCAGATTCTACATGCAGCCCACGTGGTGTTTCTCGTTTCATCTAATTTTTGCTTATATTGTTGTTGTTTTTTCTCATGTTCTGTATATTAAGTGTTGTTGTAAAGATCGCGTGGGCAGTGTTGCATTCCGGATGAACATGGCTCCCAAGAATAAGACGGATAAAGGACAGGGAAGTCTAAAATAAAATGACTGATAAAGGTTACGGAAAAGTCCTTGGTGACAAAAGTATTATTTGAAGTGTGAAAATCAGGAGGATATTCTGTTTAAAGTATGGCTTTTATCTTTGTGGTACTTCGGCTGGTGGGATGGACTATGAAGAAATTTGATTAAGTAGTGCCTAGCTGGTCGAAAGAAGCCCAAATTGAGAAGTTTAGCTTTATCCGAAAATAGTTTGTGTTTGCACATTTTGTGTGTAGGCATGAGTTTCTTTTTCTCCAGTCTACCACATGCAGCCATATGGGAGAACCATAGTAAGAAGGTCAGTCAGATAATCATTTGTGTCTTCTAAGAGATTTGCCGCTAAACATTGTCTGGTTTAGGTCTATGCTGTTGAACATGTGCTACTTTGTGCCAACAGGACAGTTAGATACTTAATCATTATGCCAAAAGATGGACTTGGCATCCTAACAGTTAGTTATTCTTTCTCAGAGGGACAGGTTTCCTCCTTAACCCAAATGCTAAGTGTTACTTTTGTCCACCAACAGTACTAAGAGTCCAGTCTAAACTGATCTGAGCTAATCAACACTGCCTTATTTAATCATTTAACGTCAGCCAATTAGCTTACATTAATTAGCTCTTATTTAGATAGCTTCCAGGGCTGGAGCACATCCAACTCTTGATTTACCCAGTATGTGCCAATACTTCCCAATACTTCGGTTCGTGTGGTGAACAGTAACATATTACAGTAATTCTGTAAATGAACCTGTATTTCTGAAGCTAGTGCAAGGTCTGTTGCTCTTCAGAGCTATTTGCTTTTCCCTCCTTTTCCTTCAACTCAATGGCGAGAGGTCATTTCTCCTTTAAAACAACACTATAAAAACACAGTATGCCAAATGGAAACAGACACTTTGACACTTTGGAATGGCTCTCGCATTGGAAAATACGTACTTAAAAAAAACAAAAAAAAAACACGATGTCGATGAAGGAGCGTGCACCAACTGAGAATAGATGTTCGTCAGTTAAAAAAGAAAAAGCAGCTTTCTTTTTCAGTCCAATACCATGTAGGTATTCAAAACCATCAGTATTATTATTTTGTTTTGTATGTATATTTGGTCATTGACTGGCCGAACACAACGGAAAGAATAGTAAATGTAGCTTGTTGCTTAATGCACTTTTTTTTGAAAGACTGCCTTTTGTTACTACCCCCTCAATATTTACATACTCATTTAGCTCACGGTTATATTAAAAACGCGAGTCACAATGCAGCTTAAGGAAGAGTAAAATAGGGTTGCGTATGTTTTTATAGGTGTTGAAATTTGGCCTACTATTATAAAAGGCTGGGTCCTACATTTGAGTGGAACTCTCTACTGAGGCAAACTGATCCGACCCCCTGGTACGTGGTTCCATTCACAACAGGACAGGCAGAGCCGTTTAGCCTCCCTGTAAAATACATTTGGTTTGGGTTTGATAACGGTCCTAAGGTGATGAATATATAGGGAATGTAGTTCTTTTTTCTTTCAATTTAACTTCACTCTAACATAGAGCATCAATTTCCACTGCCTCAGTGTGCATCACTTCAGTTTGTATCCTTATATCTTTGTATTGCTGCCTTTCACCTTTATGCACTTGTTTAGGTAAGAAGTGGTGCACAAGTATGATCCTTTGCTATATAAGATGTATATTATGGGTAAGTAATTACCGCATGGTAACAACACACCGGTTCCGCGCCCTTTCTATCGTCCAGCTGCAGGTTGTATAATGTGCAGAGCAAGTATTTTAAAAGGATGGCTTCACCTGAAAGATGTATAGTTCTAAACAAATGTTGTACGCCGCCATAGTTGAAGGGGGGAAAAGCGAAAAAGGAAAAATATGTTGAGGAATGTTCCATTTTTTTTTCCTGTAAATTGAGTCTATTTATTTGCCTTATTTAGTTTGCTATATTTTGTATGTATACACATTACAGCAGAAATGTTACATGAGAAGTATAAATATGAGTAACTATACTGTGGTCTTTGTATGTCAGATTCTCAAGTATAAATAGCTTTCAAATTATAATTTTTTTTGTTTATTTTATTTTATTTTTTGCTCGCCATGCATCCTTTTGTAGGGTAAAATAAACCTGTTTCCCTTATGTCTCGTTTCTTTTCTCTTTGCCACACCTTGAAGAAAGCTCAACACTGCCCTCTGATGTTAACGTATACACCACCATCATCTTCAAAACTTTAAAAGACAAGACACATCCCAAGTAGTTCATTAACGTTTTATTATTCTTATGTTAACAGAAAAAATCCAGTAGACACTCTTTTTTTTATTATTAGTATTATTTAGACTTGATTTAGGTAAGGGTTAACGGATTTACTTCTTAATCTTGCCTTAGCTACATTATTGCAAAAGTAATGTTTAAAGAGCCAGTTTAACAAATGCAGTGGTTTAAAAACGGTCAGTTTGCTTAAACGTGTCTAAATCTTGCTAGAAAAGTGGGATTTCCTCACAGAGTGAATGTCACGATGTGATCACGTTTCTGGATAGCCATGCGCCTAGAATCTTTTAAATGCATTTTTCTCCCTGATGAGACTTAAGTGCTAGAACTTTTTGTGTAGTTAAGACATGCAAAAGAGAAACAGATTTCGATTCAGAAAAGTCTAAAGTCTTGTATATTAGAAAACGTCAACATTTCAGTGTGAAAGTTTTTCCTAAGCCACCGCACGAAAGCAAACTCGTGGACGGTCCCTTCCGAGACGATTGAAACGGCAAGGCCAGCTCGTTCTGCTTTTGCTGTAGACTGAAGACATTTGGGTTTGAGATTAAAAGATGCCAAGAATCTTTCACCTCCTGAAGAGGAGACTGAAGGGAGAAACCCCCTGAAACAAACACACACCAACTGAAACAGGCTACGTTTAAAAGCCTGGAAAAGCATCACAAAAGAAGAAAAAACCAACTATTTTGTGGTCAATGAGTCACAGGCTTGAAGTTATTGCAAGCAAAGCTATGCTTCAACCAAATATTAAGTGTTCTTTACTTTTTAATTTACTCGAAGACTTAAAAAGTGGTTTGTCAGAAACTTTTTGTATCACTGGTTTATGTTGTTTAACACATGTAAATGATGTAAATACCAGGGAAATAAAAGCTGAAATCCCGAACCCTTGTCTCATATCCATCTTTTTGATCTCAAACCCGATTGTCTGATGTAAATCGCAAAAATAAACGGATTGGCCTTGCCGTTCCAATAGTTTTGAAAGGGACTATATTGTTACATGAAATAGTAAAAAATAATGCGTATTTACTTATTTATTTAACATACAACTAACTTACTTTGGTTTCCTACCCACTGTGTTCATTCATGGATTCAAAGCAGTTTTTAAGGAAATGGGTCATTTTTCATCAAAAATGAAACTATGAACGTGAGGATGATTGAGGAGCCGTGGTTGCTATAAATCACCCAAACCCACATTTCTATCATCGGTCAGTTCAACTGAGTAGGAGTTGGCACAATGAGTTACCTTTTTGACTTTAAAACCTGGCATTATACTATTAGACTCTACGTCCTATAACGTCCAATAATCAGCTTCATTACAGATGAAGTCCAAAGGTGGTCACTCTAGAACAAGAACTCTAGTAGATACAAGAGAATGGAAAAGGGTTCCTTTTTGAAATCGGGTTGATGGAAGGATGACTTGAAGCCGTCATCAAAACGTTTGGTTTCAGCACATATCTGTGGTGGCAGTGTGATGTGGGGAAATAAATCAACGGCACACGTCGAGACCCCGTTACCCCGTGAAGTAACATTACAACAACTTACAGTGCCTGAATCTCCACCTTAATCAACATCTTCGTGAGATGAGGTGGAAAGCGTGGTTTTCAGCAAGGTGCAATATTTCTCTACGGAGTAAAACAATAGCTTTATAAGCTGCTTTATATTTGATTGATAAGCAGATGACCAAGCACTAGATCAGGACAGTGATTGGATCCTTGAGTCCGCAGGTCAACACGTTCATAATGATTAGATCACCGTGAACTTTCTGCTCATGCAGCAATTCTAATACAACGCTGAGTGCCCTTTTGAAAATTAGCACGATACCTCTAACACTCATCAAGACTTCGTAAAAATCATTCACGTGTTAAACTCCCAACAAATAGCGGCAAAATCGAGTCAGGAAATAGCTTTGATTTTCTGCTACAAAGGCAGTGAACACTCCAAAGTGATATTAAAGAATTCTAAAGGCACAATAACGATTCGTAAGAGCTTTGTTATGGGTCAATATGTCAGTTTGATATAGCTACGTTATATGTTTATAGATGAGCTGGATGTGGTTTAGTATTAGCTGGTACGATGAAAATCACCCCGCTGCCCTCCTGTCTTACTCAAAAGTCTGATGTCGGTTATAATTAGGTCACGACTGACTGCCTTACACATGTCGTAGAGCGCCAGGGCAGCGACTGACGCCGCGGTCAGAGCCTCCATTTCCACTCCGGTGCGGCCTGTTGCCTGGCATGTTGCCAAGACAACAGCCACATGCCCTTCTTCCAGTAGCTCCACAGTGATGGAGGTGTGGTCGAGGGATACAGGGTGACAAAGAGGAATGAGACCAGATGTTTGCTTAGCACCCATGATGCCCGCTAGCTGTGCGACTGCCAAGGCATCGCCCTTAGCTATCTGGTTGGCACGGACCAGGCTGAAAGCTTTGGCGCCTAGAAGAACACGGGCACTTGCTGTGGCGGTACGACGTGACGCTGCTTTATCTCCGACGTTCACCATCGAGGCTCTGCCGTGCGTGTCGGTGTGCGTCAGCTTCTCAGAGGTTTCGTTTTGGTTTGGGGTGTGACAGGATACACTAAGACCTTCGCATGCATCCTTTTGGTTGTGACACTCCCTTACATTCTGCTGCCTTGTGTGTTTCTTTTTGGGGATTAAAGTGCTAAGAAGAGATGTGGAGAAAGACTGGATGCCCCTCGACGAGTTGTGCCTGAGATAGCCAACAAATCTGTGTGCGTGTCTCAGCCGTGCAAACCTGTCTGTGCGTGTTTCAGAACTGGAAGCATACTCGAAAGCAGGAATTGCGTTACTACAAAGTTCCTCAGGGAAAACCTGCTTCCTTCCCTGGTGGACATGGTAAACATTTTGACGTTGACGAGAGCCGCCGAAGTTCGTAGGAGCTGGTGCGTTCGTGGTAAAAGTGCTGTCCCTTAAGTCCTCGCAAGCCTGGCCGCTGTGATGATGGTGGTAAGGGTTCTCGAAGTGCGCCGATGCTCGTCCTGGCAGAGGTGTGTGGAAAGTAGGGACCGTATACCTCCTCTGCTCACTTCTCAAAATGGGCGCAGGCCGGCTACCTTCTCCAGCTTAGGAACGATCAGAAAATAACAATCATATACACTACATCCAGTATTATAAGCATATGCATTAGGGCTGTCAACATTTTCCATCGGCACATTAATTACTTAAAGAATTCTCTTTAAATGCATTAAAATAGTCACTGTCCTTTCATTGTATATTCTGCTACACTCTGTGCTCATGTCACAAACCGGGGAAGGTGAAAATTCCGTTGCTTTCATAAGCAAAGAAAATCACAAGGAGGTTGTCAAATATTTTCTCATCAGAAATAGTACAAGCTTTCATTTTTTATGCCACCCAAGACATTTTTTTTTATTAATTAAGCCCCTCCCACATAAATAAATAAAGTATATCCTAAACTACTACTTATTCACTGTATGAGCTGCGTAATGACATTCTACACCCTACATAATCTATAGAAACCCATTTAACCTTCAGTCGCATTCAATGTATGAGAACGCTGATATTTCTCTTTAAAGATGAAAATATTAGATAATTTGAGTAGTATTTGGACAATTAATTTAGTCATTGTCTAAATAATTGGCTAAATTTAAAATTGCTTAAATTAAAACTGTTTAAATTGTAGACAGTATACAGTACCGGTCATTCTTTATCCCCCCCCCCTACATTTTAGAATAATAATAAAGTCATCAAAACTCTGCAGTAACACAAGTGGAACTATGGGAATTATGTTGTGATAAAAAAAATCCCAAATAAATCAAAATAATTTTGTATTTTAGCATCTTCAATTCAGAATTTCCAGAAATCTATTCTTGGCAATTTATCGACTAATTTCTTGAGGAATTTCCCTGAGATGCTTTTTAAACAGTATTGAAGGAGTTCCCACCTACGCTGCAGTCTTACTGGCTGCTTTTCAGAATATTTCGCTCAGAGTTGTCCGTTTAAAATATATATATATATATATTTTTTTTTGTAAATAAAATGTTAGTTTTCTTATGAAAGAATTGAATATGTATTATATACAACACCGGTTTCAAAACATTTCATCATGCACCTTCAGATCAAAAGGTTTTTAAGATCATGAGAAACGTTTCAGTCGACTGTCCACAAACTTTTGACCGGCAGTGCATATTGCCTAGCTGTTTAAATTATTGTCTAAATAAATTACTTAAATTATGACAACATAAGACAAGTGACAACTGCTTGAAGGTCTACTACGTACAGCTGTGTCACCCACCAATGAGGATCATTGGCCTGTTCTTCATCTGGGATATACTGAACATGCCTGTGGAGATAAAGACAAACAGACACTCTTAGGAGGAATAGACGGACTGTGTTGGACTGCTATTGAGGAGCGTTTGCCAAATGACCAAGATGTTCCATCATTAAGAGCATGACCTGTGGACCAAATCAAAACTGGGAAAGACATTAATGTTCTTTCTTCTGCCTGAAAGAAGCTCGGTGAGACACGTCAACCCAGGACATAGAGAAAGACTGAAAGCAGAGGAAAGACAGATGAAGCATTATGTCTATATGGAGGTTTGTTTTTGTTCCATTAGCGGATGCGTGTACCAGCGTGCTGTTTCTTCTTCCGCCCCACTGCAGCTCCTATTATCTGCAGAAGTTCCTCATCGGATGCTCCAGAGCGCAGACAGTCTCTCAGAGACACCTCTGAGTTTCCGAACAAACACACCTGCAACACACACACACATACACGTGTAATTCAAAGACCTCTTACAGACCTAAACAGAAAACATGACATGAGGCAGTTAAGGCTTACACAATACAAAGCGTGACTCGTTTTAAGGACCACCTCAGCTAACCACACACACGCGCGCGCACACACACACACCGAGAAACACACGGAAACATACCTTCAGGTTGCCATCAGCTGTGATGCGCAGACGGTTGCAGGAGCCACAGAAATGATCCGACATGGAGGTGATGAAACCCAGCTGGCCCTGAAATCCTGGAACTCTGAAAGCCTGAGACCGTGCACACGCCAATAAAAGAATCATAAAACGACCAAATAAACTGAGGATTTATTTTTAATTTATTTACTTTTGTATTGAAAATATACAGCTGAACATGTTTAAGCCGGAAGAACCGCGGCACAGAGAAGAATCATAATTAGACACCGGTTTTATGGCGAAATAACCCGTACTACATTAAGGGAGTATGTCTATGAAGACTCGACATAATGGAGAAGTTACAGTTGGAACGATTTAATCAGGGCTGACCTTGGCGGTCCCCGTCTCATCCCCAGGAAGCGGCTCCAGACTGGGCCATTGCTGCTTAATGCGGTCCAGCATCTCGGCATAACTCACCATCTTCCTGAAGTTCCACTTATTGCCTGCAGAAGGAGCCAAAAAGAACAGATACTGCCACTGTGCACAACGGATCCACCAATCGCACTGGCTTACACAAGCTGTCCAAAGATTTCTACTGAACATCCACAATTCATACTGTAACTGCAGGGTTTCACAATAAAGTCTCAGTGGATCAAGAGGGGAAAATGACATTGTTCTTAGACTCTTTCTATCATCATCTCTGAATGACAGCTACCTTCACAAATGTCTCTAATACTTAGTTTTGTGGAAATAGTATTTTATTGACCCTGAAAGCAATAAGCAGGAGAAGAAAGAAATCTCAGTTTACAGGTGAATAAACGAAGTAACATGTTGTAGACAGGTTTAATCTGCAAGGATTAATGATTTGTCACACGTACTGAAGCAGGGCTTTTGGTTCAAGGGTAACTAGGGCACATGCTGCCTGTAACCAAATCGGGTTAAAAGTTTTAGGGTTTGCTAAATTCATGTTATATTTTTTTGAGCAGTAGTTGCTGCTCAATACTACACGCACACTTATGAGCAATTAATCCCCTTTGTATTGAACAACATTTGAGTGGGTTAAAAATAGGGCTGCAACTAACGATTATTTTCATGATAGATTAGTCGGCAGATTATTTTTCCGAT
Source organism: Ameiurus melas (assembly GCA_012411365.1). Taxonomy (NCBI): domain Eukaryota; kingdom Metazoa; phylum Chordata; class Actinopteri; order Siluriformes; family Ictaluridae; genus Ameiurus; species Ameiurus melas. The sequence continues at coordinate 23,935,537 of CM022761.1, forward strand.
TAATCGGATGGGGCAAACTTCAGGTTAGTAAAAAACTAATGTGTTCCATATGAGCGGATATTACCTTTCTAAAATTCATACACTAGATCAGTGGTTCTCAACCTTTTGTGAACTTTGGACCCCTAGAATATTTCGAACAATCCACAAGGACCCCCTCACTCCACAACAGTTACAGGCTATATAATTAACATTTCTATACATGTTGCTTTATTTTATTAATATTTAACATTAATTACACCACTGACCATGCGGACCCCTGGTTGAGAAACGTTGCACTAGAGGGTAGTGCATAGTGTAAGTGCAGAGTACTTCATTTGGGACACAACTTTAGTATTTACTCTCCGAATCGTGTTTTTTTTTTTTTAAATGTGCCGCGCAAAGACCAACTAATCGATAATGAGATTCGTTGACAACGATTTTCATGATCGATTATTATCAATTTTATCTATTAGTTGTTGCAGCCCTAGTTAAAAATGTTTTAAGAAGTGTACCATCAAAGGGCATGTACTCTATGAAGCGCACATCTAGAGGCTTCTTCTCAGTCAGAGTCACAAAGTCCAGCAGCTCGTCTTCATTCAGACCCCTCATCACCACGCAGTTCACCTGTGACCAAAGCAAACTTAATACTGTAGACTTCTGACTGTTACTCAATGCCCTGAATATCTGACTACAGTATAGATTACTCAATACTATGGACATCTGGTTGTACGTTACTCATCTGGTTGTATGTCCTGCTTTGGACACCATTAAAGTTATTTAATGCGCTGGATGTCTGGTTGTAGGTTGGCTGTAAGATACTCAATAGCCCAGATGTCTGACTGTAGGTTACTAAACATCCTGGACATCTGACTGCAGGTCAGTCAATGTCCTGGACATCTGACTGCAGGTTACTAAACGTCCTGGACATCTGACTGCAGGTTAGTCAATGTCCTGGACATCTGACTGTAGGTTACTAAACGTCCTGGACATCTGACTGCAGGTCAGTCAATGTTCTGAACATCTGACTGCAGGTTACTAAACGTCCTGGACATCTGACTGCAGGTCAGTCAATGTCCTGGACATCTGATTGCAGGTTACTAAACGTCCTGGACGTCTGACTGCAGGTTACTAAACGGACATTGAGAGTTATGAAGAGATCAATTAGAATGTGATGGTTACTAATAAGCACCACCTCCAGGTAAGCTTTTCAGTGCAACCCCCTTCTGCTATTTTGTCTTAACAAATGTTTTAATTCATCTTCTTAGGTCATCCATGATTTACACATTTATATATAATTACACATTTATATATCTTACCTTAACTGGATTGTAACCCAATTCAATGGCTTTATCGATACCTTCCATCACCTTATGGAAACCTGTAGAATAAAAAGATGTATCACCTGGTAGCAAAGACACATACTGTACTAACAGTACATTATACAGAAATATGGGGAAACTAAGTTGAATCAGAAAACATGCATAAAATCTCTAGCATACTGAGTATTTAATCCAAAGGGACATGAGTGCCTTTGTTGCTCATTTCTAATATTCCAAAATGGTCAAATCCTCATTAAGAGACACACAGCAGATCTACTGTTTGTAAAGAAATAATACAAAAAATGAATTCAAACTCCACCTAGTGACACAGTGCAGTATTACCACAATTCCAGGATCATGCTCATACAAAAGCTATAAATTAGTTCTGGATCATTGCCCTGTAATGCAGAGATATTTATTGTTATTGCACAGAGATATATTTAATGTTCTCCCTCTACTGATGCAGATTGCAATCCAATTCAGGTTTAATAGGTTAGCTGATAAGATGAATCTGCTGCATTAGTGGACATACTAAATCGGGTTTTTAGACACCCTATGCTGACCTGTACCTTTCATACCGCTTATATTCCCATAGCCATGTGTACATATAAATATATGAAATAACCATGTGTGGAAAAAGTGGAAGAAACTTTGTGTACATGCCCCCTGTGTTTTCCCGTGTACTGCTGCTTCATCTCCTGAGTCACATTGCTCCATCTGTCTCTGACACTGAGGGATCCACCACCCAGTGATCCAACAGTCTGCCATTGCATTTGCTTTTTCACAATTCTGCTACATCAGCAACAAGTTTAAAGGAATACAACGGCATTTTTCAACCTCATCTGTATTTCCTGCATCTGTGCTGTTAAGGTGACTACTACAAGCAATGGTCTCATCAATTGTTTGTTCTCTATACTGAGAAAAGATGGGAAAATCTGTTTCTCAAAACATTCAATTATAATGGAAGATTAAGCCTCTTATCATTCTGGGGGGGGGGGTATTTCTTTTTTTTCACAAAAAAAGAAATACGTTTGTATATACGTTCATGATCATAAATGAGGAAAAGTCAAAGAATTTCAAAGAGAAAAGGAGAGATTAACCAGGATATCAGACATCTCAAATGTGGAAATTGGTCAAATAGACCCATAACATAATTGGAGGGTTAAGGGCAATTGCTGCAGTAGTCCATTAATATTTATGCAAAGCACACACTCTTGTAGAGCGTCGTGTAGTATCAGTATTAGTATCAGCATCAGTATGGTATAAACCGTGGTCTTCCCAAACACAGAGAAAAATACTGAATGTTTTGTGTCTGGCAGATGTGATTTTCGAGAAGATGTAGGAGTAACATTAGCTAGTTAATGTGAGCCAACCAAAAACAAGAAAACAACAAGGAAAAAGTCTGATGTGACTACTTTGTTGGTCTCTTTGGTTGGAAAGAACAAGACAGTCATGCCTTCTTGTTTTCTGTTGGCGAAGATGAAAAGCCAGCATGAAGCAAAAGTAACCCTGTTTTTTTTTACATGCTAAATGTTTTTTTTAACATGCTAAATGGTTAATGTTTTTTTTTTCTTTACCCTTAGTCAATTTAGTTTGTTATAAAGTTAACTAACTAATTAACTAACTAACCTACTTTTTCCACCAGGTGAGTTTTATTCACTGCTTTAGCCTACAAAGCAGAAAAGTCGCATTTCTGCTTTAGTAAGGGGTTAAAATCATAAATCTAAACCAGGGGTGTCAGACATATGGCCCGCAGGCCAAATCAGACCCACTAGGGGGTTCGCAGGTTGAATTTTGAAAGTGGAAAAAATGCATAAAAGACACGAACTAGAAATTTTTTATAAAATTAAATCTTAAATTATCCGCTAGGGGCGCACTGTTTTAGTCTGAGTAGAAGACGCTGGACCGAAAAACAGACCGAACAGCAGATGGCAGCAATGCGCCTTCTGCTGTTTGTTATTACACAGTGACCAGTTGCAATGAACGCATGTAAACGATCATCAGAAGCACATTGCACATGTTCGTCTTAAGAAAACTGAGGTTGTTTGCATGTTCTCCCCGTGCTGCGGGGGTTTCCTCCGGGTACTCCGGTTTCCTCCCCCAGTCCAAAGACATGCATGGTAGGTTGATTGGAAGCTTGGTAAATTGTCCATAGTGTATGAATGGGTGTGTGAGTGTGTATGTGATTGTGCCCTGCGATGGACTGGCACCCTGTCCAGGGTGTATACCGCCTTGTGCCCTATGCTTCCTGGAATAGGCTCCAGGTTCCCCGCGACCCTGAAGCAGGAATAAGCGGTTGAAGATGGATGGATGGATGGATTTTCCTAATGTACTGGTACTTCTTTGCACGAAAACAAAGGGGAACAACATGGACTTATTGTTATTTATAGGTAATTGCGCTATGATTTTTCTGGCCCACTTGACATCTAATTAGGCTGTATGTGGCCCCTGAACTAAAATGAGTTTGACATCCCTGATCTAAACCATAGATTTTGGCACCTCTGAATACTTTCTCTCATGTCTGTCTCATCATAAGCGTAGCAATTGTAGCTTAGAATTTACATTAAATAGTAATGCATTTTAAACCTACACTGACAAATCAACAACCAAACGTAAGTGAATTTAGATTAAATAGGTTTTTCCATTGTTGTTAGTGTGTAATCTTGTCTGTGGAAGCCACCCACAGCATACTAATGCAGTGCGTTCCTTGGAGTATCTTGGAGTATACTGTAAGACTGCTATATGGATGCTTGTGTAGATACTGTGTATAACATACAACATCCTCCTCTAATTGTGTGGAATATAAATATAAACTTGCATATTTGCTCAATGGCTTAAAAAAACACCAGAAAGAAAACTAATTTTGCTAAAGCTTACCTTTGCGTCTAACGATGAACTCGAACTTGGCCGGCACTAATGAGTCTAGACTGACGTTGAGCAAGTTCACTCCAGCTTTCTTTAAACTGGGCAGCAGCCTGGCAAGGTTCATGCCATTAGTAGTTACAGCGATGGTCTTCAGACCCTCCGTTTTCCTCATTTCCCCTGGAGGCAGAAAAACAAGCTCATTAACAATGTGATAAATGTAACATTCCAAATCCTTATATTAGGAAGAGTTGGCATTTTCACGTATGTGGATTTTCTATTTTAAATATGAACTGTTGAGCAGAGTAACACACGGTGGTGGTTTTTTTTGTCACATAAAGAAATACTGTATATATGTGACATCAGCTAAAAACGTCACTAGGATTTCCATTAATATATACTGGTCAAAAGTTTGTGGACACCCGACTGAAATGTTTCTCATGATCTTAAAAAGCTTTTGATCTGAAGGTGTATGATTAAATGTTTTGAAATCAGTGTTGTAGACAAAAATATAATCGAGCCTACATATTCATTTCTTTCATTAGAACATTAACATTTTATTTACAAAAAAATAGTTTTTAATGGATGACGAAATATTCTGAAAATATGCTTTTTACTGTTTAAAAAGCATCTCAGGGAAATTATTCAAGAAATCAGTTGAGAAAATGGCAAGAATATATTTCTGGAAATTTGTGGGAAAAATAATGTCTACTTTGAAGATGCTAAAATACTAAATTATTTAGATTCATTTTGGATTTTTTTTATCACAACATAATTCCCACAGTTCCACTTGTGTTACTCCTGAGTTTTGATGACTTTATTATTATTAAAAAATGCTTGGGGGGGGGGGGATAAAAAATAAAGGATGGGTGTGTCTCAACTTTTGGCCGGTAGTGTACAGACAACAATACCTGATGTCACAATCTCAACCAAATAAATCAGCACTCAAGTATGCTTCATTAATACCAAACATTATCATCACCCTCATTACCAATTATATGGAGGACGTCAGGGCGGATAAGGGGTTCTCCTCCAGTCAGTCGGATCTTCTCCACCCCCTCTCGCACAAACAGTCGAGCCAGAGTCAGCACCTCATCTGAAGATAAGAGCTGTTCTTTGGGACTCAGCTTCACCCCTTCCTCTGGCATACAGTACTGACCTGAGGGAAATCAATATGATTGAGGTGTACAGTACCTTTAATAACTCCGTTATCAAACAAACTACACAATGGGTCAGATTATCAGGCTTAAACCAGGATTTAAACACACGCATATTGACATACATTATTCACCCGTACACGTTATTACACATATGGCTTTCTATTTCTGCTACCTCCCAATTCACAGATTAGTGGATTAAAGTGGAGAAACATTTAGGGCCCATTGAAATTATCAAACGATAATGAGTCTTTATTGATCTACACATGTGCACAGTGAAATTCTTTTCTTCGCATACCCCAGCATGTTAGGAAGTTGGGGTCAGAGTGCGGGGTCAGATTGCAGGGTCAGCGCCCCTGGAGCAGAGGGGCTTACACATGGGCCGAACAGTGGCAGCCTGCCAGTCCTGGTGCCTGGACCCCCGACCTTCCCATCAGTAACCCAGAGCCTTAACCACTGCCCCAAAGATGACTTTGTATCAGGCCACATCAAATGAACCTAACACTGATTATATTCCTATAAATGCATGCCACAGCATCTTTTATTTGTTACATATTTTTGAGTTTATAAAAAAAAACAAAAAAAACGATGGCATTACTGCTTTGCTAGTATTCCTGCATTCCAACATTAACTTTAACACAACTAAATATTGTGACGCTGTTTCTTGTGAAAATACTTGCACGTGCTGTTAGATGATATTATTGGCATGTGCCCTACCTAATTCCTTTACTTTTTAACTTTTATAAGCCGGGTCATGAGGGGAAACGATCCAACTCACAGCGGAGGTTGCATTTTTCTGTAAGGGAAATCCGCAGATAATTGTGTCTCCTTCCAAACGAGTCCGTGAGGAATTCTGAGAAAGGTAAGACGTCCTTTAAAACCCGCCTCTGACCACCTGCTGTAGTTAACTCCTGAATGTAAAGAGAAAGGAGAATTGCTTTAGTATAAATAATAAATCAAGAAAAACAATAGGCCCAACACACCGCTAGTCAATTTCACCACTTTCTTCATAGGAAGTACACCAATAACAAAAATTCACATATGACATCATGTGCTAAGTCACAGAGCATCTAGTCCGTGTTTAAAACAGCAAGGTGGTTCATGTCTGCCCTTTAATCTTTGAACAAGTCTCTCAGTTTAAAAAAATAACTGGCGGTCCAATGCTTGAAAGACAAGCTGCCAAGTTTTGAATAAAACATAACATAAATATTACTGAAGGCTCACATGACAAAAATACATTATCATTCAGAAATATGCGTAATCACAACCGTGCATGACTAATGCATGGTCGTAGTCTCAGGTTTCATTAAGAAACTCCTGCATACAAGTCCTACGGGAAGCTTTTATGTTACCATGGTATGACTCAGTTATCCCTCTAGTAAGATTAAACATTAAAGGAAATATCAGCAGGGTTCCAGAAATATTTGATGAGAAGGACAACAATCATGACGACGGTGGAAAGTTTTAGGGACACAGAGCTGATCGGTGTTTAACGTTTTACACAGCTCGACGCGGAACCCGGATGGACAGGGATGTTCTACCTCTGACGTGCCGTCTATTGGAGGACTCTTTTTAATCGTCGGGATGTACACAAGAGACTCGGCGAGTATGAACGATGCTGCTCGAGCATTGCTGCTGCTTCTGAATGCGCACGCAAAACCTTACATCAAGTGTAAAGCAGACTGCTTCACGTTGGAACTGTATCACACCATCACAGCGTGGATTATTTTCCCATAACAACACAACCCCGCTGAAAAACAATAGAATTTGTAATGGTTTTAATGGGAATGGTATTGGTTTTTAATAGAAACTGTAATAGTAACTCTGGGTCTCTACTGGTAATTTGTTGCCTTCTATTGGTGGCATGGTTTAACTGATGGATTCCATTAAGGACAATAATGCTAATGGTTTTAATGCTTAGCCGATGGTTTGTAGTTGCATTTGTAGTAGAAACCATTAGAACTTCTGAGATGGTTTCTATCATTTTTTTTTTTTTACCCACAAGGAATATTCCTTTGTTTTGTAGTCACTTATGTTACACATATACGTCAGTCTGTACAGGATTTCACCGAGTTGTTTGTGATCGTTGTGGCCAAAAGTGCTTGAGTTAGTTCAAAATTTGTGGCTTGAAGTTTTTTTTGTGCTTTTTTTTGCGGAAAACTACTTGAATTAGCAAACTTGTCTTTCGCGGTGATGTTTGTTGGTAAATGAGACCTTTTAGCTGTACTCATGTTTGACGCACTTGAATCGAAGACGGCTTTGGCTGAATGTGCGTTGTGATGACGTCACATGGTGCGTCCTAGCCCAAATCTGCAAAAATCTCCGGTAATTTTGGAAAACTCCTCAGAATATTGCGGAGTTTGCTTGATTTCGCATTAATCCCTGCGATTGTGAAATCCTGGAGGGATTGATAGGTCACTCATCCATCCAGCTTCTATACCGTTTATCCTTCAGGGTCATGGGGAACCTAGAGCATTATCCCAGGGAGTAACGGGCACATGGACAGGGTGCCAATCCATCGCAGGACACACTCACAAACACACTCACACACCCATTCATACACTACACTTTAGACACGCCAATGAGCCTACCATGCATGTCTTTGGACTGGGGGAGGAACAAGGAGTACCCGGAGGAAACCCCCGCAGCACAGGGAGAACATGCACCCACAGGGCCGCAGCAGGAATCGAACCCCGGACCCTGTAGGTGTGAGGTAGAATGTGGTGCACCCGTTACGAACATGATGAAATGCCGAAATGTTACAGTAGTCCAATATTATATTAGACAGTCTGGAATTCAAAAAGAAATGTACTGTGGTCAAGGCTTGGCGTCGTAGAAAATGAACAATGTCCATTTGGGATTGCTTGCCCAGAAAGTTTCAGACTTCCTAGATCGAGTGCATTAATATTAAGCTGTGATTCGCCGTGCAGCCGGAACTACTTTCCGAGCCACTCTTATACAACGCTGATGTCGTCACTAGTGTTGCGTAATCCGCTTCTCCCCACATGAACCGCTGCATGACACACACACACCCACCGCCCACACGTTAGCGTAACAAGGCTAAAGTTGTAAATGATATTCCCAGTGAGAAAACACACACACTTTCGCCTTGTCCTGTGTTGTATTGTATTGTCCACGTGCTCGCGGGTGTGTAAGGTTAACGCTCGTGGCTGCAGCGCTACTGTAAGGTGAAGCACGCACCTGTTCCGCCCGATATTCTCCTCGACTCGCCCCGGAACAGTGTTTACACGCCTGGTCTCTAGAGGACACTCTCACTATGCGCAGAGGAAGAAGGGTTTTAGTTGAGAAAAGTCGGCCACACTGGCCGCTGTAAAAGGCCATCTCATGTACAGAGTTTCAGCTCCAAGTCTGAAGCCTCAACTCGATTCAACTCGTGCGCATGCGTCGACTCGCGACCGTAACAATACTGTCAGACGCAAGACTCTGTTCAGCCAATCAGCTGTGAGGACGTCAAACTGCATTATGGGAAACGCAGTTCACTTGTATTTTAGAACGTAAACGTTATAATATTATAACTATAGTATTAGAACCCTGGATAAATGTGTGACTACATCTTTTCATTTGATTTTGTTTGTAGGAGCTGAGTCTTTTAATACAGCAAGACTTTGACACTGTATACTGTTTTTTTTTGTTTGTTTTTTTTGTTTTTTTCTGTCTGTCCCTTATGAGAAATGTAGTTTATTCATTTACAATTGGCGACATGGGTTATATTTTATTTAATGCTTGTTTTAGTTTTCATTCTGCTAGTAATAATGCGCTTACCCTGTGTGAACAGTTATATACAAGATGCGCCATCTGTTAACGTTAAGATGACAGTATGCTTACAAGCGAAGAGATATGATAAGGTTTTACTGCATTACACAGGAAATAAACAAATAATTGTCATGGCGTCTCCAGGACTTCAGAGGAAGGTGGAAATACATCACTGTCAACTAAGAGGCTCTAGGAATATTTGTTGAATAAATATCCAAATAAAGTATGAACAGGCGTTGAGTGTATGAAAGTAGCTTCAGGGGTTCCCAAACTTTTCCAGGGCAAGGCCACCCAAATGGCCTTAACATTTGACCGAGGCTCCCTGTCTTTAAAACACATTAAAAATACAGACTTCTGAATACACCCCCCTTTTTTTTTAATTAATAATTACATCTTACATCTTTAAATTACACTATATTATGAATTGATTGTGTGTGTGTGTGTGTGTGTGTGTGTGTGTGTGTGTGTGTGTCCTACTTTGAAAACCACTGCGCTAGGTTTGTTTCTTTTTTGTTGTTTTGTTTTTTTTTGTTTTGTTTTTTTGTTTTTTTTTTTCGAATTCTCTTGCTCACTCTCATTGGTCCTTTTTTACCAGAAGTGAACAACCAATCAGATCACTCTTCTGAATTCCGTAGCCCATAGGACCTAATTGAACGCAGGTTCTTGACGACCAGTCCTCAATTCTACATATGTAGTCGCCAGCGTAAAGTGCGATTGGAATGTTCTAGAATGTTTACCACCTGACATTCTGCAACGTCTACAACTGCGAGGCCCGAACAGACACTAAGTGAATGAGTTTTGACTTAGAAAAGTGAATTAGTTTTGAGTCTGGAGTAGGTGAGTTGTGTTTAAGAGTCATTTTAGCTTTGTATTGTGAACAAAGGAAAAGTGCCAACCTACTACCCAGGCCAGGCGACTGAAAGCCATGTTCTAGATGAGCTAATTTAGCATAAACATTTCACCTAAACGGAAAGCTGAATGTATTGTATGATATTTTACAGTTTATGAAAATATTTCGGGATGAAAGCCGAGGTGGCCATAGCTGTGAACTTTATTACCACGTTACTGAGAGGAACAGGACTTCTGTCTGAAGAGCATCTCCAACACTTCAGCCATTCTCTGGATGAGGCTTTAAGAGGTGACGTTTAGTCTTTGTTCAACCCACTTAACTGGTTTCTTTTTCACTTTCACTGAAATGGACCAGTTACATTCTGGTTCAAGGATGAACCTCAGATGAACAATATACTGTACACTGTACAATGGTTTCTTTTCTATGAAATCTAAGGCAAAAGCTTATCAGTATGACACTAAATTAAAGTATGATGAGTCTTTATTAGTCACATGTACATTACAGCACAGTGAAATAATTTTTTCTTCACATATCCAATGCGATGTTGGGAGATTGGGATCAGAGAGGGTTAAGGTTTTGCTCAAGGGCCCAACAGTGGCAGCCTGGTAATGCTGGGGTTTGAACCCCCGAAACTGAAACCCTGATCAGTAACCCAGAGCCTGGCAGTGCTGGGGGTTGAACCCTCGAACTGAAACCCTGAGTCTTAGCCGTCAGGCCACCACAGACATTTAATTTACATCATGCAGCATTAGGCATATGTGTCTAATGTGTGGCTTAAAAATGTTAGAAAAATCGGGGCAGTATTAACCTGTCGCATACTAAAAAAATGTAAATAATTCTTTGGTTGCGAGTTGAGGTGGGCGTAATGTGAAATGCTCACTGATGGCTGATTTAGTGTCAAGTTCTGGCAGTGTCAACATTTAAAAAAATATATTTTTTTAAATTAAATTCTCATATGTAAACGATGCTCATCTATAACCCACCAAGAGAAAAATTATGGGATAGGTTGCATATCTGTCATTAGAGGATGTCCATCCATCCACCTTCTACCGCTTACTCCCTTGTTCAGGGTCACGGGGGAACCTGGAGCCAATCCCAGGGAGCATCGGGCACAAGGTAGGATTTGTTAGAGGATGTTCATTATATAATCTGTAATGAAGAGCATACTGTGTATTGCTGCACAGTTTATTATAGAAGTTGGCATAGGTTTTGGGATCGTCGTACTAGACAAATCTTAAAATACTGCTGAAATCGAATAATGCAAAACGGGCTTTAGCATTTTAAGCCCCTGTGAATTGCCTTGAAAGACACAGCGTTATTCGAGGTGTTGACGTAATAGCCAGTGAAACAGGAAGTTATGGTGGGACATATCGAGTGGCTCCACCCCCTTTTAAAATAGCCAATAGTGTATAGATTACCTCACAGCCCAGGCTAAAGCCGGGTACACACTGTGCGATTTTTTAATAGTTCTTTTTGCGACAGTTGCTTGTCAGACTGTACGAACACGAACCTCGCTGCAAGCCGTGTCACACTGTAGGATTTCGGTTGTCATTATTGTCGGACTGTACGACAGTCAAGATGCGAAAAACGGACGCACTCACGTGAGAAGACTCCTACAGTGTAGGAGAAGCCACACTACAAGACTGTGCCTCAAATCTTCCGACACTGACAGAATTTAATCGGAGGAAAATTTTTTATCACAACGGCCGTTAATTGTCTGTCGGGGAACGCGTGAAACTAGCGATCAATGACTACAGATTTTGGCCTAGGATTATAGGAATCTTTTAAGATTCAAAATTTGTCTCAGATGAACAAATCGTGGCCAAAACCGTACAGTATGAACCCGGATTAATACGTACTTGACGGTTAGTACTATGGGTGCGAGCCTGAGGAATAACGACGTGTTGGATTCACTTGTGCAGGACTAAAGCTGTTTCCTTTTTAACCATCAAAATTGTTGATTCATATTGGTGGTAGAGACACTGTACATTTTAAATGCATACATCTTCTAAATGCGAATTTTGTAATTGTTTTGGAGCACGCTAGCTTATAGATAACCAGAAGCCCAACATATTCATATTAAAAGCCACAAAACTTCAATTTTGACTTCATGGGGGCTTCATCTCAGGAGCACTAGTATGACCCAAAAATGCTGCCTTTCTTGAGAGCCTCTTACCAAGTAAATGATAGTATTGATATTTTAACATCAAACCTACTCTTAAAACTTACTCTTACTCTTAAAAATTATGCAAGTTGCACAGAATTTTTCAAGTTTTTTTTTTTTACTTTGATTTTAGATCATTATGAGGACCACTGGTTTCCGGATGCACCGTTTAGAGGTTCAGGATATCGCTGTATCCGGATCCATCACAAGATGGACCCGCTCTTAGGGAAGGCCGCTTATACCATCGGCCTCAGCAGGAAGCAGCTTTTAACCCTCTTACCCAGCCAGCTTACGTTGTGGGTCGACCCCTACGAAGTGTCCTATCGTATAGGGGAGAGCGGGTCCATTGGTGTACTATATGAGTCCACACCGGAAACTCATCAGAACTCTGTGGACAGCTGCAAAGAGAAACTGAGACTGGGTCACTCGAGAACTGTGATGACTCTTTCCAGCTAATGTCTCATTTGTTTTATACTTTTTTCTTTTTTATGATTTTTTGAAATTGGATATATTTGGATTCAATACTTGATTTTAATGCCTGTACAATTTTGTACATTTTTTTTTATACATTTCAATTAAAGATGACGCTTCAGTATTTTTTTCAGAGTGTTACATATTATGCAAATAAAATCTACTATATGTAAAGTAAGTGCACACTTTATGTGTAACTGTAGCCCATTTGTTGCTATACACAATTTCTATCCCCTCTTTACCTCATTCATCAGTGGGAAAGGTCCATCATAGGACCACACTGAGCCACTCATAGCAGTGACAGACTCACTACTACGTCAGTGTTGCTTCTGTGAAAATGATCAGCCACCCAAATAATATCTGCTCAGATGTACCATATGGTGGTCTGAATTAATTTTCACTTGGTCATTAAGATATGAATTGAATAAGGTCAAATGTCTGCTGGACATTCACGACACTACATTTTACACCTTACATATTACTAATGGTTATGAGATACAAAAATGTAGGTGTATGTGAAGTTTATTTATCACAAGATAATGTACAGTCTCCTCTCAAAGTATTGGAACAGCAAGGCCAATTCTTTGGTTTTAGCTATACACACTGACGACATTTGGGTTTTAGACCAAAAGATGAATGAGATAATAGATCTGAATTTCAGCTTTCGGGTCCTCATATTTACATCCAGAACATCAGAGAACATGGTATCTTTGGTTTGAACCCACCCATTTTTCAAGTGATCAAAAATATCCTAACAGGTGATTGACAGGTGTGTCTTGTTGCCCAGGTGTGCCCTGTTAGATTGATTTTTTAAACAATAACTGAATATCTACTCTTAGTTTGAGACCTTGGTTTCACCTGTGAAGCCTGTATTTGTTGTTTTAAAAATTATAAACTAACATGACAAGTTAGACATAAAGACATCTTTACATTACATTAGGAATTGATTGTGTGTGTGTGTGTGTGTGTGTGTGTGTGGTTTGAGAGTGAGAATTTATTTTTCACACCAAATTGTTGAGGAACTCCGGCAGCCCCCCACTTTGAAAACCACTGGCTTAGTTGACACTTCTGTTTTAAACAAATTATTCAATATTATAAATACATTCCCTTATATAAAATGCATCATTTCATTCTGTGAGAGTTGCAAATGATGGGGAAACAAATCAGTATCAGGATCAGTCAGAATTAACTAAATTAAGCTTAAATTTAGTAAAGGTTTCCTTGTGGTGATTTATTGCCACCCATCATCTCATATAAAAACCAGATTTTAAGTGTCTTTCTCTAGTCTGGTGATCCTTACCAGTGTGTGTGGACTGTTACTGACCTCTAGTGTACAAACAGCAAAATACTCTTACTTACTCACTCACTCTTATATACTCTTCTTTTTGGTTTAAAGATTACCCTTAGTAGGGTGCACGATGGCTTAATAGATAGCACATTCACCTCACACAGCCAGGGTTGGGGGTGCTATGTGTGCAGAGTTTGCATGTTCTCCCCTTGCTGCAGTGGTTTCCTCCAGGTACTCCGGTTCAGTCCAAAGACATGCATGGTAGGCTGATTAGCATGTCCAAAGTGTCCGTAGTGTATGAATGAGAATGGGAATGTGTATGTGAGTGTGCCCTGCAATGGATTGGCACTTTGTCCAGGGTCTACCTTGTGCTCCATGCTCCGTGGGATAGGCTCCAGGTTCCTTGTAACCCAGGAGGATAAGCAGTAGAGAAAATGGATGGATGGATGGATTCGGTCCCTTAGTTCATGATGGGTTGAAGCCATCACCACACTTGAACGAACCAAATAATTGATACGTTTGGATTGGTTTTAGTTATTAATAGTGTTTATTTAAAAGGTCAATAGATTACAGTTAGTAGTGCTGGTTAGTTTTCAGGTTGAGAAATACAGGAACTGCCCATAGCACAAACTAAACTACTGTTATATACTGTTCATTCCATCCTTTCTTCATCATCAGGTCACCAAAAATTTATTTTGGCCACACTATTTCTCTATATTAACAATTAAATTGCTTGACTTGGTAGTTAGCCCATTAGTCACCAAAAAAAATCCACAAGATTTGACCATCCACCCACTATGATATGACGTAATAACACTTGCCAGTCACAATGTTACATAATTCTCATAAGTTCTAACAATATTCCAGCTCCTGTTGTTGCTTAAAAGACTGCAGCAAAACTTCTACAGTAACACTACATTCACTATATAGCCAAAGTTTGTGGACACCTGATCAGCACAACCATATGTGGTTCTTTCCCAAACTGTCACAAAGTTGGAAGCACACAGTTGTATAGGACACCCCTGTATGCGGAAACATTACAATTTCCCTTCAGTGGAACTAAGTGGCCCAAACCTGTTCCAGCATGACAATGCCCCTGTGTACAAAGCGAGCTCCATGAAGACATGGTTTTCCAATGTTGGAGTGCACAGAGCCCTGTCCTCAACCCCACTGAACACCTTTGGGATGAACTGGAACTCTGACTGCACCCAAGACCTCCTCACCCAACATCAGTCGCAGACCTCACTGATGATCTTGTAGCTGAATGAACACAATACCCACAGCCATGCTCCAAAATCTAGTGGAAAGTCTTCCCAGAAGAGTGGAGGTTAGTTTAAAACATAAATCTGCAATGAGATGCTCAACAAGCACAGATGTGATGTTCAAGTGTCCAAATACTTTTGGCCACAAAGTGTATAATTTAAAAGGGGGGAAAAAATCACCTTAAATGTTAAAACAGTATAACTACACAGCATATTTTGACTCATTAAATTTATGAAAATTATTTTTCTATATTAATCATCCATCTTCTATACCGCTTACTCCTTTTCAGGGTCACGGGGAACCTGGAGCCTATCCCTAGGAGCATCGGGCACAAGGCAGGGTACACCCAGGACAGGGTGCCAATCCATCACACAATCATAAACTCCACTATCAGAAAGACACTAGGTGAAAATGGCATACATGGAAGAGTGGCGAGTTGAAAACCACTGCTAACCCATAAGAACATTAAGACTCATCTGAATTTTGCCAAAATACACCTTGATGATCCTCAAACCTTTTGGGAGAACGTTCTGTGGATTGATGAGTTGAACGTGGAACTGTTAAGAAGACAGGAGTCCCGTTACATCTGGCATGAACCAAACACAGAATTCCACAAAAAGATTATCAATCCTACGGTCAAGCATGATGGTGGCAGTGTGATGGTGTGGGAATGCTGTGCTGCTTCAGGGCCTCGCAACTTGCAATAATTGAGAGAAACATGAATTCTGCTCTCTACCAGAAAATTCTAAAGGAGAATGTCTGGTCTTCAGTCCATAAATAGACACTCAAGCACAACTGGATTATGCAGCAAGACAAAGCATAGGAGTAAATCCACTTGGCTCAAAAAAAAAAAATTTATTATTGTTTTGGAATGGCCTAGTCAAAGTCCTAACTTGAGTCCACTGACTTGAGATGCTGTGGCAGGACATTAAACGGACAGTTAGTGCTTGAAAACCCTCCAATGTGGCTAAACTAAAGCAGTTCTTCAAACAAACAAAGAAGCAAATAAATAAATACAAACAAGGCAGCATATATGTCGCCGAAATATGGAAAGATCCAATATATGGGTTGGAAAATAGCTTTTGTTACAGACATTTTGTGTGTGTGTGTGTGTGTGTGTGTGTGTTACGGTTGTTTTAGGAAGTGCCACAAGAGGACAGTGTAGGCTAACCCACTTCATGCTTACACCTGGACGAACTCGTGTCATTCTCTAATGGCTTTGTTTCTAAATGGAAATCTATAACAGAACAAACCTGACATTGCAGAATGGTCCATAACATTATAATGTACACGGGTACATTCAAACCATGATAAAGGTCATGAAAATGTATTTTAAGGCAAACGTGTTTATATTTTGCCAAATATGCATTGTGTTCCTTCCACTAATAAAAATAATAATGATACCTTCTGGAAAATTATCCTCAGGATGAAGTGAGCCCAAGGTTTTCCCCCAAGCAAACATACTTTAGAGTATCAACAGCTTACTTAACACTGCATTTAATGTTTCTTTCTTGAAAGACACGTTTTGATAGAAAATCACTCAGTTATTCATGAAAATAAAGAAATCTTTTGGCAACGCTGCTGAAAAATCCAGTTTATCCTGCCAGCTACTAGCTGCCTAAACACTGGATGAACTGGTCGAGCTGGTAGACCGTCTTTGCCAGATGTTAGAAAGGAAATCGCTTCTGAATTGCTGCTCCTAATGCTACACACATAGAAAATAGCACAATAGTAAGGCAGTTTGAAAACCGCACATATGCTTTAATCAAATTAATCGGTAAGAAAGAAGCTGGAAAATTGACCAGCAGGCAAAGATGGTCTACCATTCTGACCATTTTTCAGTGTGCAGATGTTTCTTTACTTTTTACAGCTATAGTTAAACTGATTTACTGATTTATTTTTATTTTTTTTTCTGTACCAAATCTTGCAGTACACATTAGTTCACGTTTACATTCTAGCCCAGTCTCTGTTCTCTATTCATTGATCACCTTTCTGTTCACTAGGCATGTGGGTATGTGAGTAGTAAATATTATGTATGTTTTTCTATATGGTGTCCCTCCTTTTGGTTAACCACATGAAATCTTGCAAGGGTTTATTGCACAAAATCATAGCCATACTGCATTAGTGCCACGTTTGCGTCTTCACAGGAAAAAACATCTATAGTTCTCTAAAAAACTATAGTCAGGTGTTTAAATGATGGGTTAAATTCCGAGTAACTGTTGCAACACGTTCACATAATCCTTATTACATGGAACTAGGGTAGTGACACGCTGTATGGATGTGTGAGACAGAAAGAAAGAAGCACCACAAAAATCTATATTTTATATTTATTTAAAAGTAAGACCTTTTCACAACAGACACTTACAGCTCCACACACAACTGCAAAAGCCTTTGAGCGATTCTTTTATTATTTATTTTTTTTCCAAACAAATCACTCCTAACACCATTTCAACCAAGTAAAGAATCAGGATTTATTACATAATTTCATCAGGTGAAATACTGAGTCATCCACTCATATTCATAAAATAAAATAAAAAAAATGATATAATAGCAGGTATTGAATGCACCTTGCCCACCAGTTCTGTCCAGGGATACGGGTCAATCCTAAACGAAATTTGTGTCCTTTTACCAAATCTACACAAAGCTTTTGATTTGATTTGAAGTGTTATACATTTGAGATAACAAATATCCTTTTCTGGTTTCTTCTGTTCAAGTAAAGAAAAAGATATATTCGTATTTCCCCTTGACACACTGTGTATTGGCAATGTGTCGTCATGTTAAGTAGTGCACACTTGCATATGACTGTGTTAAAAGATAGTGGACTGTTATTGCCTACTGGGATGCGATGGATGAGAGAGGTGCATTCATCTGAATACAGACCGACTTAAAAGAAGAAGAAGAAGAAGAAGAAGAAGAACTCCAACAAGCATGAGATACCCACGAACAAAATTTTTAAAAAAATGTTTATGGACAAGAAAAGTACAACTATCGAGAATACCATTTGCATGTTTTATTATTATTTATAATAATAATCCATTTAAATAACCAAAGAAACAAACACTGACATACATATTGCTGTTTTTGTCATCGTTTTCTGCCTTTAGAACAGTTAAAGCAATTACAAAAGAGAAACCATTGGCCAGAAAGCAGGACATGTACAGAGGGCTTTAAAGATGGCTTGATCGATATAGTTCAAGGACTCACGCAGACTGGATAAAACTCAGTCTTTACACACACTTTTCTTTTTTTTTTTTTTGGTATGTACTGATTTCCGCCTATTAAACTCTCTCCCTTGCTTCAAAACACTTGTATTCTGAACAGATCCTTAGCAGACTTGAAAATCCCCAACATAAATAAGTGATAAAGAATAATCCTTCAAAATCTTCAAGTCAGCAACTATTCCGCTTTGTTCTCTTCAGTCTCACGACAAAAATCGGCAGAGGTCTCCACACCCCGTCCCATCTGCTTTTCCAAAGGAATGTTTAAAGTAAACAGTTTACTCAGAAATATTGCAATTGATATTCTTTCTTCACAACCAGAAATTAGATGTGTTTTTGGGATATTACAGTTAAAATCCACACAGGCATCCATTACGGTCCTTTTAAAAAAAAAAAAAAAAAAAAAAAAAAGGTTGAATGTAGGAGGAATCCCGTTTTGTTTTAAATCAGAGTGCAGTAACAATAGTGCATCTGGTTCTGTGTCTGGCAATCGAGGCCCACCCCATGTCGAAGGGACCCGTGCACATCTGGCTTGGTTACGTCTCAGATGAAACTCCGCATAAAGAGACATTTATTAACAAGCCATAAAAAGTACACTATAAAAAGTCATACATAGGCATCATTTCCATTTTAATACCACAGTGTCTGCCCCAATAAAAAGCAGTATTGCCGTGTAAAGGGTTTGAGGCTGAACCTAATATGGCTAGAGTTTGTCCTCAGGTCCACACTTCTGTGTTCTGACTTGATTGCTTTCATTAATGCTTGTGTGACTCGCTCACACAGACAAAAAATAAATCCCTGACATCAACTTCAGCGAAGTGTGTATGTGTGTGTTTTTAATATACATAGAAAAAAAATGTAAAGGTTTGCAACATGCCAGGTAGAGATAGAAGAGGTCCGCCTTTAATAATACATGATTGTTTCTTTTCTGTCAGACACTGAGGAATTCAGCAGGACACAATATACAACTGGACAATATAAACACAGGTCATAAATACAAAAGGCGTATCGTGTAAATGTTAAGCTGGTTTTGAAGACATGTGCTTGATTCTGTAGTGTCCGATCCCAAACTGTGTACCGAACAGGGATGTGAATTTTCACACATCTCAATCCCTTTTGTGAACAAACAGGAAATCACCCCCCCTCTCTCCCCATTCACCCCCCAGACTGTTGTAGAATGGTCTTCTATTCTGTGGCTGGATGTCTCAACTCTTGTCCTCGCTGTTTGATTCATACATTTTCAGTCCAGGCTGTTTTTTGTAGCTGAAATGGCGTGTGGGCAAAAATAGTCACAAACACTTCAAACAAAACAAAAACAAAAACATTTCCCTTTTGAGATGTTTAAATAAAACGAGCAAGATAGCCCTTGAGAGTTCTCGGCTCCGTAGAGATGAGGTTCTGGGTCCGTCCCGTATAGGGGACTTGTTGGTTAAGAGTGCTGAGCTGAAAGGGCTAGTGAACAAGTGCTGAGCTGTGTTTCTCAGAGAGCCAGCAGGGTAGGCGAGTTGAGCGAGTCTGAGGATTGATCCCCGCTGCTACTGCTGCGCCGGTGGGCTTTGGAGCACGACTCGGAGGAGGGCGAAGGGCTTTCTGGCTCCAGCATGTTGGGGTAAGTGAAGATGAGACTAGGGTTGCTAGGAGTGGACACCGGAGTGGAAGCAGCAACCACAGGAGTGTTGAGGCTGTCTCCGTCTGAGCAGTACATCCCACCACCCAGGCAGATGGGCTTGATGACGGAGTGCTGGCTCTTGACCTGGTTCTCCTCATCGTCCTCCATGGGCTCCTGCTTCACTATGATAGGACTGTGTGTGTTGAGCGCAGGTCGGGATGCTAGGTTAGGACGGTGCATGGTGGTTAGTGGCAGAGGGGCGCACTGCTCGGGTAGGGAGGTCTGGTGACGCTCCTCTGGGGGAAGTTTACACACGGGGTTGTGAGCCACGAGCATGAACTCCAACTTGTCCTTCTCCTTCTGGAGCGTCTCAATCTCTTTCTGCAAGTCGGCCTTTTCCTCCTCCAACTTCTCGGTTTCCTTCATTTTAAAAAAAAAAAAAAAAGAAAAAGAAAAAAAAGCACAATCAGTTAAAGGAAAATTTGAACAAAAAAAATGAAAAAGTGAAAAATACTTTGCCCTTGCACTTTGTGAAACACTAGTTTCCAAGGCAACCGACTTCAATAGAAGGATTTAGAGGATTGTACTCTTTTTGCTGTAAATGTTATTAGATGCAATCAAAGCAAGAACATGTATTAGAAGGTTCTTTTTGGCAGATTAGTCAAAAATTTGTTTAAAAAAAAAAAAAAAAAAAAAAACCACCTCACTCTTGTTCAATGTAGTGAAAGAACAACGGGCAGACACTAGCTAGCTTTTCTTGGAAAAAAAAATAATAACATATACACACATTTTATATACATATATACACATATACATACATATATATATATATATATATATATATATATATATAGCTTCTTGTGACACACAGAAGCAGCAACATGTACCAATAAAAGTGTTTTAATGTGCCAAACAGGATGTGTGTCGTACCAAACAGGACGTAATGTTAATATATCTGTTCTGATCATTTAAAACTCGGATAAACTAAAAAGCCATTAGCACATTTTAAAAGCTAATATGTTAGCAAGTCTGCCCCCCCCCTTTGTTGATCAGGACCAGCACCCACTACAAGTGAACAAAATTAACAATAGTGGAGCTTATGATTATTTGGAGCTGAGGTTTACACTGGCACTGCCCTAACTGGTTTAGCCATCTCTCTGCACTAGCATAGATTTAGCAAAACAAGCTAGGTATTTTACCTTACACTACCAAGAGCTGTAGCTGTTAACTTCAACCAACATATATAGAAGACATAAAGAGTCCACAAGTGTATGATGTTCTAAAAGAGCAAAATTATTGACCTCATGTCTTCTTATTAAAAAACCTCAGAACACCAGATCATTTTAACAAGTTAGCATATCAATCAGCCTTATTAACAGT
Source organism: Ameiurus melas (assembly GCA_012411365.1). Taxonomy (NCBI): domain Eukaryota; kingdom Metazoa; phylum Chordata; class Actinopteri; order Siluriformes; family Ictaluridae; genus Ameiurus; species Ameiurus melas. The sequence goes on from CM022761.1 coordinate 23,956,871, forward strand.
TTATTCTGAGGGATATTTAATCGAAACCACTGAGATAAAACCTTTTAAAACCTTACAAAATCATACATTTCTATGAATGTGTGACACCTGGTCAAAAAGTCATTTCTGAACTTCCTGATATTTTGACAATACACATTTATGGTCTAATGTTACGAAGCTCTTTTTGTTCAGAAAGTACCCTTAAAATAATACGGCCATGATACATTTACTTTGGCCTCATATCAACTCGTGGACCATTTAGACCTTATGAAGATGATATCCGACACGGTCTCAGATGATATCCGACACGGTCTCAAACAAACAAACCATTCTTGCTGTTGACACTCCCTTATGAGGTCATTTAGTGGTATACAACCTAAGTACAAGTTCTAAATTGGTAGCTCTAAATCTTATTGGGTTTATTGCGCAAGTATGCTTCTCCAGTCTGCCTGTGGGGCGTTAAGCGAAGTCAGATGGCTCGGCTAGACGATGATAGAGTATTCTCTTCCGTCTGAGTGCCTTGACTTCATGCCATTGGTATGAGGAAGAAGGAAGCTAAAAGCAAAGTAGCCACCACAATTACAATGAAAGATACAGGGCTTGAGAGATCAAAGATTCGTGATTGTTCCTTATTTGGCAAAGTATGAGGAGGATAAAGATAGCAGTGTGTAAGGTCTAATGGCTTGTGTGGTTTCCTCTTCAGACAAAATGACATTCGTTCTTGCCCCCTTGTAGCACATTCCTCTCGCATGACACTTGAAAGATGGCATTGTTGGGATAATTAGTTCAAATCACAGCTTGTACTTTCTTTCAAAGGAGACATTCCCATGTTCTACCAGACAACACTGGTGTGTTAAAAGGCATAAAGGCCACACAGGCTTTGTAGCAGGCAAGATTAACTAAACATGCTTAGCTACATAATGTCTTTACTTAAACAGGTCAAGAAGCTGAAGACCAGATGGGGTCAAGGTACTGGATTATTCAGACATTGCGCAGAGATTCAAACCATTATTTCCCCCCCCCTAATGGTGCTTTGACAAAGATGCTTCTTTGCAGACATTTTAGATATTCTCTTATATATGATTTTTAGACTGCAACACGAGTGGGTAAACTCACCCCTTGCAGCATTTCGGTCAGCTCTCGCCTACGGTTACGGCACTTAGCAGCAGCCAGCTTGTTCCTTTCTCGCCTCACTCTCCTTTTCTCCTCTTCTTCTGGTGTCAACTGTATGCACAACAGAAGCGATGAACTCTCACGTAGACACAGAAACAGCTTCTGACATCTATTTATTATGTGTCATAATACACTGCATTGCTCTATGTACATGAACAAAAAAAGTAAGACAAAGCACAAACCTGTTCATCTCTCTTGCGTCGTCCTCGGGCGTCGCCGATGGAGCGGATGACCCCTGGGCGCGTGAGGGCTGTGTGGCCAAGGAGGCCATGACCGCTGGGCACCGAGAGGCCGTACGGGTTAGAGCGCGAGTATGGGTTAGACATAGAGGTGATGACTGTGGGCTGGACCATCCACTGTAGGTCCTGGCTGGTGGTTATGGCATTAATGGTTGGAATAAAGGCACTGCTAGAGCCAGGCATGTCAACTCTGTACTTCTGAAAAGAGAAAGATAGAAGGAGAAAAAAAAAAAACATGTTTAATCAAAACAGAGATTCCTCTTAAGAGCTTAATCCTCTTCAAGCCATATGCATTTCCATACAATTTGTGTCTGAATTTTGTGATGACTCATCTTAGTTCATGAACCCTTTATCTGTTTCATGCACTGTAGTCATTGCAGCGTAATGAATCACCACATGGTGCAACACCACTGACCGTGTTTCCCTTACTAGTGACACACTGTACGAATTGTGGGAAAGCCCATACTATTTCCACATGGTGGTCTTTTAGGGTTAAGATAATGACCTTATTGATCATATTGAATCGTCGGTGTATCGAAATGACACAGATTGGCGTCATGCACTTTACAGGATGACTCCCACAACGCGGAATCAGGAAAGTTATTCAGTACAAAATGAAATAAAACCAGTCTAGGTTGAAAACTGCATATTACTAAATGAAAATTTCAGTGCATTGTGTGCTCTTTTAAAAATGTAAAACAGACTGGGCTGGTGCTAGTGGGGTGGTGGTGCTGGCGGTATCAACAATTCTGGGGTCCATCAGCTGTAGGACCACGAAATGTCCTTTAACATGTCCTAATACATTTAGTGTACAAATAACAATATAAAAGCCTTTTTTCAGTCATGATAACTGGAGCAATATTGTTGCAGGAGGCTCAGAATGACTAGCTACACACCTTGAAACAGATATTTTGCCTTAACTTCAGGTTTGAGTAACAATTTTTAAGCTACTCTTTCTTTCTTGTGAGGGCAGTGTTTGCTCAGGGGTTAAGGCTCTAGACTTAAACCTCTACAAAAGGTTTGGAGTTGAAAGCCTGGCACCAACCAGCTGCTAACCTTCATCTGCTCAGCTCACTTTGGCAATCACTTTAGATGTATTAATTTTTTTTTTTTAAAGAAAGAAAAAGAAAAGCCTCTATCTCAAACAGGACATTTTATTCTAGATTTTTGATGTAGATTTAGAAAATGCACTTTTTATTTATTCACAGTTTTCTTTATTCACTCTGTAGCCTACATCGTCTCCTTTCAACGTAGGATAATCAATTTAGTCGATTATGCTTCACTTTTGACTGGCTTATTTATTATTATTCTTTATCTTCAAATGTGAGCATGAATATGACAGAATTAACTTCTAATCAGCTATATTAAGGTGGCTGTACATAAAACCCATGATGGATTTCTTTTAAAGATGCAGTAATCTTACACGAGTCCACTTTAGATATTACAGTAAAGATTTGTTTACACACACACATATTTATTTATATATATATATATATAAAAAACAATAAAACATTTTTTTTTATTGAAAAATTAAATGCTGTAGTTTAAAAAGAAAAAAAAAAGTAGTTTTTGACCCTGATTTTGTTGGATGAATGAAACAATCAGATATTTCTTGTAAAAATACAATAACTGTAGTGTTGCTTACTCATTAACTTGTTATGAAAAGCGGATTAATGTGTAACAGTGCAGAGTGAAGTGGTGTGGTTTCTTATCTAGAGCTGACTCACGCTATGGGCGAGTATAAAATGTTTATTCCAGTAAATCGGGAAGTCTATTATATTTAGAAATGCAGCGTTCCCGTGTTCCTCGTCACATCGCACTTCCGGTCTGGAAGTTCTATTTTACGGCCGACGCGCGCTCGAGTGTTTAAGTAAATAAACAGAGTCGCTTTTTGTATTCTTTTGTCATCTATGGCATATTCCACCTGTTTGACTAAAAATGTATAGTAAGTAAAAATGCAATAAGCATAATAGTATTCACTATACGGGGCAATAACTTAACGGCTTACACTGGAGAGAGAAAAAAATAAAATAATAATCTCATGGAAGAACTATAGAACAAAACTACTTAAAATAGGCCAACACATTTCTGTTCAACAGTGTCAAATTAGGAAATTCCCAGAAAATAATCCCGTTCTATCAGGTGAAGCCTGCCTGCACTACTTCCCAGCCGTTTCCGATAAGCACTTGAACGCTGCATAATGGCTGGACCCGACCCTAAACACTTCCCATCCGCAGAGCCTGGACACATGTGAGGACTTCCTCGCATTCACACATCCCACAAGCGTTTGTAGCGGAAAGGTATTTAGACGGACAACATTTACCGAAAGTGGGCTTGCGCTGGAGCGCGTCATTTCTGGAAACGCGTAAAAAAAGATGGACTTGATTCCGAGCCAATGGCCGCGTCCCAAACCGCGCACTAGCCTGCCTACCTACCTACCTTATTAGAGACCAGCCCGTGTCAAAAATAACAGCCTGCGCACAGGTAACACATCATTCTGGCGTATTACTACGTCTATACTGTAGATTTTAAAAAAAAAGGAATTCATCAGGAATTCAACATCTAGGGCTACCAGTTTGCATACCGATTCCCTGATAATGTTCCCCTTCTTTTCGCGTGTCCAGTCTCACGCGAACCAAACGGGAGCGCGCGTGCACACACACACACAAACACGCGTCTCCTCCAATGCTACATTTCGCACATACATGAAAGAAATCCAAAGTTTATTTCCAACTAACATCACTTTGTCCCTCAGGCCCGAGAGTAGGACGTTTGTAGGGATAAGCTTTCCGGAAATGACGCACACGACGGTGTACAAACTGCTGTTCTTCGGAAGGTTTCGGCTGAAGTAACACCGAGTTATTTAGAACCTCTGAATATGAAAATCGGCGTGGTCATGAGTGGGGACTGCATTTCTGGAGCAGAAGGATTTCGATCAGAAGCTGATTTCGATCCGCTGTTATTATGAGATGAGATGATCGGAGAGCACAACCTGTTGATTTGGGCCCCAGTGCACAGAGGAGCCTATTTAACTCCAGGGAGAGGGGCACAAACAAACAAAACAAAAACCCTCACACTTTTTTTAAGGAGAAAAAAATCGGAATATTTAGTGTTGTATTAATAAATAATCAGATTTACTAAAGATAGAGGCGTTAGTATTACTAACAGTTTGTGTGCTACTACTATTATTATTATTATTATTATTATTATTATTATTATTATTATTATTATTATTATTATTATTATTATTATTATTGTGCACTCGTATTTATGAGAAAGGTTAAACAGTGCGTCAGAGACTTTGGTTTCAGATGGATGTGTGACTTCAGTGTCAGAGTTCAATTCCGTTTTTAGGATGATGTCTGTGGTCAGTGTGTGGAGCCGGTTACTGTTTCGTTATTGTTCAGTGAGTAAGTATTGGGACTGATGGAGATCAGAATGTGGTCATTCAGTGAAGTGAGCGTCATGTCCACGTTCACACACTCAGACCTGCTCGGGGCAGGGGGGAGGGGGACGGGGTGCCAAAACTATTGAACACTAAACTTTTAGAATGGCTTCGGAAGAAACCGTGTCCTAGTGTGAACGGAAAGCCTGTTATTTTGCGATTATTATTATTATTATTATTATTATTATTTATTATTATTATTAAGAAAATTTCCTATCTAGGTGTCCATGTGGAGATCATTGCTGTAGGAGAGTGAGAGCGAGGTGCTGTTCAGGTGAGAACGTAGTGTGGATCAAGTTCATGTTCAGTAAGATCGGACTTTACCTGGTATCCGGAGGCTGAGATCGGACTGCCGCCTGTTCCGCTTGTGAACGAGTCCACTCTCACCGGGGACGCGCCGCTGCTGCCGCAGTACTCCTGGTACATTATCCAGAGGGACAAAAAATAATAAAAATAAATAAATAAATAAATAAAAATGTATTTATAAAAAAAAAAAAAAGCTGAAAAGTTTCACAGGTTCAAAGTAAGTTCCGACACTGAGTCTGCGTCTTCTTTGGAGGAAAGGGGGGAAAAGAAAAAAAAAAAAGAAAAAGCACTTCCAAGTAAAGCGACTGTCCTTATCAACAGAGCTTAACAGTACTTCATTAAAGTTAGATCAAATATCCAAATTATTATAGCAGCTCTAAACCATCCAGGTCCTAGGAGTCACCTCAAATGACGTTTTATTAGAGGCTCTGCAAGAGTTCATTTGGTCCAGTACACAGGTTCGGATTAAAAGCTGTTACAGGTAGTGACTAACAGCAGGCTGATTAAGTTGTTCTGCGAGAGAACCCATCAAATGAAAATGTCTCTTGTGCACCTACTTTCTGGAATGAACTCAGTGCTGGCGCGCTCCAGTCCTGTTCCGTCCCTACTAAATGACTCACAGTACTGCCTTCTGCTTTGTAGGTTAAAAAAAATAAATAATAATAATACCAAAAAAAAATCTCAGAGGTTTTTGCCGAAGGATGACTCACTTTAATGGCACTATAGTGCGTTTGCGAGCGTTTATCAACGCCAACCTGCGTCCACACGCAGCGGGCTGAACCAACTGCTCGCTGAAATAGGGGGGAATGCCGCTGATAGGTACAGGAAGACTGACGAGTAACGTGGTCGGTGATGTGCATGATCATTTTAATCAACTATATAAGAAAATCTAAGACTAAACACTACGTGTATTGTATATCGAAATATATATGTATATATGTGTCTATTTTTTTTTTATATAGAAAAGCGAATACGAGCGCGGTCCTTGTACATCCGCGTCTCCCCCTGTGGAGTCTGAGTTGGTATCGCCGGCCATTGACGTGTGTTTCCAAAAATGGGCAGTTGCGTCAGCGCAGACGCGGGTTCGGGTTTCCTTGGTGAAGCAGCGTCAGGGATTCCCTCCCTCCCGCTCTCTCCTCTCTCTCTCTCTCTCTCTCTTTCTTTTTCTCTAACCCCCCCCTCTCTCTTTCTCTCTCTCTCAACCCCCACTCTCTCTCTCTGTCTCTCAACCTCCTCTCTCTCACTCTCTCTCTCTCTCTCTCTCTGTCTCTCAACCTCCTCTCTCACTCTCTCTCTCTGTCTCAACCTCCTCTCTCTTCTCTCACCCCCCCCTCTTTTTCTTTCTCTCTACACCCCCCAGCTCCAGCTCTGACTTCTTTCAGGCCGGGTCCACAGCGCAGTCCCGTCCATTTAACAGCAAAATCTCCAGCTCTAGATTTCCTCTCACTGCTTCTGTTCACGTTAAATGCACTCAGTGCTTTTCCTCTAGGTTATATGGCCAGCCGGAAGATGGTAATGGAGCTATGAGGCAATTATATACACTTACAACCTGAACTGCTGTATGGATATGGTTCTGATTAGAGTTTCATGTGATTTTGTTTATTATTTTATTTTATTTTGGAGAGCTATTTTGGGGAACCATTTGGGACTGTTGTGCATGATGCCTTGATTCCAAATTTGACCATTGATGTTTTCTTTTTATCATAGATAGATAGATAGATAGATAGATAGATAGATAGATAGATAGATAGATAGATAGATAGAAGGAAAGAAAGAAAGAAAGAAAGAAGAAAAGTCCACCAGAGAAACCTCAGTAACCCTGGGGAATTGAAGATGACTTGGCAAGAGGAATGGGCCAAAATTGAACCACAATGCTGCAGAAAGCCGCAAAAAATTCTCAACACTTTAACTGATTTATGTATTTGTTTATGTTTATGAATGAATGTTACATTTATGGCATTCGGTAGCTTCCCTGGGCTCACTGCAATTTAGTGGTTAGCACCTTCTCATCACACCTCCAGGGTTGGGGTTCAATTCCCGCCGCAGCCCTGTGTGTGGAGTTTGCTTGTTCTCGCCGTGCTGCGGGGGTTTCCTCCAGGTTCTCCGGTTTCCTCCCCCAGTCCAAAGACATGCATGGTAGGATGATTGGCATGTCCAAAGTGTCCGTAGTGTATGAATGGGTGTGTGAGTGTATGTGTTAGTGTGTCCTGTGATGGATTGGAACCCTGTCCAGGGTGTACCCCGCCTTGTGCTCAATGCTCCCTGGGATAGGCTCTCTGTGACCCAGTAGGATAAGCGGTATAGAAGATAGATGGATGGATGGATGGATGGATGGATGGTAGACGCCCTTATCCATAGCGATTTACATTTATCTAATTTATACAACTGAGCAGTTTGGCAGTGTTGGGATTTGAACTCACAACCTTCCAATCAGTAGTCCAGAATCTTGGGTGGCTGTGGCTCAGGTGGTAGAGCGGATTGTCCACTAATCGTAGGGTTGGTGGTTCGATTCCCGGCCCACATGACTCCACATACTGAAGTGTCCTTGGCAAGACACTGAACCCCAAGCTGCTCCCAATGGTAAGTTAGCGCCTTGCATGGTAGCTGTGCTACCACTGGTGGGTGAATGGGACACAGTGTAAAGCACTTTGGATAAAGCACTATATAAGTGCACCATTTACCATTTATCTTAACCACTGAACTATCACCTATCATATTTATAAGAACAAAGTCAAAATACATTCAAAGTGGATATTTGCACTGGAATAAAATTTATATTAAATAACAAAAACAACAAACTGTCCAAATAATTATTTCCCCTCACAGTGGATAGATGCATACACTATATGGCCAAAAGTTTGTGGACACCTCACCATCACACCCTTGTGCTTTATAATAACCTCCACTCTTCTGGGAAGGCTTTCCACTAGATTTTGGAGCGTGGCTGTGAGGATTTTATGATCAATCAGCCACAAGAGCATTAGTGAGGTCAGGGACTGATGTTGGGTGAGGAGGCCTGAGGTGCAGTCAGTGTTCCAGTTCATCCCAAAGGTGTTCCAACTTTGGCAAATCATATCTTCATGGAGCTCGCTTTGTGTACAGGGGCATTGTCATGCTGGAACAGGTTTAGGTCCCTTAGTTCTAGTCAAGGGAAATTGGAATGCTACAGCAAACAGAGACATTCAAAACAGTGAATTGTCTTTGTGCACTGGTTATGGGAATATAGTTGGCCATGTAGTGTAGGTAGACACACACACACACACACACACACACACCACTTAATCTCATTTCCACCCATAAAGTTATAGCTGGTAGATGCCCGAGGCAGCACCGGAGGTTAGATGAGATGATAAAGATGATATTTAATTTCTACTATTATTAAAATTTAATAACAGCCATGTTTTGGGAAAGAGAAATAGATCTGATACTGGACAACACGGGGGAGGCATAGAGGTCACCGGGCGTGCAACAAGGTTTACTGGAGAAGCAAAAAATATTACCTCTAGCATCTCTGGTTATGGTTATGATTAATGTCAAAGCCATGACATATCACGCTGCATCGATTCTTAAGAACAGTGACTGTCTGCTATCAGGCGTAAATCTAATAAACCTGATCGAGCTTGTCGGATGGGCTGATTATCCAGATGAATTTGGTGCTTGTGGTTATGTGAGGATACACACACTTGCAAATTCTCTTTAAGGAGGGAACCTGAATGAAAAAGCATTGAAAGCAAGGCAAAATGGATGGCTGCTGGATCCAGTTTAGTGGACATGATCCTGTAATCATAGTGTGACAAGGTGCATAATAAAATGTTTGCACAACAAGGCCATTATACCATGCACTGGAATGAACCCTTTACTGCATGATGTTGCCGTATGGAAACAATTTAGCAGCTACCCCAGTCCCTACATTGTTTTTCAAATTAAAAAAATATATTTTTGAACTAATTCAAGTAATACAAATCCAAATTCAGGGTTGTTTTTTTTTCATGCAAATGTAACAATTTGTGCAGTAAACGGTTAATCAGTCAGGACTTTTTAAACTTGCTGCCCCATCATCATATTGATTCAAAATAACCAGACCTCACATGAGGTTTAGAGCCACTGATAAATATTCATGTTGGTTCCACCCCTTTTGGAATGACAACATTGTGATTAAAGGATTAACTCTCTAGGGCAGATATCATCAGACGTATTCCTGGATGTTTAATCTGATAAACCATTTACCTTTATATGCACATGCATGAATGCTGCACACGTGCACACGGACCATAAAAGGCAGAGAAATCACAACCATGTAACAAATGATCACAAAATTATCAATAATAATAAAAAAAGACTTCTTGTATGCATCATATGTATTCTTAGTCTAATATTATTATTGTTAGTTTTTGTCAGACTGGAAAAAGAATCTAATGAACATTTCCTACACTCTACAATAAAGTTTATTACTCAGATTGTTCAGTATTCAGCACCTTTGCACTGACCAGCCTGGCTGTATGACCGTCTCTGTCTAGAGGCCACAGATGCCTGGCGGATTACAGAGTGGTAAGGACAGCTGATATAAATTAGCATCTCGACTATTCCTTTGTATTTTATTTGCACGTTTCCATGGTAACGCAAGCTTTGCGGTGCCAAACAGCAGAGAGCCAGAATGTGAACATTCCCCAGAATTATGAGACTCCACCGAGAGTAAATGGATTTATGTAGCAACGTTTCCTTCCACCGATTACTAAAATCACGTTACAGGAAAGTTTGACACACTGCAGTGGTTCACGTCTTGTACACGTCATCTGCCTGGTGTAGCACATGTACCACATTCCTACAGCGAATGACCTCATTAATGAACAGAGAAGGTGCTCTTTGAAGTGTGCTAACCTTAAGAGAACATGAAAAGTGAATGCAGTATAAGAGCACACCGCCTGTCTTGTCCATATTAGAGTAGGACAGTATTATAAGTCACAAACATGCACCATATTTTCATTTAAAACAAGTCAGGAATAAAACACAATGGAGTGCTTATTCCTGTGTTTTATTCCTCTTCTGCTGCCTTCAAGTCAGAAAGGATGCAATTATGAGGTGAGCACACTTGAACGTTGCGGGCGTGTCAATAATGAAAAGTCATAGCGGTTCATTTAGCATGTTAGCTGTTCAGTTTTTCATTTTCTTTCAGCCAGGCTGAATGAATATCTTGTCATCGATGTAAAATAAATGAAGTAAAAACTACTGAATTGTTTCTTACGCCGTCCCCAAAACTACTCGAACACACGCCACATTGTAATCGTCACCTACGAACTTCTGAGGAGGACTCGAAGGCAGAATTATATCAGAGAATGCTAAGTATTTTTATTTATTAAAGATCGTACTTTTTATCCATTTATAGTTACATCTAATGTTGTTGAACGTCCACTAACCACTTAGTTCCTGTTATCACTTATGTTATAATAGCTATAAATCAGTTTCTATAAATCAGAAGGCCTCACTTTTTCTTCCTTTTAATAAGACTAACAAACAAAAAACCACATCTTATCATGTTAATGAGAAACCACTGTCCTGAAAACCTGGTACGTGTTAGAAAAGGTAAAGAAACAGATTTACCTTTGACTGTTACAAAGGTCTGACACTGGAGACTCCTCACATATCAACAGTGAGATTTTCTCTGTTAAACAACAAACACTTTTTAAAAATCAGTTTATTAGGTTATGTTGATCGTAGGGCAGACAAGTTCCTGCGAATGAGCCGTTACTATAGAAATGTTAACGTGTTAGAAACGCATTCATGCAGCTCTTGCATTATTTCTGACTGATGATCGGTAGCGTAGCAGAACTGGTCTAAATACATGTTTTTCTGGATTTTGCTTTGTATAGTACAGGGTGTCCCAAAAGCCTCCATACATATGGGACTGTGTTCACCAGTACCATGTCGGTTGTGCCTTCATTAGCGGATGTTGCTGGATGTCCACTTCTCAGTCTTTTTCAATTTGTTAATAAGTTTGGCAACAGTGTCGTGTGGGATGTTTCCTGTTTCCTGCTTCCTGATGCAGCCATGAGAATGATTTCAATACGTTCCTTGTGTGTTAAAGGCATTCTTAAAGGCTGGGAAATAATAAAAAATAAATAAATTATTTTATTTATATATATTTTTCTTATTTTGATTCTTTCTATCTCTTATTATTATTAACTGTATTTTATTATGATTTTTTTTTTACAGACAAATTGAAATCATGGCGAATTTCTTCCATAATGTGAAAACATTGAGAGGATGGCAAAAGCTAAAAAAAAAAAAAACCCCAAAAAACACAACAACAACAGAAAAATATGTATGACTTTGGAAATAACCTAAATAGGTCAGTTTGGATTTGAAGGTACTTTAAATAGTAGTTTAGTCTGCTCTGGGTTATAAATATTGTAATATACATGTCAAAAGTGATTTCATGATCATTACACACTCATTATTTCTGTATCACGGCATCCAATGACATAATTAACATCACCATTATGTTTAAGAAAAATCCCACCTTAACACATGCTCAGGACAAATGGCAACAACGTGTCCATTGAAAACCCCAAACCACTAGCTTGACAACTGAATCTGTTTGCGTATTTGTTTGTGAATGTAGGCCAACTTAATGGCCTTTCTCCAGTTACTCAATGTTGTCATGGAAGTTGGAATTCAACATGCAGCCGTGTCCTAATGTGCCCACCGAATGGACCCGTTTCGGCGACGTGAGACGTTTAAGTGCATCATTTCCACTTTGACAGCATGTCAGTAAACAGCAGTGCTCTTTATTTACCTTCTCCCCCAAATCGCTGAAAGGAAATAGTGATCTAAACTAGAAAGACGCCACTGGGGTTGTCTTTACCACTGTAATCGTAAGAACGTAACACGCTGGAACTGTGGTTTTTGAGAAAGTGTGAATATTACAAAGGGCCTGTGAGTTCCTGCTACAGTGGAAGGAAGTGCGTCACCAACACATGGCTGACTCGAAAAAAAAGAAAAGAAAAAAAAAACGACAGAGGTGGTGGAACGGTGTGCGGTGGCTACTTCTACAAAGCACAGGAGTACGATGGAAGAACTGAACGAATGGAGGAGAAAGAAGAGAGGTGGGGGGACTACAAACCAGGGCAGAAAAGTGTCAGCTCCACTATTTTAGCGACAGGGGTCTTCCCGTAATCTGGCACATTTGGTCAAGGGAACTATGACCCATCACATTCTGAGTGTGAAGCGGAGGAAAGAAACAGGGGCAACAACACTCCTTCGTTCACTATTTATTTCCTCTTCAGCTCCTTCAAGTTGTTTTTCAGCACAGGCATACAACGCAAAGGGGAAGTTTGTTTCCAGCTGCCGGCATCGTTGTTCCAAAAGATTTATAAGAATTAAAAACGGGATGGGGGTGTGTGCTTTGTGTTGTGGAATGCTAATGGATTTGTTCTAAACACTCTCTGATCTGATAAGGTTCCTGTAATGCCATCTGCATCCCGTCTCTGAGACCGTATAGCACACACAGCTGGAACGCAAAGTTAAATAAATGGGAAGGACACACAAAGGTACAATGTTCAGTGTTGAGAGAGGGGTGTTGGAATGGGCTTAGTTAGAAGCTGACAAAATCTTTTGTATGTCAATTTTCTATATTTGAACAATATACATATCACATTAAATTCAAATGATGTTTTGAATCTGTTTAACAAATGCACGTTTTGCCCATTTTTTTTTTTTGAGCGTTCTAGGCATAGGATTTGACTTTAAAAACATATAATTACAGGTTATAGTATATGAAATAAAATGTTTAAAACACAAATGTCAGAAATACAGATTTCATGTAAATAAGGCCAAAGGTGAAGCATCTGTTATCCTCATGGAGAAGTAAAAACTTTCAGCATCTAGCCAATCACAATCATCTAACATGCTCATGTCCATGGAGTAAAGGGAAGATATGTAGAGTCAAATGCAGTTAAAACATAAGATAACAGATTTCTATTGAAATAGCTAAATTCCTATTTTTAAGCAGCTAACTTTCACTATTAGTTGCTAATGTTGTCAGCAAGTTAATGTTAGCGCCGGCTAATCAGCTTGAACGATACATAAATACTTACGCTGGCTATATACCAATCATCAAGTATTTAACCTGACTGTAGAAAGTTACTGTAGTTGAACCTAAAAACATTTTTATTTACTTGACCACTCTGACCCCTTGGAGTCTCAAATGCTTCACCATTGGCCCAATGTACCTAAAATTTGTATTTTTGAGATTTGATTTTTGGAGATTTCTATTTAGGGGTCTGTTTTTTATTTTATTTTATATTTTAATCTAAAAATCATTGCACCAGTAATTTCAAGACAACATCAAAACAAAAGGAAAACCACTGGAAAAGTGTTCATTTATTAAATACACATGACATGTACAGTCCCCTCTGAAACTATTGGAACAGCAAGACCAAGTCATTTATTTGTGCTTTACACCAAAGACATTTGGGTTTGAGATCAAAAGATGAATATGAGACAAGTTATGTTAAACATCATAAAACATATAACCTTTTGTATCAGACCACCCCATTTTTTAGGCAAGCAAAAGTATAGGAACAGATACGCCTTGAAGGAAATTGAAGTAAATAACACAATATTTAGTTGCATATCCCTTGCTTGCAATAAATGCATCAAGCCTGTGACTCACTGACATCACCAAATTGTTGGTTTCTTCCTCTGTCATGTTTTTCCAGGCTTTCACCACAGCCTCTTTTCACTTGTTGTTTATTTTGGGGTGTTTTTTCCCTTCGGTCTCCTCTTCAGGAGGTGAAATGCTGCTCAGTTGGGTTAAGGTCTGCCGATTGACTTGGCCTGTCTAAAACCTTCCACTTTGTTGAGTTGGCAGTGTGTTTTTGATCATTGTCTTGCTGCATGATAAAGTTCCTCCCGACTAATTAGATTTCTCTGTAAACTGGCAGACAATGTTGCTGTAAACTTCTGAATTCATTCTGCTGCTACCATTATGAGTTTGCATCATCAATAAAGATTACTGAGTCAGAAGCAGCTATGCAAGCCCAAGCTGTGACACTGCCTCCACCATGCTTCACAGATGAGCTTGTATGTTTTGGATCATGAGCAGATCCTTTTTTTCTCCACACTTTGGCCTTTCCATCATTTTGGTAGCAGTTAATCTTTGGTTCCAGAACTTTTGTGGCTCATTTGTGTGTTCCTTTGAAAATCCCAATCTAGCTGAGTGGATTTCATCCTGTGGTATGTCGTCTATATTTGTGCTCTTGAAGTCTTCGTACAGTGGAATGTGATACCTTCACCCCTGCCCTATGAAGTTTGTTGGTGATGTCAGTAACTGTTGTTTTTGGGTTTTTCTTTACAGCTCTCACAATATTTCTGTCATCAGCTGCTGTTATTTTCCTTGGCCGACCTGTTCCATATCTGGTTGTTAGTACACCAGTGATGTCTTTCTTTTTCAGGATGTTCCAGATTGTTTTATTGGCATGCCCAACGTTTGTGCAATGGCTCTGATAAATTTTCCCTTTTGTTAGCTTCAAAATAGCTTGTTTTTCTGCCATAAACAGCTCTCTGATCTTCATGTTGGTTTATCCTTTTTAAAAAAAAACAACAACAAATGCAGTCTTCATAGGTGAAACCTAGGGCTCAGACAAAGAGTAGACATTCAGAGCTATTCATTTGTTAAACAATCTAACAGTCTAACAGAGCACGCCTAGGCAGCAAGAAACATCGATCAGTCAAATGTTCCAATATTTTTGATCACTTGAAAAAATGGGTGGGTTGAAACAAAATGTGTCATGTTCTAAGTTGTTTAACACATCTGGGTGTAAATATCAGGAAGTGAAATCTGAAATTCTTATCTGATTCTGATCTGTTTCATATTCATCTTTTGATCTCAAACCCAAATGTCTTCACGTGACAGTGTCCTATTTTCAACCTCTTACCTAGAAAACAGGAAGGTTGAAAAGAAATAGGAGGGCACCTAAGATTACTTCAGTAAGATGCCTTTTCCTGTTCTACATTGTGAAGGTAAGTATTGAGGTTAGAAATGGAGACATGCTGAAGACCAAAGCACAGCCTGTACTCCTCTAGTGTCCATTCCTTATGGCTGAATGGAGGCTTAATGCACGTGTGCACATGCGGAAAATCTAATTAGGCTGCCCAAAGGGGTTTTAGTGACAAACGAAGAATGACCATCACCTGACTGGGTATCTACTGCTCAGTCCAACGCTGTCCTCACGGGTATGACAACCATGTCAAATAAGCCATGTGCAGAGATCAACTTGTTTGATTGGTTCAGACACTTGATCAGAGCACAAGTACACACTTAGAAAATGTAGAACCCGTAATGGTTCTTTGGCTTTCCATGGTGCAGGAACCCATTGTACATGTAGGTTCTGTGTAGAATAATACTTCCTTATCAGGAAGGATTCCACTGAACTCTTTGTTTTGGAAGCTATTCAAGAAATGAGCTTCTTACCGTTAGGTATAGCTTCTGTTGAGAATTTATCACTGACTGCAAAAGAAAGAACAGTCAAAAGATTTGGATAGGACTATATTTGGTTCCAGCGACATCAATGCTACTCAAGTATCAGTCAGAATTCACACCACACTGCTAATTCACACCAAGCACAGAAACGATGACTTCTACTGCACCCGCTCACCCTTTTCCACCAAAAAAAGGAATGAAAGGAATGAAAATTAGCCTAGGCTACACTTCCATCGATATAATCTACAGCTAGTACTGTGAAAAGGTAGGTAAGCTTAACGCATTTTTAGAATCCTCATTACATACACGTGAGCACCTGAAAAAGCCAAGACTGATAATGTTTCTTGTGTTTCTATGATAAAATCTCACGTCGTTATAAACAGAAAAATACGAAAATGGTTATCTGATCTTGCCAGGCTTCACCAGCAAAACTCACGACACTAATAGTTAATAGGCCACTCAACTCCGAGTTAAATGAAAGGACAGTGATACAAATTTGCTATGATATGCACACTGTTTCTTACATTAGCTTGAAAGGAGAAGTAGCAGTGGAGTGCTTTATTTTTAAAAAAGTATTTTTTTTTTAATGAGAGATCTTTAGCATCACAGATTTTTTTAAAATATTAAAAACCGTACTGACAAACAGCTTAATGAGGCTTGAAAAAACCCTTTTTGTGTTTACACTGTATGTCTTAGTACTGAACAACAGTGTTTGTTCCACCCATGTCCCAAGAACACTGTAGAATCTAGCATAGAAAAACAATCTTTCATAATACCTTTGACGCTGAACTTAGCCATGGTAGGAACGAAGACCATGAACACGGTACAATGAGGTATTCTGCAGCCTTTATAATATTTTTCCTTGAGGATGAGTACCTCATCTGTTAGCAAATGACAGTGTGTTGCACCATTAAAAAAATGAACATGAGGGGGTCATTGAGATTTTTTTTTTTGGAGTGTATTTAACTATAAATGGCTTCTAATAGAAAACCAGAACTGTTTCGGCATTGTGATAGATCTACAGCCTCTTGTGCTATAGCTATAAGTACACACACACACACACACACACACATTCACACCTAGAGGGAATCTAGCTAATAATTTATGTCAAACGCTATAAATGTAGTTATAGGCTTGCTTTCAGAAGGTAGAATTAAACCAGAGTACCAGGTGGAAACCCACACCGAGAGGTGAACCGTAATACAACTATCTGCTTCAGTATCTGTATTTTTTTAGTGCTTCGAATATTCGTATCTATAATCCGTAACCTCAGCTAGCCTCATGCGATTATTATTTTTTGTTTGTACCCGTTAGCAAGATTTTCTTTTGGCACCCGAGTGGTGCAACAGGAAAGTGTTTGGCCTGTCGTTGGGAGATTGTGATCTCCCCAGCTGTGGCCATCCATGGCCGGGAGTTTAGAGGGGCAAAATTAGCCATACTTTCGAGGTCGGAGGGACGGCATATTCTCTCTCCCCTGTCAATCACAGCCACACTAGCTAGTCATGGGTGTCGGCGAGTTCATGTATGTGGAAGTGATTTTAGCGCTGCAAGTCGCTAGTCGCTGTACTGTGAAGTCGCCAGTAGGCGTTCCTGCTACTGGTTGTCATAGTAACATGGGTGGCAAAACTTGCATTCCGATTTTGACAACAAACCAGTTTTCTTGCCGCTAAGATTAAACATTCTGGAAGGAGAGCGATTGTATATAAAATTCACCAGCGTATGTATGCATCACATCCTACAAGATGACGGAGAAACAGTGTGCGCTCTTTGCCATTGCGGCCATCTATCTAAAAACACGAGAGACAATTCGCTTAGTTTAGCTTATGGCCTTAGTGCGTTTAAAGCAAAAATAATAATGATGATGAAACACACTCACTTTTGTTGCAATCAAGCAAAATCCTGGGGTAGCTCCTATCTCTGTAACAGCTACCCCGCATCACCATCAAGGTATCATTCACTATCTGTTGCAATAGTTGACCACGACCTCCATGTTTCCTGGCTGAAGTGTCCGACTTGGCACTGCTCGGTCCCGGGCGCCGAAGCAGCGATTAGCTGGACACTTCACCCAAGATACGAGCAATATTGGGATTTACCTTAATTCCAACAAAAAGTGAGTATGTTTCATTATTATTATTATTATTATTTTGCTTTAAACACACTAACACTAGAAGCTAAGCTAATTGGCGATCGCCACAATGGCGCTACTTCTGCTAGCAAGCACGGGAGGCTACAGATTGCATGTGCTCGACTGTCTTCGCTCCCATTGGTAGTCGCAGCACAAAGTCCCTACAAATTTGCATAGTTAAACCTTTCTCAACTTTGTCATGTCACTGGACACGCCCACATCTAGTCACCAACGATTGTTGTCACCGGAAGTCGCCAGCTCTCACTGAAAATTAACAGTCTCTGGTTGTTTTGTCGCTGCAAGTCGCACTTTTAGAATGGCTTACGTTATCCTGTGATGCAACATGTGTCTTGGATGAAGAACGAGTTAGCTGGTATTCATCATGTAATAGAGAAGAGCTGACTGGTGGGAGGGAGCTGGCAGGTGAGAGGAAGCTGACTGGTGACCAAATTGGGGCAGAAAATGTGGAAAAATCGATTTCCCAAAATATAAACAAACTAGAAGCCTAGCATAAACCAGCATGACCCTGATCAGGCAGTTACTAAGGATGAATAAATGCTATAAACACAGCAACTCAAGTTGATGTTAATGAACATGGACTTGCTTTGTCCCATGAGCTTCATCTTCATCAGACTGTTGCCTGCACGAGAGGAAAAACCTCAAGCTTGAGTAACTTTATATCCCGTTGCATAGCATCCTACTCATATCTCTATTTGTATCTGTTTAGAACACAATCTGTTCATTCGGAATAAAAGTATTCTCATTTGGTTACATTCCTACCACACAGACATGTGGAATAAAGATCTTACAGCAGTAACAGTGTGCCTCAGAGCTTAATTACAGGACTCATTAAGTTTTACTGATACTTCAATAAATGGTTGTAGGCTAAAATCTCATAAAAAAAAACAACCCAGGCTTGATATTTGTTCCTCCCCCTGTGGATAAAGTTACTATTTTTGTCCCTTAGATGATGTGAAGCATATCTGTTAGATATTAAAAAATTATGGGAAAATAGTTCTGTAGATTGATAAATGGCTTCATACTGTATATTATACTAAACCCTCAGTTTGAACTAGAAAAATAAAAATAAAAAAATCACAGAATAATTCACTCAAGGATTATTGCATTATCCAGATTCCTAAACATATGGGAGACGATAAACAGAAGCCCCTGGCCTCCTGATCCTCTGAATGTAGCTGTCACTCTGAAGTGTGTCACTCTACCTGAAAGGTCTCCCAGTAAGACATGCCATCAGAAGCCGTCTCTGACCTTGATAGTTTCCCAGCATGCACTGCTTAAACTATACTGACAGACAGTAATGCCGGGAGTCAACAACAAGAACGTTTACATATACAAGGAATGAGATCATATGGATGTGACCGTCGAGTGGAGATGGTAAGAAAGAAGGAAAGGTAGAGGAAAACGAAGAAGAAAAAGGTGTTGAACGTTCAAATGATTGGTAATGCATAAGATTGGGACTCTGATATAAAAGATCTACGATGAGTTGCTCCATCTGGTTATGTAGTATATGGAAATGTAAATGTCGAAACATTAGATAAAGCAGTAAAATGCTCATGTGATTATGAGGAAGAATCATGAACTCATATTCAGGGGTGGGAACAGGGCTTTATCAGTGGTTTGGAGATGGTCCATTCAAAATGATGATGAATTGCCAATTCTGTTGAGAAAAAAAGAAAAAACCATGAACGCCAAAGCCTCTGTGCCAGGACTAAAACACCTGAGGGCTGTGCTCATCCAAATCCGTGACAGGTTTAAATCAAATGCTGATTACAGCCTAGAGGAAGATGGTAAAAAAAAAAAAAACAAACAACAACAACAACAAAAAAACAACAACTCAGCATCGTGTCAACCGCTAATCAGAAACGAACTATTAAAAATCCCCATACAGAATGAGTGGGCGAAACCTGGTAGCACCAAATGCAGAATGATTTTGATCCACTTATCAGGGTTTTCTCCTGCCTTTTGATGCGTGACCACAATTAGCGTTTCGACATTGGATGTTACAATCAACCAAGAGGAAAAAATATATGTGCAACATCCGCATGTCATGGAATGAGGAAGAAGAAGAAGAAGAAGAAGAAGAAGAAGAAGAAAAACAACCCACAGCATTAATTCTCTCATTTTCACAGCGTCTTGGAGGCCATTTTTCCCGGCTCACAGATCAAACGAGTTGCAATAAAAGTCCTCAAATCCCCTCCCTCCTTCCCACTCTCTCCCAAATTAGCTAAGCCTCTCAGCTCCATCATCACAAACACGGTTCATGTCTACGAGCCCAGTCCTGTCAAAAAACTGATCCCCAATCCTCCACTCCAGCATGCTGAGGAAAAGGAAGAAAAACCCTCACTCTGAATTTACAGGACGTCCAAGTTACTAGGACAGGAAAGTTTTGTGATCCTCCCCATCCCTAGATTGGTAACTTCAGTAACTTTTGTCCTTATGCATTTCATTACTGTGAGTAAAGTATGACCAATAACAGTGATGTAAAAAAAAAAAAAAAAAACCCAAAAAATAAAACAGGCGTGACAGCTTGGGGATGTCTGCAGGAGTAAACAAA
This sequence comes from Ameiurus melas, assembly GCA_012411365.1. NCBI lineage: Eukaryota > Metazoa > Chordata > Actinopteri > Siluriformes > Ictaluridae > Ameiurus > Ameiurus melas. The sequence goes on from CM022761.1 coordinate 23,977,193, forward strand.
TGAAGGCGGCTGCCGTTCCTTCGACTTCACAGTCGCACTGACATATCCAGGCCTGTGTGACGTTCTCCATTTCGCTCCAGTTATCTCCTGCATGTAGTGCTGCCCTCGCTGCTTAGCATCTTCAGGGACAAAAGCAAATTTAAGATGGCAGTAAGGATTCTTAATCAGTTCCCTTCTCCACCTACTCTACATCAAGATGCCACATATATATTTTTTCTCTTTTTAAGTTTGGAACTCTAACTTAAGTTTGAAATTGATGAATGTGGCAAAGCTGTCAGCGGGGGTCATAAAGTTCTTTGCAGTTTTGCTCTGCTCTGTGACTTTCCTTGCAGGCTGTTTCAGTTCATTTTTAATTTTTATTTATTTAAATCTCCGAAAGCACACTGCACACAAGCAGTTACTGTGGCACCGAGAACAGTGAGACATAAACAGAAAAAGGAAACATTACAATGGGGCACATCATGAAATATTTCAACTAGCCCAGTGAAATAGGTATATCCTCCACTACAAGTTCAACCGTCTTTCGGATGAGTCATTAAAAATCCCAGAACACTTATCGTAGAAGAGTAGGGGTATAACCCCGGTGTACTAGTGAAATTCCCCCATTGGCCCATTTCTATCACACCCTAATAATCCCCATCTCTGAATTGGCTACATCACTCTCTCTGCATTTGGTGTGTGGTAAATGGTAAATGTGCACTTATATAGTGCTTTTATCCAAAGCGCTTTACACTGTGTCTCATTCACCCATTCACACCCATTCACACACACACACCAATGGTAGCAGAGCTGCCATGCAAGGCGCTAGCTTGCCATCGGGAGCGACTTGGGGTTCAGTGTCTTGCCCTTCGGGCCGGGAATCAAACCGCCAACCCTACGATTGGTGGACAACCCACTCTACCAACTGCGCCACAGCCGCCCATAGCCGTGTGGTAGGTGTTCTGGTGCACTATGACTGCTGCCGCATCATCCAGGTGGATGCTACACACTTGTGGTGATTGAGGAGATCCCCTTCATACTATGTAAAGCGCTTTGAGTGTCTAGAAAAGCAAAAATTTATATATATATATATATATATATATATATATATATATATATATATATATATAAAAATAAAAAACTGTAAAAAAAAACCCCAAAAAACTAGGGCTGTTTTTAGAGTCGAGGTATGATATTAGTGCAGGCAATGAAGTCTTCTGATAGTTTGATAACCACAATATGTCACGATGAAATGTAGTCTTTTTTTTGTTCCCACATAGTGGACATTCAGAGGAGAGAGCAACTTAATTGGAGATATTTGCTTATCTGAAGGACCGAATGTTTATACATAAGATTACGAACACCACCTGAAGCAAGCTGTAAAGCATAGCAGATGAGTGCTTGGTCAGCTTATCCTTTAAACATGTTGGCATGTTTTCATCATTGGCATTATCGTCTTCTCATTCATATATTTCGTTTTTAAATGGTCTCTGACTTTTATGTTGCATCATATTACATTTGACAACAAAAGAACCCCCTCCACCCCATATCCTTTTTCAGACCGTAGTTTTCTGCCAAAAACAATTAGATGCTACTGAAAAACCCAGTCTTATATGCTTCTACTCAAGAAAAATCTGGCAACCTTGGAGGCGTAAACTACACAAGTTGCCTATTCTAAACAAGGCACCCAGATAATTACTTAACCACCTGCGTGACCTGATTCTGAATACAAGTAACTTTCCTGCATAAATAAAGATAGAATTTTGGACTAAAGTTTGTAATGCTTACTGAATATGCAGATTATGTGGAACATGGCATCTCAAAGTCCTCCCCATGTCAGACTAAGCCCGAGCCGAGGTACTGCCCTTCCTAGGCAATTTATAAATGATCACTATAAAAACAAATATTTCAGTTCGCTTACACCGAGAGAAGCCTGTCTCATGTTTCTCTTTGAACCAATGATGATGATGATGTGATGAGAGTATTTATGATACCAGGGGTGCTGTATCATGGCTGACCCTGCACTCTGACCCCTGCTGGGGTATGTGAAAAGAATTTCACTGTGCTTTAATGTATATGTGATCAATAAAGACTCATTGTCATTGCCTAGGAGTGTTTGTCTCCCAGGAAACTCTCTCTGAGGCAAGTAAATATGGTTCAGTTAGGCCTCTTCACACGAAAGTTATTTTCACATCCGTACTTGGGAAATATCCTGCACCTCATCTGAAAACATAGCTCTCTATCTTACTACGCCCTAGTCTTCTACAGGCTAATTCACTGGCTCCGTATGATAATGCCACGGCAATTAATGAACCCAAGCATCGTTTAAATTTCCAAGCTCCTTATTTTCTTCGGCCTGCTGCCATCGAGATGCTTTAAACAAGGCAGGATTAGTGGATTAAGCGTATTAACAGCTAAGTTGGCAGGCAGGGTCTCTGTACTAAAAGTAGAGAGCATGAAGGGGAAAACGCGTCTTCTAAAAACAAGCTTCAAACAACTACACCTCATTTCAGGGCCAGTAATCTGACTCGCTACTGACAGATAGGTGCTTGAATATGAGAGCCCATCCCACACAGATAAAAGTAAGTAACAACGTAATTAAACAGAACTCGGATCGCAATGGCTTGATATTTCAGACAGAAATGAAATAAAGGGGAAATAAAGCTCCAGCGATGCCTCCAATCTCACATACGAACCAAGCAAGCTGTCTCCAACTTTTGCAACAATGAAGGCCAGAAGGCTAAATTGGGATCAGATTGAGAAACGTTATTACACAAAGCATGGAAAGCAGAAACAGGCAAAAGAGCACTGCCTTTAATTCTTCTATTAAGAGACTTGATTACATGAAATGCCCCAGATACATTCACCCCATAGTTCCCAATGAAACACGACAGTTCCTGCATTAAGAACAATAAATATAGTAATAGGCTGAGCCTCGGGCTAACACAGACTCCCGACAATGACCTCCGTGCTTAATGATGACAGCACACACTCGCTCGTTCTATGCTTCTCTCTCTTCACTCCCTGGATGCTTTTTCTCCCACACGTTCCCTCTTGTGTCACACACAGACACACATGCACACACACACACACATTCCTCCACTAGTTTTCACACAAGTTCACACGTCGCAGGAGCATTTATCAGTATTACTGCTGTCGAGACCTCTGAAACTGTCAAACAAGATCAGAAGCAGCGATGTTCAACAACGTGTGCAAATAATGCCATGTCATAGCTAATACAAACGCTCTCAGTTCAAATTGAACCGAAATGCACACACCCAACACATCCACCCTCACAGAAATGTACACTGCTTTATTAAAAAACAAACAAACAAAAAAAGATGTATTATTGAGCAAATTGACCCACTCATACTTTGGAGGTTTTTTTTTTTGTTTGTTTTTTAAAGAATTATTTGGGCAGTGTCCTTGTGGTCCAGTGCCCTGCTACTTAATGGAGTACTGAGCTAATTTCTTTTAGTTTTTGTTTTAAAAAAGGCTTATTTTTCTGGGTAGAAGTGTACTAACTATAGGCACAGTCTTGCCTTTAATCTCTCAAGACATGTGGTGATATTAGACGAGATGAAGGCCAGTGCTGCCATGGCTGCTGAGGAGAAAATGGAATTTGTTCTGTTAATGACAATTCTCTATCAGCTTTAAGATCTAGAATGTGACTTTTACTAGGGTAAATGGTTAAATGGTAAATGGTTAGGCTATTACATTTGGGGATATTGAGCCTAGTCAGCCATTTTGGTTCATATTAGCTAAAGATAGCTATTATTCATTCATTCATCTTCAGTAAGTATTCCTGTCCCTGCAGGAATCGCAGAAATAAACGAAAATCAAACAAAATCTGCAATACTCAGAGGAGCTTGCCCTTTTTTAGCATTTTGGCAGATTTTCCACCGATTTGGGCCAAGACACATCGTGAGACGTCATCACAACGTGCATTCAGCCGAAGCCCTCTTCGAGTCATGCGTGTCAAACATGATTACAGCTAAAAGGTGTCATCTACCAACAAACATCACTGCGAAAGACAATTGCAATTCCCTAATTTGGAAAATAACCTGCAGCAAAATCAAGCATTTTAGCTGCAACAATCACAAAAATAAAATAAAATAAAAAATAAATAAACGCTAAGTAAAATCCTGTATGGACTAAAACTATCACTATCCTGGTGAGGGTTCATAGTATATCCAATTTGGGAACACTGGGTGCGAAGACAGAAAAACATCCTGGATTTAGAGTGGACATTCCATTTATCAATCAAAGTGTTTTTTGGGAGCTGTGAGGAAATCAGAGTAGCATGGTGACACAGGTTCGATCCTGAGCTTGGGTGTCTGTGTGGAGTTTCAAACATTCTCCTCGTGGCAATCTGGGTTTCTTCCGAGTTCACCGATTTCCTTCCACCTCCCAAAAAACATGCTGGTAGGTCGATTGGATATGCTAAACTGCCCCATGTGTGAATGAGTGTGCATATGGTACCCTTCAATGGACTGCTCTACCATTCAATGTTCACTCCCAATGTTCTCTAGATTCACCATGTCCCTGACCAGGATAAATCAGTTACTGAAGATGAACGTACATAAAAAACCAAAGAACCCAGAGGAAACCCACACAAACAGAGAATGAACCCGAGCTCAGGATCGAACCAGGTACCCTGGATCTGTGAGGTTGCAATGCTATTTTGAAATCTAATCTATTTTGAAACTCAATCCAAAGCCACGCCCCATAAACATTCCGAAGCTACAACTAGAGAATGAGCTTTCTGAATTGACAGCTAACGTGATTGGCAGGTAAATCGACAACCCCTTGTCCTGATTGGCTGGATGTTGATGGTCCACCTCTTTTTTTCTTGTTTATTGAGAGATTCTGACATACTACAGAGACTGGGGTTTCCTCTAGACAGATATTATACTGAGAACTGTTCCTTTGTGTCAAATATTACAAACATGTGTAAATATCTTTGGATAGCTTCGGATATTTTACTCACAATAGAAAATGAGTCAGAGAAACCTGTAGATCCGGCAGCCCTTGAGCAACAGAGCTGAGTACCTCAACCATGGTGCCATAATTACTCACCATTACCTGTTCCACTATGAAAGGGAAACAGAGAAGGGGGTGTCATGAAAGCCATGCAGGACTGGAAACACCATGGTTTCATTGAGGCTGCTAAGATTGGCTCTGTCGTGTGGACTGCATGGGAGATGATGGTAGGTTGATAAGTTAGTGGGTAAAGCACTCAACACCTCATTACAGAAAATCACTGCTGTAATTTGGGATTCAGGAACATGGAGCTGGCATAGGTCAGGCCATAATACTAAAAAAAAAAAAAAAGGTTTTAAAACCAAGACTGCATTTTAATGCTGAATTCACAGCATTATAAATAAGAATCTGTTCTTAGTGGCTTGCCTGGTTAAATCAAAGGTTTAACACATGGAACTGAAATCAAGAAAATGAATTTATTCTGGCTCTCTCATGTCGAGAATATGCATGGGAGAAAAAATTAAGTGCAACAACAACAACAAAAAAATAACCTTCACATATAAAAACAAGACATAATTGGGACACATGGTACGTTGTTGACACTTAGACACTTTTCATAAGAGTTCACCCAAACGGATGTGTTTACAGTGCAGAACAGTAAATATTTTTCGTAGTCTGTTCATGGTGGCATGTTGTTCGAGTGTGTTTCTGGGTAAAGATTCGTAGACATGAAGGACAGTATTCCGTGTTATCCGAATTCAAGGCCATCTCTTCAGCTCAGATATTCATTCTGATGTCTCTTCAGACCGGCAGTGATTCCCACCTTGCTGTTTTTCTACATTTACAGCTTTCCGTTGGCAAACGCTCCCTCCTGAAACTGAGGGATAAAGCTCTTGAAGTACGCCCTAGAGGAAGAGAGGGCAAGAGGGAGGAGTGTACACACACACACACACACACACAAAAGAGAAAGAGAGAGTGAGAGAGAAAAAAAGATTGGACTGTTTTGACTACAAGAACATATACACATAATATACATGAAAAAACAACTTTTTTCCTTTATAAACATTTTAGTCAAATACCTTTCATCTAAATGTTGTCTTAAAACAACAATTGTTTTGTTCATTGTGTATTTGAATGTCTAGTTATCTCAGTTTGTGTTGCTTTTAACACAACCTGTTTGCTATTAGTTGTACAAAATATGGTCAGATTTAGAAAAATATAGGATAATATATCGTCTATTTTTACTACAACACTGTTGAATTTGCCGTTAGTCAGATGAGGTTGATATTTTTTTCTAGAGTGTTCTATAACAGCGGTTCTGGCCGTAAAGCGAATCCCCGTGTTTATATCGATGCGCTCGTTTGTGTACAGTAACAGCTAATTCACATGGTGGGTGCTCAACATAAGACTAAGACTAATAATAAATGCATTCGGGGGGAAAAAAAAAAACCCCCCAAAAAACGTGTCATCGCTGATCATGTGATATTGTTTTCTGTACGGAGACATTTATTTAACATTTATGGAAGGAGTCTCCAGTGTCGGCGCTTTTGTACAGCACTTTCCTATCATGAAGGTTGTTTTTACAGCTGCTTTCGCAGAGACGTGCTATAGTGTAACTATAAACAGACAAAAAGTACCACGTGTTGTTAACGGAGAAATCAAAAATCGTGATCTCGAAATTGCTGTGGTGAAAGAGAAAAAAAAAAAAAAAAAAAAAAAAAAAAAAAAAAAAAAAAAAAAAAAAAAAAAAAAAACAACAAAATTTTTTGGGGGCCCTCCTCCTTATAGCTGATTAATAATATTAATTTCCTAGTAAAACCAACACCCATCGTTTTACTGCTTCTTTTATGTAACACGGGTTATTTTGCTTCACCTGCACAACAATCATGTACAAATCGAAATGCAGGAAGCTCAGCTGCGATGCCCTGAGAGCACGCCAATGGTAGTCTACAATGTGACTGGACAATGATTTAACACACGATAAGCTGACTCATTGTGTACATCTTTAATTTAAACATATTTAAATGCGTTTACGACACGAAATGTCAAAATATATCGTCAATTAACACAACATTGTTGAATGCGTAGTCCAATACTGCTTTGATAATGTAAAAGAAGAAGAAGAAAAAGACCTAAACATTGCTTGCTCCAGCTCTCCTGAGGAGCTAATGGTGAAAGGAAAGCTGTGAGCTAATGGTGAAAGGAAAAACTATGTCAGAGAGAGTACGATAAGATATGGATTTTCTATTATGGAAACCAGCAGGCAAACATCAGGAATGCATGATCATCAACATTTATCGCTTTACTTAGCAGTAAGGTGTGGCTATGTACACAGGTCAAAGGTGGGAGTAATCCGTTTTACCACACATGCCTGTGGTGCACACAAATTCCTGATATGAGAAGAGGAAGAATGAATCTAGATGAGTCAATGAGCAGATCTTCTGCAGTAGTGAAAAAGTCTGTATTACATTTATTCTATTTTATTTTCAGATTGCTTTGTCGAAAGTTCTTGACCTGATATGAACTTCAGAGCTTGTCTGCAGGGAAATGATCCCGAACAACAAACGCATGTTTGGACACAGTAACCCCTGAGGTTGTTGCTGCAAATGTAAAACTAAACTGATAAGGTGTTCGAATCAACACGTGTAAGCCTGACAGACTTACTTAGCTCTCTTGGCCATCTCGTTTCCATCCCAGCGTGGACTGTATGGGTACGACTTCTGCACCTGCGAGTAGAGCTGCCCGCTGCTGCTGAAGTGGTAGATGGACTGAAAGGTCAGAGTGGGCTGGTCTCGTGGGAAATACAGAGGCAGGTCCACTATAGCGAGAACAGAGCAGAGAGAAAGTGCTTTCGTCACAGATCCAACATCAGATCCACACCACATACAATGGAAAACCCGTTCTTCTGACTGTTTTATAATCTCTCCAACCAGATCTCTTACTTTTGGTATGTGTCAGGAATGAACGAAGTCAAGAACGGCATCATTTCACAGAACATGGTAGTTTGACTGACATGGCAGACGACTAATCACAAACCTTTTCCACTGTAGTCCACTTGCAAACACATGATATTATCTCGTTTACGCACCACTACATACATGCTTCATACAAACCTCTAACAACTTTACAGTCCGGTGGCTATATCATGCTCAGCAAAAAAGGCTCATTGTGAGTGACACGTGCAAGTGCTGAAAGCCAATCAGATTGCAGCAGTCACAATTCTGAAGGTTATGGCCAGAAAAGTATACAAAAACAGAAAGATAGAAAAAAAAATCAATAGTCTACATCTACGACACATCTGAGGCTGAGCCCTCATATAAAACCAAACATAGAGTAAAGAATAAATCAGACCATGAGGCTCCTCTTTTGCTGCTACTGTTGATAGTGTTTATGGTTAACACTAACACCGTGTGGGAAATTGTTGTTACCAACACAGACAAATCCTTCTATTTTCATTAGGCAGTCCGTACAGAATTTCGTGGAGCTTTTTTGTGAGCATTACGGCTAGAAATGCTTGATTTTGCTGCAGGTTTTTTTTTCAGAAATTGCGATGCAACTTGCAGAGTGTTTTGTGATTTTTTTTGCGGAAAACTACTCCAATTGGCGAAATTGCACAAAGTTATTTGTTGCTAATTGAGACCATTTACTCATGTACTCATGTTTGATGCAAGTGAATCGAAAAGGGCTTTGGCTGAAGGCGTGTTGTGATGACATCACATGACACGTCTTGGGCCAACTCTGCAGAAAATCCACTGTAATTTCAAAAAGCTCCTCCGAAATATTGTGGCGTTTGCTTGATTTTGTGCTCATTTCTGCGATCGCAAAATACTGAAGGGACTGATTAGGGACTGTTATGCAATGGGAAGTACACTTAACCAGTATATGGATAATTCTGAATTTGGATTAATAGCCATGCTGTCCCATGCTGTACTTTTCAAGGTCTAAATGTAAAGTGACGTTAAACTGCTTCGAGAAATAGCGAGTGAGTATGATTAGCATCAGTACTATTGCCTGTATAAGAGTACTTTCTGGCTGTGTATGTAGCGTCTGTTGCTCACCGTGCACCAGGAAGCAGAAGTCTTTCCACATGAGCAGAAGTGTGAGCTTGGTGAAGCCAACAGCATCGTACTCAACGACCCCCCTGCACAAGAACAACAGGCAGAGACAAGCTATTTATCCCCAGCAGCAAAATAACATTCATCAAAGTCTCCAAAATCCATGAAGCATCAAATTACATACAATATGCATGCAAGACAGGAAACGATGGAAGAAAGAACGAACTCACATTCCAAAATGACTAAGAAATGCAGCAATGTATTCTCTCCTCTTGTGATAGCCCTGGATTACATACTGCACCTGAGTTAAAGTGAAAACAGGAGGTGTGAGCAAGGAGGCATTGGGGGATATTTAGGAGAAAATAAATGTAATAGGTGAAGCTGGACATGAGTGACAAGAACACGCCGAGTGTGTCCCATGATAATTCTGGGGGTGTACGGTACAGCGTGGCTTGCTAATGAACAGCCTCACGGCTTGTGTTCGTGACATGCAAGTGACATGGTGCTGGTGTTTTCCTGAGGCAGACAGAACCCCAAATAATCAATGCATACATCCATATCTGTATTTCACGTGTAAGAAATATATAAATGGGAAATGGTCTGCACTTATATAGAGCGTTTTAACCTTATATAAAGTTTTTTAACCTACAAAGCGCTTAACATTAATTCTCATTCATCCATTCACACACACACACACACACACACCAATGGCTGCACAGCTGCCATGCACAGCACTAGCCTGCCATTGGGAGCAACTTGGGGTTCAGTGTCTTTCCCAAGGACACTTCGGCATGTGGAGTCATGTGAGCCGGGAATCGAACCTCCAACCCAACGATTAGTGGAAACCCGCTCTACCACCTGAGCCACAGCCGCCCAAAGCCAGAAGGTACAAGGCTTCCCTCAGTTTACATATAAACAAATCAGCACAAATTCATTCATTTTAAAGCTTTAGCTGTGTGACTCAATATCTGTTCACTCATCTGTCTAAATGAAGGGTTACAAACTGGCGGACCACGATCCCGATATGGATCCGGCAAAGTATTTCAGCAGAGCGCTTGAAAAAAAAAATACTGTAGCAGAAATGTAGCGACTTTTTTTTTTTTTAAGCATGAATCAGCACGGCTTCTGCAGCAGAGCCTCATACGCTGTCGTGGCCAATTACATGCATTTAGGTCAATTATTTACCCAAAAGCAGCTCATTGAGAACAGAAAGAGTTTTCACAGACTATTATTGATGTATTATTTTTTTGTTTCATTAACCATCTCTGGTCTGATAACTGAAATGCCAACATGGCTTTTGATGTCCAAATGTTTTTTTTGTTTTTTTTATGTTTATGACTAAAACCGAATGTTTAAAGATGACTGGACAGAGCAAGTGTGTTTATTCTCCAGTTCAAGTTCAAAACAGGTGCATCATGGTGCTGGTCAGTTCAAACATGAAGCACCAGTGCGAAACAAAACGACCACTTTAAACTAATGTGCCTTATTTATAGCCATGAACTATTCACTAAAGCGGCGGTCTCCAACCCTTTTCCTGGAGATCTACCTTCTTGAAGACTTTAGCTCCAACCATAATCGCGCCACCTGACCATCTAATCGAGTTCTTGATCAACTAAACCAGGTGTGTTAGATGTTGCTTGGAGATGAAACCTGCAGGAAGGTAGTCCTCAAGGAACAGTTCTGGTTACCACTGCACTAAACAGTTAACGGTTAAGGCTCGGAGTTACTGATCAGAAGGTCGGTGGTTCAAGCCCCAGCACCACCAACCTGTCACTGTTGGGCCCCTGAACAAGGCCCTTAACTCACTGAGGCTCTGTGCTCTGACCCCAGCTTCCTAACAAGCTGGGATATGCAAAGAAACGAACAGTAATGTACAGTAATGTATATATGACAATAATATGTATGTATATATGACAAATAAAGGCTTCTCCTCCTTCTTCTTCATCATGTTTGTCGCTTATCTGGACCTTTGCAAGCAAGGACTTGAATGTAACAGGACCTTTAGACATTTTAGTCAAATACCTTTCATCTAAATGTTCTTTATTTGTGTTTGACATGATGGTTAGTACAGGCGTGACCTCCTGCTTTGACTGCAATGGCAAAGATTCAAGCATTACCTGTGGTACTTGTGATACAGTATACTATAACTCATTTAATTAGCCCCTTGAGCTATGTAAATTATTCAAACTTGAGAGTAAGTTGCAGACACCGAATTAATCAGACCGTTAATTTACTGTGAATGACCAACGTGTACAACTTCACATGGCTGGTTAATTCTGTGATGACAGTAGCAAACGGTCTACTCTGAAAAACTGGGAGCTGCTAGGTAAGTATCTTCAGCTTCATAGGAATCACACTGCATCTCTCACATGCAAAGTATTTAGAACACAATCCCGGCATGACGCTGATCATAAGACACTTGCACTAAACTCATTTAAAAACAGTCCGTTCGGCTAATGAGTTTCCTCTATAATACGCAGACTGACACAGACTGTAGAAAGCAGAATTGAGGGCACACGGCCTGCTAACGCACCATGACGAGAACTCGCTTCGCTTATTATGACACACCATTAGCGCTTGGAACACATTAGCACTTTTTCCACATTAGCACGTTCGAGTACTTTGAGAGATATTCAGACCAGAGAGATGACACCTTTTGCACTTTTTGAGGCCTGCATGTGTTGCACTACATGACTCAGCTAGTTCTAACTGTGTCTGCAAAGCATCCATTTCTGAGAGCGCTAATGTGCCACACACACACAGTGCTCTCTCACTCTCTCTTTGCTGAATTTTTGTTCAGTTGAAGAGTTAATCAGAGCAGGAACTGTGGATCACTGCACTCCACGCCCTTGCCGGGGGCCAGGCCCAGCCCTAAAATTGGCAGGTAAATGTGGGTGGATAGGTGAGTCATCACTAAAATATCTAGTCGTTAGACATGCTACATTGCATAAGCCAACTTCCTGTGAGAGTGTGAGTGTGTATAAACGTGTGTATATTCTCTGAGGGCAGTAAGTACATGCACTTCACTGCTCTGAGAAAATTCTGTTGTCAGCAATTTTATATTAGCCGTCCTTGACCGGTTTAAAGGAGCACTTTGTGACGTTTAGAGCGCTGTGAAGTGAATTCAAATAGTAACAAACACACTGGCTAGCTATCCTCTTCTTTATACTTTATCTTTTAAAACTATGCATACCATGACAGTTTTTGGTATCATTATGGTATCATATACAGTTTGGGGTGTTTTTATTAAAAATTTTTTACGAATGCTTCAAGTGCAGTTAATTATTTGTCATGCTATACGTGCAAATAGACGACTGCTTGAAGCCGTGGGCTGCGTCCCAAACCGCACACTCACCTATTACATAGTAGCTGAGATACATGTATTTTGCCTACTATAGGCCTATAGTAGGTAAGCACATGGTTTCAGACGCAGCCGTGCTCTCGTTTGCCGTAAAACGTTTGAGAACTGCCGTGTGTGAGAAAATGCGGAGAAAACTCTCACACGACGTTAATAGTGTGATTAAGGTATGTACATGTCTGTAATACACGTCGATAATGCGACTAAAACAGGAATACTCCACACGTCTTAATTCGATTTGTGTTTACTTCGAGTATGACCTTAATCGGATTAAGGTAATTAAAAATTTCTGTTTACATGCTAGTTTCTTAATCAGAGTATTGTCTTAATCGGGTTAATATTTGATTATTGTTATCCAAGTAAACGTACTTACTGTTACAATGAACTTTAGGTAAAAATTTAACAAGGTCTTCGAATAAACAGAGTTCTTTTTTAACAGGTTTCTAAGCTTCGTTTTTCACTTATCATGGTTTATGAATTATCTCATATGGGTGAGGCTTAACAGTGAGTTACTCTCATTGGCTAGTGAGATTTGGATCGACAGCTCGAGTGTCCAGCTGAGCAGGAGGATGATGACATCGATGATGATGACATCGATGATGATGACATCTCATTGAAGATGAGCTCATCTCGAAAAAATAGACTAACCGAACCACAAATATTAATTATGAACTAATATACTGATGAAGTAAGTAAGTAATCACCCCACTACAAAGTACAAACACTAGAACTATACAGAGAACTGCATCCAGAACACTCTCCAAAATTCATGACACTGAATTCTCTACTTCCTGGTCAGGGAACTGTTCATCCTCAGCTCACTAGCCAATGAGAGTAAATCGCTGTTAAGACCCGCCCACATGAGAGGTTTGTGCCAGAATGGAGAACGTTAACGTTAAATTGTGAATGAAAACTCTGGCAGCGAACTCATAAACCATGATTAGCGAAAAAGAAGCCTAGTTAATAAAGAACGCTGTTTATTTGAAGACCTTGCGAAATCTTTACCACGGAGTTCACCGTTTTCAGTTTCAGGGTGTTTTACTTCTCGCATTGTATATTTTTGTTCGTTTCTTGAAAAGCTACTTCAGTATTTTTGCCAAAAATTTCATTCCATAGACAAGAAGAGACATAAAGCCAGTCACTGCACTGTTTACACACCGACAATGTCACATCTGAACAAGCTCAGAGGACAGCACTAATGGCATTTTTCAATTATAGGCAAGCATTACATTAATCGAGAGCAATGACTACTCAAACAAAGCCATCCCTCCGATCCAGAAAGCAGCCCAATTAGACTTTCTTGGACTGTCAGCTATGGATGTTCTTGCAGCATCACCGGGTTTTGAAGCCATGCACAAAGAACCCATAGTTTGAGCCTTAGTAATTATTCAGCCTTGTCACATTTGAACCAGTTCCTCCCGGGCATGTCCCCCGACCCTAGTTAAGGTGAGTGGAGCCTGTGGCTTTGGCAAACACTAACAAGAACAAGGGAAAGGCCTGATTATGCATGCTGTCGTGTGAGTGTATGCGCTCCTCTTCAGGTGAAGAGAAGAGCAGGCAGTACAGAGGTCTTCCCTACGGCCACTGACACAACACAGCTTCTCCACTCCATCTCCGCCTGTCAGCTCTGATCACCTTCCGGGCCTGAACCGGGCGGTGGAGACCAGCCAATGTAGACCTACACATGCTACATGTGTTCAGCCATGCACACATGCAAACAGAATTTAGAAGTGAATTTTTTTCACAGAGATTTAAAAAAATTCATTGGAAAATCCAAGCTATTTCTCAAGATGTGACAAGCCGGGTGTTCATTTTGTCATAAAATCCTATCAGATTTTGGATGACTATGTACACACAGCAAATAATACTTCAATATTGCAATAAAACTTTATTTCACTATACTTGGCTTATGTACAAGTTCACACCTCAGACCACATCTGCCCCATACCGAACTCAAGATACACGATATCTCTGTGCCCACACACTAATTACAGACTGAACAAGAAGGTTTTTTTTTTTTTTTACCTTATTTGTAAGTAACTGGCACACTTGAGGCACATAGTCGATGAGGCAGCCTCCACTTGGAAAGGCTGGAATATGCAGGGCTGAGGGTCCTCCAAGGGCGCTGTGGAAGACACAGTGAGGGACATGGTTAATTCAAATCATTCCTACGTTACTATTTCAATGGCTCAGAAATTAGGCAAAGCAGCCGAGACACATTCCAAGCAATTCCACCGGTCGCCCACTAAACTCTGGAATGGCGTTTATTAGGATTTTTTTCATATATATACAATAAATCTGATACTGAAATAGTGTAATAGTGGGTCAGTGTAACCAGATTTGTCAGTTTCCACTCTGAACATGCGATATACTGGCTGACACAATACAGAGTAGGCATGTGAAGACAAGATACAAACGGTCTTAATGCATGCCGTCATTATACCTGTGATGATTCTCATAACTTGGCAAGAGATGCATGGAGAAGATGTCAGCATGGTATCAGTATCAGGAACAGATCCTTCCAGCTTTGATATCGGAATATGGGATCTCTAATTCGTAGTTATTTCATTAAAAAGTTTTTTTTTTTTTTTTCTGAAACATGCTGCATAATTAATATTTTATACGAGTTAATTGAGGCTTGTAGTTATTTTCTCATAATGACGATAAGCATAACGGGACAGCATAGTGGTGCCAGGGTTCCTGGTTTGATCCTGACCTCATGATGCTGGATTAAATTGTGGAGTTTTACATGTTCTGTGGGTTTTTCACCTGACTTTCCGGTTTCCTCCCTCCTCCCAGAAAATGCCTGTTTGTGGATCAGCAATGTGTGAATGAGTGTGTGCATGGTGCTCTGTGATGGGACTGGTCTCCAATCCAAATTGTATTCCCACCTCGTGCCCACTGGCAAGGAAAAGACCTTGAATGGAGCATGAAACCATGTTATGATGCATGTGTGGAGGCAGAGCAGGTCAGTCAAATGGTTTTTCTTAGAGAGAGTCAGTTGGTTAACCTGCAAGCAACATCCCACAACCTGCACATCCTGTCTTCCAGAGAGTCTCATGAGAAATTCAACCTACTCATTCCTCACTCTTTTCTACAACATTCCTGTACTCGCTTGCTGACTAACGAGGAGCTACGTCAGCGAGACAACTCAAGCTGTAGGGTCGCCCTGTTCCGCTCAGACAAAGTTCACTCGCGTGGCATATACTTTGACGTGAGACTGCAGACGACACTTGCCCTTGCTGTGTCCCTCATGTCTGTGCTGGTAGTGCTCAAGGATGCTGTATGTTTAGCATTCGCCCATAGGCTGTTGATTAACTGTGACATTTACGGGAACAGGATGTCGATGTTTAAGATCTACACAACATGCCTCTAATTTTTCCATAACAACGTGCAGACCTGGCCACAGAACATAGTGTCCTGTAGGTTTGTATTAAGCTACGTTAAAAAAAAACAACAAAAAATTCTACATCTTTAAAACGTTTCCTTAACTCAGCCCAACCCTGCTCTTGAAGTTTTGCCCTCGGGTACACTTCGGCTCCCACCCTAATCAAACACACCCATTGTACCAAATTAAAGTGTTTAAACGCACTTGAGCCTCCTTGGCAGGTGTGGTAGATTAAGGTAGGAGTTAAATGCAATAGCAGGGTTGGGCAACTAGGCTTTAATACCACCCTTGTTAATACAGTGTGATTATAAGTGTTATCATACAGCAGTGCAAGAGCACAATTTAAACTAACGCAGGGCAGGACTTATTGTAGTGGTTACTGTATCACTGTTTACTGTTGTCATTCCTGGAAAAACACTGCCTGACTTTCTTTTTAAAAGAAATGAGCTCATTAGTGACATCAGATCTATTGGGTTTGAACTTAATACTACACGGTGTCCCAAAAGTCTCCATTCATATGGGAGATGAACACTTTTTTAGCAAAATGTCTTCCAAAATTGTTCATACTCAGTATATGTGTGTGTATATATATATATATATATATATATATATATATATAGACTTTAGGTTTTCTGACATGGAAATGTCTTTAGGACAGAAGACATTGTGGTTTTTCTGTAATCTTACAAACAGTGTAATAAAATTATATATATATATATATTTTAAGAGAGAGAATTTGATGAAGGAACAACTGTTTATGGCTGTTACAATGTAAATGTAACAGGAACTAACTTGTTTCACAATGGTTTCACAACTGAATAAAGAATGTGAAGACAAATATAAAGAATGACGTCCTTATTCAATAAATAAACAAGTAGAACTCAAAGACTAGTACGTCTTGTTCCTCATTTGTACACTCTTACAACGTTTCAAACAGGAAAGATGCTACTCAAGAAAAACTATGCCAGACATTTGACCTTCATTCTGTTTGGATCAATTCCAGAATCTAATCAGTTCATCTGCTGGTTATAATAATAATAATTCCATATAACCGTTCGTCTGCTCATTCTAGACGCGTTGTGATAACAAAAAAAAAAAATCTCAGACAGACGAATGGACGGACGATCTGCCTAGTGGTGGAGGCATAAACACTTGTAATGGTTAGAGACGTTATTGTGGTATAAGACGTATAATCGGTCTAATTGACAAGCAATGAGCGCAGAAAGAATCCAGGAAATGTGCACTTATATAGCGCTTTTATCCAAAGCGCTTTACACTATCTCATTCGCACACCTGCAAGGCAATAACTTGCCATCAAGAGCAACTTGGGGTTCAGTGTCTTGCCCAAGGACACTTTGGCATGTGGAGTCACCTGGGCCGGGAATTGAACCGCCAACCCTACGATTAGTGGACAACCCACTCTACCAACTGCGCCACACCCGCCCCACAATAAGTAAGAGGTTAAAAATGAGAGGAATGTAGAAGAGACAAGCAATGAGCGCAGAAAGAATCCAGGAACGGACATGACCTGAGCAACTCCTACGTCCTCCACAATGCAGGACTTTATCATGAACTGACACAGGATGACAACAGGGTTCATGCAAAGTGTGATTCGATTTCCCTGATTAAGAAAGGGGGGGCGCGGGGTGGATGAAGAGAAGAGGAGGATTTCATTACCAGTTATTACATAGTAGGATTGTCTCTTCACTATTCATTAGAGTGTCTCACGCCCTTTTGGTAATGTACATAAAACACAGGGGGGGACACACGACAAAAAAAGTTCCAATTTTATATTCAGGAAGAACAAATAAGGTGAGATTAAGATTTGCAAATGAAAATGCATCACCCTCCTACATACGAAGAATGAGCTCTTCACCTTTAAGTGTCGCTAATACCTTGTCGCAGCTTTGCAAGTGCTGTCATTAGGGCTTAGATCAAGAATGTGTTTCACAGATAAAACAACCAGCCATCAGTGAAATAACCTAAAGCAGATGGAGAGCAATTACCCGCATGCAAATGTCACCCGTGTCTATCAACCCTATAAAGTGCTTACTGCACAGACACGCTATTCATAAAATAAAAGCGGAAATGGGAAATTATCGGGAACGTCGCTCACTGCCGAACGTTATTCAACTGTCAAAGTATAGGCTTCTAGCTTTCTGAATGCTTGTCTATCATAACTCCTTTGGCCTTCATAATCATGTCAGAAGGAGATGAATGGAAGAGATGCGAGAAGAGACTAAGCTGGACAAAGTGGGGTGGGGGGAAGAGAACCGTAATAACAAAGAACTGTGTAACACCGACAATAGAGCTCAGATCTCCATGGAGACATGTTGCGATGCTTTTCTGATGTCTTCATAAGGACATAGGCCTGCTCAAATACATAAGATCAGATCAAGAGCATGTAGGAGAAATGTATGAGAGTAGATATTTAACATGTATATTGGCGAATGAAATACATTTTAAACATATATATTCACAACATCCTTTCAACACTACTGTATATTTCGAATCCCACTATCTGCTGTCGCATAGAAGAGGATGGGTTCCTTTTTTTGAGCCTGGTTCCTCACAAGGTTTCTTCATGTCTTCTCAGTGAGTTTTTTTCTTGATCAACATAAAGGAAACACGTGATAGTGACTTTGACTGCTGTTTGTGCCGGTTGTTTGACTGTTGAAACGGCTGATCTTCTGGGAATTTCACACACAACTTTATGGTCTAGTTTACCATTCGGATAATGATGCGAGAGGCAGGATGAAAGAGGTCAAAGGAAATTGGGTTGAGCTGACAGGAAGCTTATGGGCAGCTGTGGCTCAGGTGGTAGTGCAGGTTGTCCACTAATCGTAGGGTTGGCGGTTCGATTCCCGGCCCACGTGACTACACATACCGAAGTGTCCAGGGTAAAACACTTTGGATAAAAGCACTATATAAATGCAGACCATTTACAGTAACTCAAATAATCACTCTTTACAATCGTGGTGAGCTGAAAAGCTTCTCAGGAATCACAACACGTCGAATCTTGAGGCGAATGGGCTACAACCTTGTATCTTGAGTTTCCCCTATGGGAGGTCAATAACAGAAGGAGGTCACACCGGATTCCACTCCTGTCAGGCAGGAATCTGAGGTTACGGTGGGCACCAAGTCACCGAAACTGGACAATTGACGATTTGAAAAAAACGTCACCTGGTCGTTTTCCAATCTTCAACTGTCCTCCTCTCTGTGACAGAGTCTACTGTTAACATAACCTAAGCAAATGTTTGTGAACAAACATAACTCTGATTCCGCAAAAAAAATAAAATATATATATATATATTTTCCCCACAGGGATGGAGGCAGAAATGGAGCCCACACTATTCTTTTATATAACAGAGCATGTCCGGTGCTCGACTGCGAAGCAGGGCTGGTGCACAACAAAACAAACGTGCACACCTGGCACAAAGTAAAGCCAAACTCTCTACTCCTGAACATAATGCTCTCAAAGCGAACAGCCTGTCTCTTGAATAGATACAAAGAGTGAAACAGACATCTGCAAATATCTTCGGCTCTTTATCAACCCATAAGCGTGTGTAGGAGTCGGTCTCTCAATCTGTCAGCATCGCAGTTCGAACAGAGAGATGCGGAGTCCACCATGAAACAGCGAGAGCCTCACTCTAATAATAACAGAGCCGAGTGTGTGGGCGCACAGAACAGCGATCGCTGCGGCACTGCTGATGTTTGAAGTGTGAAAGGTTCGGCGGGTAAACGCGGATGTGTGCGGCTTGGGTTTGCGAGGCCTTTTGAGAGCTGGAGAGAACGGGTTGGAAAAAGATAGAGAAAGCCGAGAGACGCGGAGAGAAAGAGCGGGATTCCTATGCGGTTTGTGTGTTCGCCTCACTTGAGGTGGCTGAGAGAGACCTTTCTCTTGGCTTTTCTCTTTCAAGTCCCACTCACTCTCTTTGTCTTTCTTTGTGCCTGATCCAGAGGGGTTGGCTGGCTCTCTGACTGCAGGCGATGTGTTCAGCATCAGCCTTTAGGGCAGCTCTGAAATGGAGCACGGAGTTCTTTAGATGTGCCGAGTTTTTTAAGGCATAAACACAGGGACAGCTCGTCTTGGCTGGGGCTACACAAGCCGCACATCGTCTGGGAATAAAACCGAGCACTGCCGGCGGCGATCCTGCTCCTCTCCCCACCTCTTTTTACTGTTCAGAAGAGACATCCTGTGCAAATGCAAAATCACAGCTACTCTGAAAAGCACAAGAGCTGAGTTAAGCGCACATAGTTAGGATTTAATACTGAAATTACCTGAGAGTTGGGGTGGAGTTTGAGAGAAACAGAGGCAGATCTCAATGACATGAGATTCTAACCTTAGACTCAAAGCCATTTTACTTGGACATATTAAAACCAGAGCCACTGTCTGATATTTTGATGTACCCACCATAGGTCACCCTGAAATTAATGTTTTGCCTGTAAATGATTGAAAACCCAGTTTTGGGGACATGAACTACACGCAAGTGATTTGCTTCATCTGAATTCTAGACTCTGAACACGCGTAACTTTCCCTGTGTGAATATTGACGTAACTCTGAACACAGCCTTATAGCCGTCTTTTCAGCCATAACATTAAAACCACCTGCCTAATATCGTGTAGGTCCTCCTTGTGCTGCCACAACAGCTCTGACCCATAGAGGCATGGACTCTGAAGGTGTGCTGGGGTATCTGGCACCGAGATGTTATCATCAGATCCTTTAAGTCCTGTAAGTTGTGAGGTTGGGCCTCCATGATTCGGACTTGTTTGTCCAGATCAGAGTCCGGGTGACTCCACATGCCGAAGTGTCCTTGGGCAAGACACTGAACCCCAAGTTGCTCCCGATGGCAAGTTAGCGCCTTGCATGGCAGCTCTGCTACCATTGGTGTGTGTGTGTGTGTGAATGGGTGAATGAGACACAGTGTAAAGCGCTTTGGATAAAAGCGCTATATAAGTGCACATTTACCATTTATTTACCAGATCTGGAGGATCTGGAGGCCAAGTCAATACAGTGAGCGCTTTGTCACTGCAGTGTGGCAGGGCGCATTATCCTGCTGAAAGAGGCCACTACCATTAGGGAATACCCTTGCCATGAAGGTGTGTACTTGGTCTGCAACAATGTTTAGATACAATAGGTGGTACGTGTCAAAGTAGCATCCACGTGAATGCCAGCACCCAAGGTTTCCCAGCAGAACATTGCCCAGAGCAGCACACTGCCCCCGCCAGTTTACCTTCTTCCCATCCTGGTGCCATCTCTTCCCCAAGTAAATGAAGCACACGCACATGGCCGTCCACGTGATGTAAAAGAAAAGGTGATTCGCCAGGCCAGGCCACCATTTCCACAATGGTCCAGTTCTGATGTTCACCTGCTCATAGTAATGGACAGGGGTCAGCAAGGGCACTCTCACCTCATCTGCAGCCATGCAGCCCAATGCACAGCAAGCTGTGATGCACTGTGTGTTCCGACACCTTTCAATCAGAGCCAGCTTGAACTTTATCAGCAGTTTGTGCTACAGTAGCTCTTCTGTGGGATCGGACCAGACGGGCTAGACTTTGCTCTCCATGTGCATCAATGAGGCTTGGGCATCCGTGACCCTGTTGCCGGTTCACCGGTTGTCCTTCCTTGGCAAACTTTTGGTAGATACTAACCACTGCACACCGGGAACACCCCCACAAGACCTGCTGTTGACCCAGTCATCCAGCCATCACAATTTGGCCCTTGGAAGTTGCTCAGATCCTTACGCTTGCCCATTTCTCCTGCTTCCAACACATCAACTTTGAGAATTGACGGTTCACTTACTGCCTAATAAATCCCACCCCTTAACAGGTGCCACTGTAACGAGATAATCAATTTTACTCACGTCATCTGTCAGTGGTCTGAATGTTATGGCTGATCGGTGTACGTGTGCATGCATAACATCGTAAGACAACCTGATCTAAATGTCATTTTAAATGGCATTGTTCAGGATCAGGTTTGTCCTTACAAGCCCTGTGTTTTCAACCTTATTATAATCCCCTCGCTCAGTCTGCGAAACACACCCGCCAACCCACACACTCACGCAATCCAACAAAAACATCCACTCCTACCCATCCCTTTCCCTCACTCAGTCGAGCCCAGGCCGTTAATGTACGAGCGCAAGGGCAAGAGCACATTATTAAAACTCCCACAATGCAGTATAGTGAGGGGAAAGAACCTGTGACAGATAGAAGCTGACATGGCCGGAGAGCCAGCGAGCGGAAAGAACGGGCACGTCCTCTCACTAGGCATGTCTGAGTAGATCAAGGGTGGCTTCGAGAGAGACTGAATAGGGAAAATGTAAAGAGAAATAAATCTCGCCTACAGGCGGACATTAGCAGACCTTGCCTAGAGAGATCTGCCTGTTGTTAAGACATGATGAAGTTTCTTTTCTGTGACCTTGTGGTTGGTCCACCCACAGCAGATGGCATACAGAGATGGTGAACAAGTCTTTTTCTGGCACCAATGTCATAATTTATACATCATTTATTTAATTGGATTGAACCCTTACATAAGAAATACTGAATTGGAATTATTCATGCTGCAAGCATGCTGTGTTTCTTCGGAAACAATGATGCCTAAGAGGATCGGTGGCATCATCAGATGATGTTAGATCTCGGCTCAGAATCGCCAGATGTGCACTTTAAAAAGTCACAGCTTTACACACTCATGACTGAGTGACTCTAATGATCACACACCAAACAAATTATTCCACAATAACCAACAAACCACTGAGGCTCAACAAATGGAAAGAACACTCTCATAATCATGCTTAATTCTACTGCATAACCTCTAGTGCGTGCACACACACACACACATAATGACTCAGACTCAATCACATGTACGTGCATGGGTGTACGAGTACATGTGCACACACACACGCACATGCGTACCCCTAATAACTTCCCAATTTTTCCGTATTTTAGGGAAGTAAATAGCAGAAGAAGCAGTTCTTCTGTCTTACGGTATTTATGAATTTGACGGTTAGATAAGGTGTGTCATGGACTGTGTTTGTGCATCTCTGAAATATCAGCAGAAGGCCGTTTTGTGGAAACTCATCTTTCCATAAGGTCTGTGTATGAGTAGCCATCAAGGAAAAACAACATCATGTTTCCAAATATACATTTAATCGTGTGTGCGTGTCTGTGTGTGTGTGTGCATGAATTCAAAAGGAAAAAAACTGAGCTAGAGGAACTAATTAGGTGGCAGAAAAGAGGGAGATGGAACAGTAATAAAATATGTAAAATCCTGCTTAACATGCACTTATATATAAAAAGATAGATAGATAGATAGATAGATAGATAGATAGATAGATAGATAGATAGATAGATGTGTAGCATTATAAACTCAAAAATTCACTCAAATATTATTGGCACCCTATAATAGAACTGACAAAAATAACTATACAACAACTGTTACACACAATGGTTAAAATTTTCCTCTTCGAAATCTGTTCACTTACTTTTCCTCTAACTTCCATTTCATTTCTATTTACGTAATAATAGATTCTCTAAAAAAACATAGCAAAGTTACTAACACTCCTAAGGAATATTCTAAATAAATGCAAACAAAATGGCATCTTTGAAAATAAACCAAATCAGATTAAAAGCATTCTCGGTCTTCAGGAAGGCTATAGTTGCTTATCATCAAATATTCGGTTGCACACACAAAACCCATTGGCTTCTTTCATCATAGGGATCGTGATACTAATATTTTTTATATATTTATTTCTATATATGTTATTTTATATATATATATATATATATAATGTCAAAGCACAAAAGATGGTGTATTGTAGATGGATTTATGGGGGGTGCCAATATTTTGGGGTCGACTGTTATATAAGGGTTATCTTTTGGAGATACTTACTGCTCTATGCTGGGTGATAAGAAGAGTTTCGGGAAGACCTGAGTAGCCTCAGCGTCTTCAAAACTAACAGACAACAGAGCGACATCTTCTCCCGGGTCCAGAGCCGTGTCCTGAAAAACACCGCGCGTTAAAAACATGGGATAATGTGCAAACAAACCATTAAGAAAAAGAAGGGGTAAAAAAAAAAAACCCAGTAATGTATCAGAGTGCCATGCGCCGAGCTCATTTTACATCTGGAGGTGATGTACCATCATCATCATTCACACCGGTTTCTCTCAAATGGTGTCAGAAGAGCCTGTAGAGGTGGCAGATGAGTTCTGACTGTTGTTCGTTGTCAGCTTTCCTACAGCTAGACCCTGCTGGAGCGTCGTTATCGCACGAGACCCTGCGCTCTAATCAAATGACTTTCAGTTGGTTTGAACCTATCCATTTGGCATAATTACTGCCTGCCATGTAATACGCAGGGCTGCGTGTAAGCGGCTACAAGACCCAAAGAGTGACAAAACGTTCTGGATTACAGACAGAGAAATCCCCCCAGCCTCTGATGCTCTTCATAAGCGAACCATATTGCTTGGATTTAGCTGCATAACTAATCCAGTAATTAATCTAATTCACTCGAGAGCATACTGAAATGATCTAGTCAACAAGATGACAAAATAAACAACTACAACAACAAAAAAAGACAGCTCTTTTGAGAATTTTAGTACTATCCTACGTTTATTTATATAGTCTCAGCTTATTTTCTTAGCATACAATGCCCTCCACAAATATTGGCACCCTTGGAAAAAATGAGCAAAGATGGCTGTGAGAATTTGTCTTTATTGTTTAACCTTCTGAACTTTTGTTAAAAAAATTCACAAAAATGCTCTGCTCTCATGGATATCAAACAATTGCAAAAAAAAAATATATGAAAAAAAAAATCTTTGTTAAATATAGGTGTGCAACAATTATTGGCACCCCTATGAATTCATGAGGAAAATATATTTCAAGTATATTCCCATTGATATTTTAGATTTTTTTTTCTAGTACAAATGGGTGACTAGGAACAGGACGTTTCACAGGGGGTATACATAT
Source organism: Ameiurus melas (assembly GCA_012411365.1). Lineage (NCBI taxonomy): Eukaryota > Metazoa > Chordata > Actinopteri > Siluriformes > Ictaluridae > Ameiurus > Ameiurus melas. Next base: position 24,001,918 of record CM022761.1, read on the forward strand.
GAAAGAACACACAGGCCAAATACCCTTAGCCATTCATAACAATGGATAAGACTTTTAATCACCTTTCAAAACAGAACACGTTAATATCGAAATCAATATTTGTATTAAGGAAGGTCAAATCAGAGCACACCACTGAATCTCCAATTCTGCCAGTTTGTATAAAGCTCGCTTAAATGAATCCTGAGTGGTCATAAGGAAACTGAATAGCTACTGGAAATTCAGGTTCAGAGAACATCGAAAAACGTGCTGAAGGATTTCATGTGCAACGATCTTATTACTGGAATCTACTGCTGAGGGTGTTCTTACATACATTTGCATGCCTTTGTAATATGCTGAAAGAACGGAAACGGTACTGAAATTCTGTGTGGGGGAGGAAATAAAATGAAACCACATTACTTTCAAGGTAACCTGCAGACAAATGACGTGTGGCTGACAGTTTACAAAGGACGTATTATGTCAAAATCCTTAGATATCATGTATAACAACCAAAAAAAATAAAAAATACAGAACCTAAACTGCGCATTGCATGCCAGGTATAAAAGGCATTTCATTTGATCCCATGTGACATACATAAAGAAATAGGTATGTACATTGTAATGAAAAATAAGAACTGACGCACTAGAGAAGACATCCATGTAACAAATTGAATTTCAAAAGTAGCATCTTCATCTGTAAGAAGGAATCTTATGTGTGTAAATGTGTGTAAAAGTAACATGAATGAAATGTCAAAAGTGCAAGCCTCATTACCCATCTCTTCCCGCTCGGCACGCAGGAGAACGCTGGGAACAGGAGCGTCTATGGCCCAATGTGTTGCTTAATTAAATTAGTTCACTTCAGTGCATCGGCGCACTCCAATCGTGGTGTAAAAGCTGGAACGTGGCCAGAATTTGGAAAAGGGTTTTTTCTGAAAATGCTTTGCTAGTGAAGTTGATGTAAAAAAGAGACGATCATGTTGTTGAAAGGGTTCTGCCTTGATTGGCAAATACTCCAAAAATAGATCACTGGAACAAGAGCAGGGCTGGAATTACGTTTCATAAAATAGTAGAGAATGAGACTAGTGGTCAGTCTTATTTCTGTCCACAGTAGCGAGACAAGTCACTGCTGACGCTGCTGTACAAACATTAATATCTTACAGCTGCGAATAAGAGGGCTTTCATTTACTGTGTCTATTTCCATTCAGGGTTCTCTGATAGCATGAACAGTGTGTATATTCTGATCATTCTAGTTAGGAGGAGTCAGACAGGAAGTGCGGTGGATTGATGTGCAGTGGATATTACTGAATGACATTTTATGGTTGAAGGCTAAAGTATAATACAAGAACAATATGGGGGCACGGTGGAGCATGTTTACCTCACACCTCCAGGGTGTGGGTTCGAATCCCACCTCCGCCCTGTGAGCGTGTGGAGCTCATGTGTTCTCCCCGTGGTTTGGGGGTTTTATCCCAGTTCTCCGGTTTCCTCCCACAGTCCAAAGACTTGTGCTGTAAGCTTATTAGCATTTTCAAATTGTCCATAGCGTGTGGACACGTGTGATTGCGCCCCTGCACCCTGTCCAGGGTGTCCCCCGCCTTGAGCCCCGAATTATCAGGGAAATTCTCCAGGCTCCCCACCACCCAGTGCAGGATAAGCTTCCAAAGCTTCAACTTTCATGTTAATACCACCGTCAATGCCATCGCATCTGTAATCTCCTACATCACAAACTACCCAAACCGAGTTTCGGATGTTACACGGGGTAACTACTAAGGATAGCTACATTGCATTCTGGAGTCCAACTTCTGCAATGGCACCTAACTGTGCACGAAATATAAAATGTCCAAAAGGGGTGCGATGCTCAGGTGTCCAAAAACTTTTGGATATAGTGTTTTTAATGTGCTTCAGGGTTGAACTGTCCTTAAAGACACTGATATGGCCAACGTTTACCATTATAATCAATTCCATGCAAAGTTGCACGTATATATATATATATATATATATATATATATATATATATATATATATATATATATATATATACACACACACACACACACGCATGCTTATTTACACTTCAGGCTAAATGTTTCATCTTAAATATGAATAAAAAAGGTCACTCATTAGAATGCACCTCTGTCCAGTCCACGGGCATTCTGACAAAGTGCAAAAAGGACTAATGAAGAGTCCAGTGATGAGTAATGACTGTTTGAATGACCCTTGCTCGAGGACTGAGAGGGAAATACGAAGCAGAGAACACAGAGAGAGAGAGAGAGAGAGAAGGGGGGGGCTTACTACAGCCTGTTCCAAAATAATGGCCCTTGTGCCTCTGCAGACATGCTTCTCAGTCAGTCCCTCGTGTGCACTGACTCGGCTAAGACACCAGGAACAAGGCATAACAATATGAAGACATGACGGCTGTCTTCAAGCCAAGACTTGATCAAAGACACAAGACGACAACAGAGTATACTATAATTCCAAATGTTTTTGGAATGAAAGACACATGAAGCAAAAAAACCTCACACAGGTGGACTGCACTTCTTGCTCTTTCTATGGCACTCTTTCTAGGACGGCCAAAAACACACACACACACACACACACAAAAACCCCTGAATAGACGAGCTCAGGAAAGAAAGTCAATTATTAACCTAGAACGCATTCAGACTGCGGGCTGCACAAATGGACTTTTGTTGTTTAGGTGTACAATAGAGGTATAATAAAGAGCACATTAGGACAAGGTAGACCAATTAGTCATGCTAGGGAGCGCTTAAGTACAGGTCGATAGAGCATGCCGATAATATCCGAGGTCCGTGTATGTACCAGTGTGCAGATATGGTGTAGAAAGACGTGGGAATGTTGTATAAGATATCTTACTGTAGATCACGGCGCTCTCGAACCTGAATGTTCGGAAGCTGTGCGCTTTCTATAAAAGCAGCTCTGGCAGTAATACCAGTTGTGAGACTAATCACAGGTTTAATTAATATTAATATGGACATTCTTATATGCTATCATTTCTATAGTAGATCATTTACAGGTACAAGGAGAATGACCAGACTGGTCTGAAGTGTATAGTAGCTGAAATAAGCACTGTTTACAACCATGGTGAGCAGAACAGCATCTCAGAATGCACAACACATCTGTTATGCAACTGAGACGGATGGGTTTCAACAGGTTTACACTCCTGTCAGCCAGGAACAGGAATCTGAGGTTATTATGGGCACAGACTCACTGAAGCTGGACAGCTGAAGACTGGAGAAATTTTTTATTTAAATTATTATTATTTTTTTTTAAAGTTTGTATGACTATATTTACATGGACAGCAGTAATCTAATTATTGACCTTATTCTGAATAAGACAATATCGTGAATAAGGTGCTTACATGAGTTGCTTATAGAATATTCCCGTTTTACAGAATAGTGCCCGTTTTATATGTTATAGAACATAGATTGATTAACGCCACATGTCATTACGTCCCCACGCCACACCGTCCAACGTTCTCTCCAGAATTTCACGCATCGACATACAGTTCGTCTTCATTATGATACCGTATACAGTCTTGGTGTTTCGTTTTTAGTTTTACAAAAACTTCAAGTGCGGTTAATTATTTGTCACGCTACACGTACAAATAGACGATTGATTGAAGCCGTGGGCTGCGTCCCAAACCGAACACTTACTATATAGTAGCCGAGATACATGTATTTCTCCTACTTCGAGTATGACTTTAATCGGATTAAGGTAATTAAAAAAAAATCTATGTTTACATGCTAGTTTCTTAATCTGAGTATCGTCTTAATCGGGTTAATATCGGATTATTGTTGTCCACTTAAACGTACTGAATGAGTCTGTGCCCATGATAGCCTCAGATTCGTATTCCTGGCTGACAGGAGTAGGAACCTTCTGCTCTTGTAGCCTATCCATCTCAGGGTTCAATTCATTTATTGTTTTTTTGTGAATGATGAGATAATGATTTCTGTTATCAACAAGGTGTTTCTACCCACAGAACTGTAGCTCACTCAATGTTTTTTGTTCTTTGCACCATTCTGTGTAAAATCCCAGGAGATCGGCCGTTTCTGAAATACTCAAACCAGCCATTCGTGTACCAACAACAATGTCAACGTTAAAGTCACAGAAATACATTACCTGAACTTTTTTGGCACGTTGTTTTGTGTAAAGCGCTTATATCTGCTTGCTATAATCATTTAATTAAAGCTCGATGGCGTAAAAAGAAAACAACAACAATAAAACCACACATTTGCCATCCATGACTGAAAGAAAACATTTTATGAAATTTGAATATACATTTTTTTTAAACATATACTAACATTTCTAATAACATTTCATTTCAAATTGAAACGAAAGAGGCATATTTTAGTTAATACTAAGTAGCATGGAATATTATAATTCACCAGAGTGACCCCCTCCCCCACTTATCCTGGATATATATTTCCTCGACGTTTCTATATATTTAGAAAAATAGATCAAACTCTGGCTAGAAAATGATGACAAGTGATGGAATGAAATTCACATGGGAATTTCAGGGTAACACCACTGTCTGTTTTGGCAGCCTCCTAGGCTTTACTCACCTTGCAGAAAGCAGGGTGATGCAATACCAGGTGTCAGGATGGATGGTGAAGCCTACTGCTTTGTAATAATGCAACAATAATGATGAACACACCACAAAAATGGACATACCGCATGTCAATACATTAAGCTCTGTGCTTACACAACAGCTTTCGTGGGCTCTTGGGTCTCTAAACATTCTATTAACTGAAAAGGCTCTTGTGGGAATGGCACAGAAAATGAATCCTTCACCGGATATTTGGATTCAAAAAATAAAACGAGCGCAATCTAATAAAAACGCCAGGCTGTATTACGAGTCACGTGGCGGAAGACGGAGAGCTGAATGACTCCCATGGACGGTATGAGCATAAAAAGCAAATCAGACATACAGTCACTCGTGAGGAAAAAAAAAAACCACACGACACCGCACATCCATGATGTCCAAATTAGTCATGCACACATTTCTATGAACTCAGGCGCGGTTTACAAAGCGCAACATGCACACACACGCACCCCTCCAGCAGCATCACTGCCTGGACATGGCTGATGAAACACCTGTTAGTGACTCACACAGGACAGTCAACAGCTGCTTGATACGCAATGGTGAGTTGTGGAGGATAAAAAAAAAAAAAAAAAAACAACAAAAAAAAAAAAAAAAAAAAAAACCCCATCAGGTGTTAGAGAGAGCACAAGGTGAGGCAACACAGACGGATTGAGGAACAAGCTGTCAAAGAATTAAAGATATGCGCTCACTTAATTAGGAACAATCTGCCAATCGTATTACAGCAGGGCAATGCATAAAATCATACCCATCACACCAAATCAAGAGGTTCAGTTAATGTTTTACATCAAACATCAGAATGGAGGAGGGGGGATGGGTTTCTGTGGCATCATGTGACTTTGACCGTTGCATGGTTGTTGTTGCCAGACTGGCTGGTTTGCGTATTTCAGAATTCGTGCGGGATTGTGGGAACAATCTCTAGAGTTTCCGCAGCATGGTGTGAAAAAGCACAACAAAAACAAAACGGACGCATCCAGTGAGCAACAAACTCATTCTGCAGGCAGAAAAAGCCTTGCTGATGGAAAAAGCCCAGAGGGGGCTCGGTCCGACCTAACACGAAGGCTACGGTATCTCAAACGACGGTCTATTTCAGAATAGCGTCTCAGAACGCTCAAAGCTCAAACCGCTTTTCTGCACTCTGATGTCGAACGTGAACACTGGAGAAATGCATGAAACGCACGAGTACAGGTGTTCCTAATAAAGTGAACGATGAGCATGCGTACATCTGAAAAAAAAACAGAAAGATAAACAAGGCAGTGTCGGTCAATCAATCAATTACAGAGGGGGAGTTCTTAGAGTGCAGAGTGCACACAGAGGACACGTATTGAGCAACTGTAAAATCTCCACTTAATACAAACAGGGATTAGGACATAAAGGATTTTTTAGAAGAAGCCTGAACTGAATGTTGTACCAAACTGGTATAGCCATTATATAACAATACCACCACCTTTACGTGCCCTAGAACAACTTGTTAAGGCCTTTCACTCTGCTCTCTACTCTCTCTTCATGTTTCACTGTAAAAGGAATGATACATTCAATAGCAGCATGACTTCTCAGCGTTGTGTGTCACATATCTCAGCGCAGCGCGCCATTGTATGTCATGACACCATGTGAGTGTCATGGCTTAGAGCTCAGGGTGTGTGTGTGGTGTTACCATCAGCAATGCCATGATCTCCTTCTAATGTCGGCTAAAGAATGAAAGAGCGAGAGAGAGAGAGAGACGGTGTAAGAGTGTATTCACAACGCCGTGACTCAACCCGAGTGTGTATAAACTCAGAGCCATTCCGAGGCCAGACCAGAGTCAAAAGCATGCCTGAAAAGATAATTGTGAGAATATGGAAGGAATGAAACAAAACGGGGCGTGCTGTTATTGGAAAAGAGTCAACTTTTGTAACGGTTTAATTAAGACTCGCAGTTAGTTCCTGTTATCGCTTATGCAACAGTTCTTCCACAGTAGAAAGTGTAGTGGGTGAAACAACGCGGCCTGACGTTGAACAGTTACAAAGTTCATTATTTTCCAATGACAATGTGTCCTGAAGTGTTTCGTCGCTCTTATACTCCAGCAATATTCCAACAGGTCACACTTTCATCCATTACCTTTTATGTTGTGGAACATCTGGGAAATAAATTAGTTCCTGTTATCACTTATGTTGTAGCGGCTGGAAACAGTTATTCCGTTACCAACCTCTTTTTCTTTTCCTCTCGCTTCGATTTAATATGGCAAAATCAATGCGGATTGTTACCGAGAAACAGCAAACCCCCTTTTCCTGTGTCAGAAATCTTACAGCTCTGACTGTTACACAGTGCAGCCTGGAGACTGTTGAGGATGGGGCCGGAAATGGTTTTGGACCTCAATTCCACATGGACATTCTCGCTGTGGTTGCTGGGACTACGGTTGCTGCGATGGCCTTAGGACTGCAATTACCGCATACAATTTTGCACTCGAGTCTCCTACAGTGAACAGTGGACTAGTTCAACAAGACAAATTTCATATAAAAACCATAATGAATTTTCCTTGACTTTCACTCTATCCGTTATAACCCAGATGAGGACGGTTCCCTTCGGAGTCTGGTTCATCTCAAGGTTTCTTCCTCATATCGTAAAATAATTTTTTTTTTTTTGTAGGAAAATTATAAAAAAAAAAGAAAGAAGAAAGAGAAAAAAAAAAAAAATAAAATAAAATTTTTTTTTTTTGTGTCCCCAATAAAAAAAAAACCAAAAAAAGGATTAACGAAAAGGGTTGGGGAATCTAAGGCCCCCCCTGGGGGGGAAAAATTCGGGAGTTTTTCCTTGTCACCACACTTAATGACAGTGTCCACACACACAATTTCCATCGTTAAAAACGCTATACAAATACAATTGAATTGAATTGCTAACACTGGAGACTTCTTCCATAAATGCTAAATAAACTCCACCAAATCAACAATTATACACATGCGAGTCCCTATTTTAGTCAGAAATGTTGTTACAAAGAATTAATTAACACTGTTGTACTGCATACCGATGTACTGGTGAGTCACAAACAAATGATCTGAATGAGTTCAGTGGGGTTAAATGCATTACGACATCAACCTTGCCCACACTGAAATATGTCCTAGTAGTCAAACCTACACAAACAAGTTGCAGCACAAATCAACACAAAATGAGTGATATGATAAGTTTGAGTTCATTTCTTTTTAAATGCTGTGCCAGCTTTCACAGTTTCTAGCCACCGAGGTGCTAATGCCAACCTCAGCTTAATGCACATCCCCGGCTTGAGAGACTTGATGGTGTTTTTCAAACAGAGTCAACGACATTAAAAAAAGCCATTCGATTACTGAGAACTCGAGCAGCCCGGACAGAGCCCTGACCTCAACCCTAAGGAACACCTTTGGGAAGAGCTGCAATCGCCCAACATCCAGTGCCTGAACTCACTAATGCTCTTGTGGCTGAACGGACAAATCCCCACAGCCACACCCCAAAATCTAGTGGAAAGCCTTCCCAGAAGAATGGAGCTTATTATAACAGCAAAGGAATCTGGAACAGAGTGTTCAACAAACACATATTGCTGACTGAAAAATCACTGATTCCACCATTAACATGCCACCTGTGAGAGGATAAATAAGACATCTCTAATCAAAGCCACTTCCTGTAGAGCCATGTGATGTTGATCAACACACCTAATTTACGTGGGAGTTTTATTTAGGGGCAGTGGTGGCTAAGGCTCTGGGTTACTGAACGGAAGGTTGGGGTTCAGGCTCCAGCACTGCCAAGGAGTCACTGTTGGGCCCTTGAGCAAGGCCCTTAACCCTCTCTGCTCCAGGGGTGCTGTATCATGGCTGACTCCCAACCTCCTAACATACTGGGGGTACATATACGAAGGTTCGCGGACATATGCGAAGAAAAAAAGAATTTCACCGTACTGTAATGTATAGGTGACCAATAAAGACTCATTATCGTTATTTACATTTTTGCACTGATTAACAGTTTCCACCAAAAGTGGAACGTGCTCAACACGTTTCTGTAAACGGCCGAATGCAACGCCGTAATGTTCCTTTAGTGGTTTGAAGCTTCACTTTCTATGACTGTCTACCAGATTCCTTCAGTGGAACTATTCTCAGCATGACTTAGACATACTATGCACAAGTAACAACTCTAAACTACCACCAAGATCTGTCCACCGTGCAATAATGTAAAAAACACAGGAAAAGTGAGAGGGAAATTGAGGAAATGAAGATTCGGTTTAGGTTTATAAGGAAGTGTTCAGAAAGTCACACATGGACGCAATTCCACAGAAGTGTGATGAAACAAGCTTCTGTGGAACCGATCGAATAGAGGGGGGGTGTGTTATGAAACACAAATCAGAAAAAAATGTTTACTTTCTGGGGAAGTTATACAGATCAAGAATATGATAAACGACGTCAAAAAAAGGAGATACAGGAAGGGCTGTGTAACCAAAGAATCTTTAGGGGGAAAAAAAGAAAAGATTTATAAATAGCCTTTTCAAACTGTTCACCACTAGTGGCTTTCAAAAGGTACTCTGAGTGCACCTAGGGGTCTACGGAGTACACCCACCCATCATATAGACCTGCTTGCTTGTTGAGGCTGTAGCGTTCAGGCCACTTTAAGCCTTTCACCGACTCGCTGTTCTTAGAAACCTTATTCAGCACTGGCCAAAAAAGCATTGAGACGGAGTGCCAATATTAGTGCGCTACTTCAGAGAAACCACAGTACCAAACCATATTCGATCAATTCGGAGGATTTGAAAAAGAATACGAGAATCTTATTCTGGGGTAAAAGATGCTTGTTCCTTAGAGAGAAAACTTCTTTGTTGGTTGTAAAGCGCACTTTAAAAACAATTTGCTAGCACAATTGATTTATATATGCTAAAAACATGTGCGAACACTAACCCTCTTAGACACGAGCTATCATTAGCATCACTAGCATCTGACTGCCTGCTGGCTCCTGTCTGTCACGATGTAGTCAGACTTCTTTCTTGCCTAAAGTTGGTTGCGATTACATTTGACATATCTAGACTGCTTTTATTTACACGTGAATTCATATTACAGCATTCTCAAGGCTTTAACACATCGTCAGTTAATCTTGTAAAAGTAAATGAACCCATGAACGTCAGTGAAACCACCTTAAAAAGCACCAATAACCCCACATTGTCAACTCCAGTAAAAATATTGGCATGGGGATTTTCCTCACCCTGCTTTACAAAACGACGTGGCTCTGAGGTTGAAAGGATGTTTGCATGAAAGTTCCTCTTCGGCATCTTATGAAGATTTAGGTTAGGGCACTGACCTGGAGCAGTACACGTATTTGAACAATAATCTGTCGAAACAGACCAAAGTGCCCAGCTGGAGTTTTCTACCTACTGTAACGCTGGGATTTCGTGACATTTCTCTCAATTCTTGATTCCCATGATGGTGTCATTCCTGTATGTTACAGATGGGTGACCGATTGGGGGAGTGTTAATGGAGTGGTATGGTTATACTGGAGTGGTACGGGTCCACTTGTTCCATTACAGGGAAGGGCTGGCTCAATGTTATCCTATGATGAAACATTTCTATCCTGATGGGAGTGGTCTCTTCAAGGATGAAACCGCCCCTATTAAGAGGGCCAGAAGGGGCTTTTAATGGTTGAGGAGGAAGAAATGATGTAAATCAACCCAATTAAACATCAATGGGAGATTGTGGAACGACTCTCAGACCATCATGTAAAAAAAAGAAAAAGAAAAAATAAAATAAAACTTTTGTACATTAGGGGTAACAATTTCATTTCAGTCTATCCACTGGGATGTTAAAAAGTTAATAGCTCTTAATCTATTAATTAAGTGATGTCCTAGAGTTTTTCTATTATCATCCCATGAAAAACTCCACAATTCCAAATGTACAGATTTTTGACAGAGATTAATACTTGATGAGTTTAATGAGTAAGCAAAAACATTCATAAGCAATAACTCCCATTTAAAGTAACCCTTCATTGATGGTGTAAATAGTTCTTATTATAGTATAGTAAAATAGTAAGAGTAAAATATTCTGGAAATACCATGGACAAAGACATGTTGTCGTCTCCTCATATATAATGAGTGTCCATTTATTATAACTGTTGAGACAATATTGTAAATTCTGATTCAGGAAATTCTGGACTAAATTTAAAACAAACAACTCAAATCTGAGAGGTCATGGTTGGAGCAGTGGTGATCACTCATCGTACGCCCTACACGTGTCATGCGTCATGGCATGAAGGCACCGGGGTGGATGCTCGCGGGCGTGACCTTTCTGCCACGATGTCCATCACTGTCACAGCTCCACTCTTTAGCGCTAGCATACTCCTCTTGGCACTGTTCCAGCAGCCCCTGGTCAGAGTTAGATGACCTTTACTGACACCCTCTTCTCCAGTCATCATTCACACCTACAGCTTTCTTATATTCACTCAGCAATAAAAACAACAACATAAATCTGCTTTATTTTTCTACATACACAATCAATAGGAATTACACACACACAAACAAAAACACAAAACAAGCAAATTTTACACATACAGTAATCCATTGTCTTAAGAAACAATCCTTAAATTTCCCAGAACCTACAGGAAGCTCTCCTACAAAGGCAGCTCTTTCCAACATCAATAATCCTTCGCTTTCTAAATGCCACCTTTTGCCGTGGAAGACAATAAGCATATTGTCCTGGCCTAAAGCTTTCTTTGGCATTCAGCACTGACTTCATAACCACAAGGTGCGGCTTGAGACTCTTACGGTGCAAACTTGTATTTACAGAAGCTAATTCATGTGCTTTAACCTGCTACATTCTATTTGTGAGCTATGTCAGCTATTACACAAGGGCTATAAATCACCCGATGGGCATTAACTCTTTAACACTCATTAAACTACACTCTTTGAATGTCTGCTAGATTATTGTTCTATTACTGCTGCACTTTTCACTATAACGAATGGGCATGCTGCATTTACGGCCACGCATTCTTCCTGACCTGTAGCCAATTCATTCCCAGCAGAAACGTCACGAGTACTCGGGAAGCCTCGCTCGGCTTCCATGCGGCTGCCGGAAACCGAGGGAGTAACAGCCTTCCTTGGTAATCTGTAACGTGATGCAATACGGCTCTGTGAATGACGCAAGGCTAGGGTTGGGTTCTACATTGCAGCTCTTTTATTATACTCTCATTCTGCAGAAGAAAGATAGACATCTTGTTTCTGAAGTTATTATAAGAGCATACATGAAAGTGCACTATTTCCCTACGGGTTGTTTACTGTAAACAGCTGTACACACAGCTCTGGCTTTTCCAGGGTAACGTTGTGCATAGCGCTACTTCACATGTCCTCCTTAAATTTCCCGTCGCTGTGCATTTAATCTCCTGCGCTGTTTGAACAGAAAAGACAGTGTGCTGTGGACATGTACATACACAAGCCCTTCACTTTCTGACCATTATCGAGAGACGCAGATAAGTGAATAGAGACGAGATGAGACGAGAAGTAGAGATCAGAAAGCTGCAAGCCTATTCCTATAATTACATGTGATAATGACAGCTTTGAAGGTTGCTTTTTCCCCTCCCCTCCCTCTGTTCGAAAAAGAAATGTCAGATAGGTGCACTAAATGGCTTTTGGGTGCAGTGCCAGGGTTGAGCGAGCGGCGTGGCCCGGGCAAATCACGGGCATGTGAACACACTCTGGATCGCACAATGGCATTTTCAAATCGTCTGTGCTGCTCGGCTCTAAACACGAGGCATATGTGAGATGAGCGTCCAAAATAGGATATCCAAACAGAAAGAACACCGTGCCCCAAATCCATTACCAAAGCCTGACCTTTACAACAAACACTCGGTCCGTGCCAGTACGACCGCAGCTTGTGCTTGAGCTTAATTAATGTAAGCTTGCCACTCAGAAGTTCTGCACCAAGTAATTACAACTAAATAAAGCGCACAAGACCGGTGATCCCTGGATGACCTTAACGGGGGGAAAAAAATCGACGAGGATTGCTTTCGCATGCGAGGAGCAGCTGTGAGACTTTATAAGCCTTGTGGTCAACAAAGACATGGCTACCTTCTGTGGTGGGCTTCCGCTAACTGCGCCGTTTGTCAAACTTCATCCATTCGAACGAGACGAGCGCTACTTCAAACGCGCTGCCACCCACGGTCGCGGCAGGTGCTTCGGGTGGAGGCTGGCAAGACCGAAACTGCAGCTGGGGGGCAAAAACTGTGCGGACAGGCCTTTATGTGCTGATGCAGCCCCTTTGTAGAGATAATACTGTGTTTACACGCCATGGTCTAAATGCATGCTGTATGTGCAGACTGTCCTGAGGGCAAGAGTGTAAACACGTGTGCGTGTGTGTGTGTGTGTGTGTGAGTGTGCATACATGCTTGCAGAAACACACGGAAAAGAAGGCATTAAACAGCCAGGTTGCTTTTTGAAGTAACGAGCAGTCATGTCCACACGGCGTGTCTTCAAACACATGTTCAGATCGTGCTTTCCATATGAAAGTGTCTAAAGAAAGAGCCATCTAATGAGAGTCACATGCTCACGGCCGTGACTATATAATTATCCTCTTAATAATGGCCTTTAAGTGATTAATGCGATGTACTAAGTGTATAGGCAATATTTAGCTAGCAATTATAATACTATGCACTTTGGTTACCTTTTGACTTTCTTTTTGGGATGACAAATGTACAAAGCACAATCAGCGAGTGTAGAAAAAGAAAAAAAAAAGTCAAAATCTTTTAAGTAATATATAACAGGGAGTGTAATGGGTGTGGACTGGAGGCTTTGTAACCAGAACATTCCCTTCTTTGACAGTTGATTACTGGAACTGCAATTGTGAGAGATTATGTGAAGCAAAAGCTAATAATACTTGGCAGGAATTCATCGACAATGAATGCTCAAAAACCCCAAGCTAGAATGAGAAACGCTGAAAATCAGGTTCCTTTCCGCATTTTAAATAACTGCGAAAAAATATACAGCACTGTGCATACAAAGTAATGCTGTACACCAAAGATGACTTCAAACACAATGAAAAAAATATATACTATAAAGAACATTAAACAGTACTGAATGAAACAAAGTCGATATTTAGTGTGATGATCCTTTGCTTAAAAAAATAATAATAATAAAATTGTAGTCTCTGGTACGATTAGTGCAGTTTTATAAGGTAATGAGCTGTAAGTTTTATTGAGCATCTTGCAGAACCAGACACGGTTCTTCTGGAGACTTTGACTGTCGCACTCGCTTCTTATTTTTGCAGCAAAACCAAGCAGCCTTTATTGACTAGGTTTACATGGACAGCAGTAATCTAATTATTGACCTTATTCTGAATAAGACAATATTGTGATTAAGGGGTTTACATGAGTCGCTTTTAGAATTTTGCTTTCATGATCCTGTTTTACATGTTATAGAACATAGATGGATTAACGGCACACGTCATTACGTCACTGCGTCATGCCGTCCCTCCAGAATTTCACGTATCAACATACAGTTGGTCTTTGTTATGGGACCATATAGAGTTTGGGGTGTTTTTATTTTTTAATAGTATGAACGCTTCAAATGCGGTTAATCATTTGTCATGCTGTATGTGCAAATAGACGACTGCTTGAGGCCGTGGGCTGCGTCCCAAACTGCGTACTTGCCTAGTTGAAATACGTGTATCTCGCATTCTATACAGTAAGTAAGTACGTGGTTTCGGATGCAGAAGTGCTCTCTTGTTTCCCATCAAACAGTTGAGCACTGCCGTGTGTGTACGTGTCCTGTCACACAACGTGATGAAAGGTATTCAATAATTGCTGTTTACATGCTAGTTTCTTAATCAGAGTATCGTCTTAATCGGGTTAATGTCGGTTTATTGTTGTCCTTGTAAATGTATGGACTGTGTTTTTTGTCTGAAAAGTGTCTCTTACCACTTAATACTCTGCTTTCTTTACTGACAGACAAACATTTTCCTGTAACATTTAATTCTGTGCTGGAAAACTAACGTTTGGAAATCGAACATGTTTTTGGTACCGACTCCATAATGTTGAAGTCAGAACATAGAAAATCTATAACAAAGATTGCACTAAAAATATAGGGTGCCTAAAACTTTTGCACAGTACTGTACGTGCGAAAACATTATTGTTTTTTTCTGGCTTTAAACCAATAAACATTACAAGAAAGCTCTTACATTTCTCCTTTGCTTGTTTTTTCATCACTTCAGATAGATCTTGTGGCTACAATTAGTGATGATGACGATCTTGAATAAACCTGGATGTGTATCGGTCATTTGTAGCTAGCTAGATTGAAACTACATGCTTTTGAAAACAATAGGAAGAGAGTGATGGTAAAGGAGGATAAAATGGCAGCTTTTATAAATCAGAGGACTGGAATTGAAGTATATTTTAATCACCCAAAATTTACGGGCGCACATCTTAACCAGAGAATAGCTGGCACAATACCTATGTTTATTGCCAGGTCGCCTCTGTTCACGTGGAAATTTACTGCAGTGGCTTTCCTTCTTCTTTGTCATATTAGATCCACAAACAAGTAGATCCAATTGATAGTACCCACAATATACTCACCTGCCAATTCTCACCGAGCTTTTCCCATCATACGACAGCTACAAACTGTGGAGTGTGAAGGCTAACGCATGCTTCCTCTGAGACATGTGAAGCCAGCGAACCACATCTTTTCATACTGCTGCAGGGTAACATACTTGTAGCAAAGCGCTATCCGCACTCTTCTGCATACACAAGCTTAAAGTCAATCGTGATTGGCTAGTGCCACTGATTGTGACAGGGGAGAGACAGAGGACAGCGTGAGACTCACAGATGGCTGTGGCATCGTAGGGATTTAAACTCGCAATCTTTCAATAATGGTGCGAACGATTTTCTGTTATGGCACTCGGGAGGTGCCATAGCAATTTTAGGAAAAATTTTCCTAAAAGCAATTTTAGGAAAATTATTCCCTGTTTATTTTATGAAAATAAAATTAAAGGGAAAATTTATTTGGCTAATTATTATTATTAACCCCCGAGACATGCAGATTGATGTACCTCGAATGTTTAAAGTATTTCCACGACGCATGTTCAGATGCGACTTCATTACTTCATGTTCGAATTTGCCTCCTTCCTCATCTATTAGAACACTGTCGTAATATTGGTGGTTTTGCGGGTACACCCAACTGACGCTTTCTTGCAACATACACCGGATGCCCTGTGGCAGATTCAGCAGATTTCTCTCCATACACTTCTCTGTACTGTGCTTAAAATCAGCAGCATACTATTCATTTAGGCATGACAGGACATTCCAAAAAACACAAAGATTCTTCATCCTAATACATAAAACACAAACCACAGACAAATGATCCAGCATAAACTGGTGATTACTCTGTTTGGAGGTTAAATTATTAACAATAATAATTATACATATAATAAATCAAGCTGTGTAGTGAATTAGTCATTGACCAGGCCTAGAAAACAGATTTCCTTTCACTGTTCTGGTCGAATAAACCTCATATTTCCAACAAAATGCCATGTCACATGACCAGGAAGTGCTGCTTGGACCACCTTTTCTGCAATCACATGGCATGGTGAAGGTCATCATCAGTGGGCTCTGATTAATTGATCAAAATTTAGGCAAAACTACTTAAAGGAAAAAAATTCAACTCTAAATGAGATAAGTTAACATTTATTTTTTGTCAATTAAATAAATGCATATATTTTGAGTGTTTTGTTAAATGGTAAAATGCAATTGTTGCCATATGGCAATAACATGCGATAACGGAATTGCAATATGTACGTTCATGAATCAAAACAGGCCTACATAGGGAAAAAAAATACACTAGGCTTCTCTAATAGCATATTTACATTTTTTCCACATTCAAAGTAAGAAAAACTGTTGTAGCACAAGCACAGAAAATACCCGTTTCCACCATCAGGGCAATAATTAAGAAGTTCCAGTCAAGTGTAAAATGATCTGAATCAACCTGGAAGAGGACGTCGTGTCTATATTTTCTCAACGCACTGTGAAGAGGATAGTTCGAGTGGCCAAAAAGATCTTTCAGGATCACAGCTGGAGAATTGCAGAAGTTAGTTGCATCTTGGGGTCAGAAAGTCTCCAAAACTACAATCCGAAATCACCTACATCACCACAAGTTGTTTGGATGTGTTTTTAAAAAAAAAAAAGCCTCTACTCTCATTCGAAAACAAACTCAAGTGTCTCCAGTTTGCCAGACACTACTGGAACTTCAAATGGGATCGGGTTCTATGGTCAGATGAAACCAAAATAGAGCTTTTTGGTAATAAACAGTAGATGTGGTTTCGGCACACACAGAATGGTAGCCATATGGAAAAGTACCTCATGCCCACGGTTAAATATGGTGGTGGCTCTTTTAATGTTTTGGGTCTGTTTTTCTGCCAGAGGACCTGGACATTTTGTTAGGATACATGGCATCATGGACTATCAAATATCAACAGACATTAAATGAACACCTGACTGCCTCTGCCAGAAAGCTTAAAATGGGCTGTGGTTGGATCTTCCAGCAGGACAATGGTCCAAAAACATACATCAAAATCAACACAAAAATGGTTTACTGACCACAAAATCAAGCTCCTGCCATGGCCATCTCAGTCCCCTGACCAGAAACCTATAGAAAACCTGTGGGGTTCAGTAGAACTCAAGAGGAGAGTCCACCAGCATGGACCTCAAAATGTGAAGGATCTGGAGAGATTCTGTAAGGAGGAACGGTCCCAGATCCCTTGCCATGTATTCTCCAACCTCATCAGGCATTAAGGAGTAGACTCAGAGGGAGGTAGCACGAAGTACTGACTAAAAGGGTGCCAATAATTGTTGCACACCTATATTTAACAAAAATATTTTTTTGGACAATTTGCAATTGTTTGATATCCATGACAGCAGAGCATTTTTGCGATTTTTTTTGAACAAGAGATCAAAAGGTTAAACAATAAATAAAGACAATTTTTCTGAGCCTTCTTTGCTCATATTTACCAAGGGTGCGAGTATTAGCAGAGGGCACTGTAGAAACTTCACTATATAACCGTGACTCGTGCATTACATTAACCACTCCTTTCAGAGACCTTTCACTTTAATGCAGGTTACAGACTTCTCAAACGATTGCCTGCACAAATGAGCTGCCAAATCATCTGGTACATACTTTCAAAAGCAGATTCATTATTAATCATTAATCATCAACAGACACGATTATGTACAGGAAGCAGAAGCAGGATGGGATATACCCGTACTTTTACCCAAATAGCTTCTCTACCAGCAGTTCTATCCACTAGCTATAGTCAACCGATTTGAACCTTTTTTTTTTTTTTTTCTCTCATAAAAATTAGATGTGAAAATGACATTTTATTTCGACCCTCAGGGCCAGCATGTATAATTTAACACTCTAAACAGCTGCATAACTGTTTATCAGAGCGACAGTCTTAGCTGGTCTATTTAACGCTTCATTACAAATCGCCTTAAAACACCAATTATCTTGATCGTTTCCCCCCTTTTTTTTTTTTTTTAAGTCTATGCATGCTAAATAAATCAGCAGCATTTCAACACTTTGAACATTATGAAAAGCTCTTGCTCACAAAGTTTATAACCATGTAAATTGTAACCCCGACTTCCATCAATCCAGATCCAATTCAAAAGAAGCTTTCTCTCTTTTTAATCGACGTCTGATAGAGACAAAAGACAGCCGCCCTGGCCGAGAGTGCAGAGAGGTGAAACACACAAATCTTTGCAGAGGGAACCTGCAATTACTTTATACCTCTTAAGATTCCTGAGCCTTTAGTAAGTGTTTACTGTTGCAGGGCACAATCAGGCTGCAAATTACAACGACTGGCACAAGCATCAAATGCTACGCAGTCACGCACAGGGCAGGGAAGAGTCCGTACCCTCTGCTCTGAACCCGACTGGGCACGAAATGCTATGTCACGTGAGCTTGTTATGATCGGAGCTCAAAACGTGGTGTCCACGTGAGCAGTGTTACGCGAACAGAAACCCGTTTGTACCGGTTTGATTGGAAAATACTTTGCGAAGAACATGGAGATCTGCTGCATATGGAAAAAAGAGACGGTAATTCTCTTTTAGTTCGGTTGTAAGGACATGGTATTACAAGTGCGATTTATTTCTTTATTTCTTTTTGGTCTCGCAGTCATGGTTGATTCACTATGATTCATGAGATTATTTACAGTAAGGCTCAGTGTATCAAAGTGTTAATTCTGCATAAATGCCACTGAGTCATCTACAGCCTTTGTAAAAGCAATTAGTAATATACTCCCGATAATCTCTTCGTCCAACGAGGAGCAGAAAGACTACTGAACTTATATATTCCATTCAAGCAGTTTAATTCATGGAACGTTTTGCTGCAACGAAATTTGACAAAAATCCAGAGATTGAACTGATCCAGTGATGAACTTCATGCAAGTCATTAAATTATATACGTGTACAAAGAGAAAAGTAGGAAAGGTAAAAGACTGAGCATGAAATAAAGTTCTGCAAATACTGCACAAGGAAGAATGACGCATAAAATAAGACACAGTAATCACCCTTTACATCATCTGTAGGAGCACAACGTTGTCATGTTGCTAGTGTGATTGTTTCTGTGGTTGAAGATCATCGGTCTTAATCATCGGTGTGGCTTAGTGCATCAAACTATTACATTTGCATGCAAGACATGATGGTCTTGTAAATCCAATTAGTACAATAATAAATTAATGATGATAAATGATAAATATTCAGCTGAATTCTTTTTCATTAGTATGGTGCTTTTGGTCACAAGGCAGCTTTACAGAAATCTGGATGTAGATCTATATCCCTAATGAGCAATGCCAAAGGCGGGAGTGACAACAACGGAAAGAAAAAGAAAAAAAAAAAGGGGGAAAAGCCTTCTGAGACGGCATGAGGATGAAACGTTGAGGCGAATCAGACTCAAAGGGGAATGCTCTTCTGGACAAAATAATAATAATAATAATAATAATAATAATAATAATAATAATCATCCCTAGGTCGCTGTACAATTTTGGAAAATAGACAAACAAAAAAACCCCCACAAAACAATGAATAAACAAGAGGAAGTTGACGCCAGTGGTGTGGACAGGAACTCTCTTCCATCAAGAAGTCTAATCCTTCTTGCTACTAATTGGTATGCCTGAAATACCCTTAAAATATACCTGAAACAGGAAGGAAGCTTTTGAAGAAAAACTACTTCCCTACCATTGACCTTGTTGTGACCTTGAAATCTTATCATTTCATCTGCTGGTTACAATGATAAATCCACAAACATCCTACGAATGTTCAACCACTCGTTCATGAGATAAGAAACCAACGAGAATCTCGTATGGATGCATGGACAAGAAAAATACACCGCCAGAAAATGGGCCTCGAGTTCCCGAACATGAATGTGCAAGTAATATCTCTGTACGACAAACAGGGAGGAAGCTATCGAAGCGATAGGTTTTTAGACCTTTGACCTTGCTGTGACCACGACCCTGTTTGGATCAATTCGAAAATCGAATCAATTCAATCTGCTGGTTCCAATGATGATTTCATATCAATCCGACCAACATTCAATCACTCGTTGTTGGGATATTGCACAAAAAGAGAATCTCAGACTGATGTGTTGACAATCTGAAAACAAACAAACAAAAACAAACAAACAAAGTAACACAAAATCTGACGTGCTGGTTATCTGAGTCTTTCAGACGTTGCCGTGATCTAATTTCAGTGCCATTGCTGATCATAGTTCCACTGAAAGCCTACGCTGGCACGGCCCACACGGCCCGCTCGGCCGCAGCACCACCGGACACTGCTGGCCTGAACGTCATGCCTTTGAGCTGTACAGAGGACTAAGCAGCCCAGAGCGAGCACGTGGACACGATCAATGCCAGGGGAAATACTCAGACCGAGCCTGGGTCTGGAGCTCGGCCAGCGCTGGCAACCAGCGGACAAATCAGACAAACAACTAAAAATATTAAAACCATGAAACGGAACTCGGATGCAAAAACAAACATCAAATACAACCTGCAAACTCACGAAGTAAAAATAAATAAATAAAGACAAATATATAAAGAAGGAAAATGCTTACGGGCACTAAACATGTGTACAATATATAAAATAAGACACCGTAATTAACGTCACCTATAACCTTGTAAAACAAATGAATCATTTGAAATTGAATAATCTGGCTTTGAATGCATCAATTGTATTATTTTGGACAGCTAATTATACATTTAACGGTCACGGTCACAGTCGATGAGGTCGTAATCGCAGTCTTGTAGCCAACACTTCAGTCAGATCCAGCTGTATATATGTATGTATGTATGCACAGCTTGGGAAAGGGGTGTGTCCTATGTACGCACGTGACTATTTGTCATAACCTATGCACTTTCTTGGAGAACGACTTCGCTAATAAATTGACAGTCTACATTGCGTCCCCGATAGCAAGGAATTTCAAGAACCATCCGAAGGCAAACTGGGAAGGACTAAGAAGAAGAATTCAATCAGAAAGGTGTTTTGGGAAGCCATTGGGGAGAAAAACAAAACAAAAAAAAACAGCGCTCTGGAGAGAACGGGGGTGTAATAGTAGACGCGCTTGCTGTTGGCGTTCGTTTTAACGCCGTGCCACTCAAATCCATCAATGCTGCTCCCAAGACATTATACTGTTCTACTTAACACGCTGTCATTCAGAAGCACCGAGCCTGCACTGTAACACGGAAAGTCTAAAAGAAAAAAGCGGTCTCACCCAAAAATCTCAGAACAACCAGATTTGCTTTTGAAAACCGTTTAAAAACGTAAGAAGATGGAGCGACTTGTCTTGGTATAATGTAGTATTAAGGCTTAAAAGTTAAGAGATACAGTGGTGTGAAAAAGTGTTTGCCCCCTTCCTCATTTCCTGTTCCTTTGCATGTTTGTCACACTTAAGTGTTTCAGAACATCAAACCAATTTAAACAATAGTCAAGGACAACACAAGTAAACACAAAATGCAATTTGTAAATGAAGGTGTTTATTATTAAAGGTGAAAAAATCCAAACCATCATGGCCCTGTGTGAAAAAGTGATTGCCCCCTAAACCTAATAACTGGTTGGGCCACCCTTAGCAACAACTGCAACCAAGCATTTGCGATAACGTGCAATGAGGCTTTTACAGCGTCCTGGAGAATTTTGGCCCACTGATCTTTGCAGAATTGTCCTATTTCAGTTACATTAGAGGGTTTTCGAGCATGAACGGCCTTTTTAAGGTCATACCACAACATCTCAATAGGATTCAGGTCAGGACTTTGGCTAGGCCCCTCCAAAGTCTTCATTTTGTTTTCTTCAGCCATTCGGTGGTGGACTTGCTGGTGTGTTTGGATCATTGTCCTGCTGCAGAACCCAAGTTTGTGCTTGAGTACACGAACAGATGGTCAGAATTCTCCTTCAGGATTTTTGGTAGACAGCAGAATTCATAGTTCTTTTATCACGCAAGTCTTCAGGTCTGAGCAAAACAGCCCCAGACCATCACACTACACCACCATATTTTACTGTTGGTATAATGTCTTTTATGAAATGCAGTGTCCTTCACGCCTGATATACTTGACACACACCTTCCAAAGAGTTCCACTTTTGTCTCATCGTTCCACAGAATGTTGTCCCAAAAGTCCGGGATCATCAAGATGTGTTGTGAAAATTGAGACGAGCTTTGATGTTTTTTGCTCAGCAGTGGTTTTCTCCTTGGAACTCTGCCATGCATTTTTGCCCAGTTTTTCCTGATGGTGGAGGCATTGACCTAAGAGGCAAGTGAGGCCTGCAGTTTTTGGACGTTGTTGTGGGGTCTTTTGTGCCCTCTTGGATGAGTGTCGCTGCGCTCTTGGGGTAATTTTGGCGGCCGCCACTCCTGGGAAGGTTCACCACTGTTCCATGTCTTCACCATTTGTGGATAATGGCTCTCACTGTGGTTCGCTGGTTCCCAAAGCTTTGGAAATGGCTTTATAACCCTTTCCAGACTGATAGATCTCAATTACTTTCTTTCTCAGTTGTTCCTGAATTTCTTTGGGTCTCGGATGATGTGTAGCTTTTAGGATTTCTGTGACCTTACTGTGTCAAGCAGCCTATTTAAGTGATGTTGATTGTGAACAGGTGTGGCAATAATCAGCTGGGGCTTGTAGAAAGAACTCAGGTGTGGACAACCACAGTTATAGTATGTTTAACAAGGGGGCAATCACTTTTTCACACAGGGCCATGATGGTTTGGATTTTTTCACCTTTAATAATAAACACCTTCATTTACAAATTGCATTTATGTTTACTTGTGTTGTCTGACTATTGTTTAAATGGTTTGATGTTCAACACTTAAGTGTGAAAAAAAAAAGGAACAGGAAATGAGAAGGGCAAAACTTTTTCACACCACTTATGTACTTCAGGATATAATGAGACAGGAAGTAGAAACTGCTTCGTATAGAAAGGGTGAAGTATGAGCAGATAAAGATCCTTCGGGGGGGGGGGCCCGCACACAAACACACACACACACACACACGCACACAACAACAACAACAAACAAGCAGCATGAAGCCCAGCATGACTGCAGGAAGAAAGTGAACTGCGGATGTTTAAGGGGCTTTGTGTCACTCCACTTTCGTCTAATCCAGCAAGGATTGCGAGAGGTGTGCGTGTGTGTGTGTTGTTCTTTTTTTTAACCTCTGAAGCAACAAAGAATCTTTTCTTAGTTCACCACTCGCAGCATGTGAGCTATGCCTCTTTAACCTGATCTTTAGGGAGAGAGAAGGCGTTCAAACATCTGACACAAAGAAAGAACTCAAGTATGTATGAATATGTGTATAAGGGGGCGTGTTTGCTGGAAGTCGGTGCTCGTTTAACACCTTGTCACTCACATCCATCAGCACTCCTCCGAATACATTGTTCAACTTAAAGGTGCAGTCAATGATTTTTTTTTTTGTTGAGGTTAGCTGAAGCTATGTGTACTGAATCTGTATGTAAATTTGAAACAAACACAGCCTCTCCCTTCGGCGCTTCGTGTGAAAACCACACCCCAAAGCACAACAACACACAATTAGAACACTATTTCTGAACTGGTGTCTGTCAGGTCAGTAAACATCTCCGTGTCCCGATGGCTTTAGACGTTGGTGGTCCACATCTTTTGCTTTCTTTCCGGCTACAGATCCTGGACAACAACAGAAACCGGGCTTTCTCTCTGAGCGGATGTTTGATGGAAGCTTCCAGAGTGCAAGAACTACAAACAAATGCTACATTATTGTGTTCTAAAATCGCTGACCACACCTTTAATCATTTAACTGCTGCGAATGCCTTAATGTCACTCATCACACTTCCTAAAGTCCTAAATACAGATAAGGACAAAACAAAACAGCGTCTAGTACAGACAGGCATGTGCTTAAGGCAAAGCTTCAATTTGCCCAAGAAGGCACAAGCACAGTGCGACTATATATCTTTTTCACCCACTCGTTCAGTGTGCGCGTTCTATTGGATAAAAGTATTTAAAAAATGCTCCTATGTTGCGCCAAGAGATTAAAGCAATTCTTGATGGTGTTGGCCTTTAAGTACCACTGCTGACTCCGCCCCTTTATCTACATATATACAGAGCAGCGGGCGGTGAACTGTGAAGTGCAAAAGGTGTTACGCATGTCATTTGTCAACCGGGTGTTTACACTGGAAGCATCAGCGAGATGCTGTAAACACACTACTCACACTACAAGCTTCTTCTAACTTCTACTAAAAATGCTGATTGCACCTTTAAAGGAAGTCGCAATTGGTTGAAAAACTGAAAATGTAAAAAGTACAGACACATATACATAACATGCGAAGAATCAGGAGTCGGGATGCTGTAAACAGAACTGTAAACTCTTTGTGCATTTGCTGAATAAATGTATTGACTAGTGGGTTGGAGTCTAGCACAAATGCTGCAATCTGCTTGACACAAAAGTCAGAAAAAAGAGGACCAGTGAACAAAAGGATCAACTTCCTTATCGTAATAGATATTGTTGAAAAAAAATTCAAGTCAACATCCCAAATAAATTCACCAGAAGCCGAAATTCCAGCTGTTTTCCTGTCTGATAGGACTATATACTAACCAGCACATGATTTTATATATATATATATATATATATATATATATATATATATATAGAGAGAGAGAGAGAGAGAGAGAGATCCAGAACCAGATCAAGAAAACAAATGATTCATTCCTTAATTCCTTAATCCCTTCCCTGCTTTAATAAACATGCCAATGCTTATTCCAGTTTAATACGCTCCCTCGGCTGCCTGAAATGTCGCCAATGACACCGATTATGAACTCCGACCCTACGGGGCTTAAAGATATTTTATTTACTTCTGTTGCTCATTTTGCTATCCTTTATTGGGAAAGAGTTCCCCCCTCGCCTTATCTGGCATGTTATATAGTCATTCAAATGAAAACTTTCACAGACATCCTAGATAGTGACTTTAAGCCCAAAAAAGGTTAAAAGTCTAGGTCTCTCATTGTGTTCTGTAGTCGTGTGGTTATGGCTGTAGTGTCTGTAGCCTTTAACTCCCCGAATGTCCAGCAAAAACACCTTCAGTGAACCAGAATGAGGAGAAAATGGGCAGAAATAAACGAAAGGACATAAATAGCCAAGAGAGGCTTTGGGACAAATGAGTGTTAAGTTGAGAGGCTAAGGCAGAGCCCAAGGACTTCCATCTGTGGAGTTTAAATGAGTTAAAAATCAAAAGGGCAAAACAACTGGAAAGAAATAATGAGATCAATCCTAATTAGACATCAGTGCCCTAGTCCCTTATTTGTGTTAAAGGAGAAAGGGGAGGATGAGAGCTGTGTGGCTTCCCCAAGGCTGGACATTAGTTATGGGTTTGGGATAAACACACACACACATACACACACACACACACACACACACACACACACACACACAACACAACACACACACACACACACACACACACACACACACACACACACACACACACACACACAACCACAAAACAAACACACACAAAAAAACACACACACACAGCCATTTATTCACTTAAGACTATTTAGGAGAGAGTACAAGACTAAGAACAGCGATGAATAAACAAGGACACGCTTTCCATTTAAAACTTCCATAATAAACTGATTCAGGGAATGTGACATTTCAGTTCAGTTCAGTTAACGACCTTACAAAATTATTTCCATGGCTCTGCGACAATCGTGATCAACATTAAACGATGACACGGAAGCCCGAAAACATCCATACAACGCTGGCCTGCTAGCTAACTTAAATGAAATGTACATTCTCCTTGCAGAATCTGCTAAATGTTAATCATAAAAAAAAATAATAAAAAAAGTAAAAACAGGGATCATTAAAATTGCATTTTGTTGTTTATTTAGTCCTGCCCTTAATAAGCCAATTCACATAACAGATGTTTACACATAATCCACAAGACACAATAATGAATGTCCACAAATGAACCAGTTCAAGAGTTTACATACAGCACGCTTGATTCTTAATACGGAGTGTCGTTACCTGGATGATCAACGGCAGTTTTTATGTTTTGTGAAAGGCTATATGATGTTGAGATCCATCTTTTCACATTGAGGACAACTGAGGGACTCGTACACAACTATTACATAAGGTGCAGACATTCACTGATGCTCAATAAGGCAACACGATGCATTAAATGCCAGAGGGGGTGTAAACTTTTGAACAAGTTGATCTGTGTAAATTCTTATTTTGTTTAAAGAGCTTAATTTTTTTTCATCAAGCTACATCAGATATTTCCCAGAAAACAAAATAATACCAATTTACACCGATCATCCTGATCAAAAGTTTACACCCCACTGGCTCTTAATGTATTCTTGAGTTGCCTTCTAGTGCTTCAGTGAATGTTTGCACCTTATGTAATATTTGTGTACGAGTCTCTCAGGCTGGTGTACTAAATTGGCTAATGTTAGTCTGATTACAAGACAAATCAGTTTTATAATATATCATTATATCATTCTAATCCGTTATTGTTTGTATACTACAACTAACACACGGAGTTGTACGTTGAAATTTCAGATAAGGGTACAAGTCCCACAAACTTTCACCCATCAGTTCTCAGTACTGAACTTGATGTACAGTGTGTTTAACCAGTCTGAAGCGATAGCAAGCAGGAGGCAGATGCTGCGGTCATCACTGCTGCCCTTTGAGAGAGATGCAGGCCTGTGCTAACAGCCCATGATGCTCCACTGGAGTGAGAGCGATTAAAGTGGGTCACGAGCACCGTGACTTTTGTTGCGCGGACCGCAAGATGACATTTCGATCCGAGCAGGAGCTCTGAATTACACTGAACCACTAGAGCATGGAACAGATTTCGAAGCAGACTGCAGTGTGGAAGACCTGATAGCTTCTTCTGTCTGTGATCACGCTGTGGGAAATGTGCTCTTGCGGGAGTTCGGACAGCGCTTGGGCAAAGTAGTTTTCGTCGGAATTACGTTTAGATTAGGAGCTGTGACAGAAAAAAAGATGTGAATGTGTTTCTAAATGCAGGCGCATTTACGTAGGTTCGTATTTACATACAAGATCTGGAGGCACGTCTAATCAGAGGTTCAGTCAAAAAGAAAAATGACTGAAAGGTTTAATAGGTGTGTTAAGCCTTATGAGTTGTAGGAGTGAGTCTCTTACAAGTTTCTTCATTCCAACAGAAGAAGAAACTGCTTACGCCCGACACTATAATATCCTCGTACCATTGTCCTTTTCACTCTCTGTGGATCTTGACTAGCAGTAGCTACACTCGTGTGACAGGCCGCTTTCTCCCTGGAGGTCATGAGCCCATTCGAGAAGGTAAACATGTCCAGGCCGGTGAGCTAAAACCAGTGAGATGGCACACTGCGGGCAACGATCGCAGTGCATGACACCATTCCTCCAAGCCTGGTAATGACCTTGCCTGGCTACTGCGTGGGCCGAAAGACAAACACAAACACACAAACCTGGGCCGAGTCAAAAGGAATACAAGCTTGAGCTGACCATCCACGTATTAGAACATTAGTCAGTAGTTCGGGAGTGTTTCGTTTCTGCGCTTAATATAGCGGGGAAACTAGAATGGCCCTTTATAGTGATTTATTTTAGGCCTATCCTACTCACTTTTATCATCTACTTCAGGGGTAGACTAACGCAGCAGCGGATCATGACCACAGATTTTGATGCGGAAGGACGTCGTTAATAATACATAGCGTCAAACTAAATTAAGTTGACAGGCTACTATCCATCCACCCATCCGTTTTCCAGACCTGTTACCCTACACAGGATTGCGGGGGAGCCGGGAGCCTGGACGGGGTGCCAACCCATCCATCGCAGTGATTTAAGCCTCGGTGGTTAGCACATTTGCCTCGCACCTCTGGGGTTGGGGGTTGGACTCCTGCTTCAGGGGTTTCCTCTGGGCACTCTGGTTTCCTCCCCAGTCCAAAAATATAATTGTGACGAAGTATTCATTTCTTTCATTAAAAAACTAACATTTGATTTACAAAATTTGCTCTCTCATTGGCTGTTGCTCGTCGCTGCAAGCAGTGCCAGTGACGACGCTTTTCACACTGCAGGATGTGGAGTCGCCCGAAAGCTCCACATATTTATCATGCCAAATATCAGTGTTGATATTGAGTAACACGTCGTCGAGTAGTTCACACATGACGATCGACTGCCGATTGCTGAGCGCCGATTGCTTGCGGAGTTGCCTCGGATCAAAGGGCTTTTGTTGGCGAGCTCGGCGACTTGCAAATCGGGTTTGAAATCGTGTAGTGTGAACTAGGCTGGCGCTACCGTGAACCCAATATAGGCTACTAATGAGAGAGTTTCTAGCGTAACAATGTAAAAGGCAGTTTAGAGTCGATAAAATTTCTGACACAGCTACATCTCAAAAAACCACACAAAAAACTTTTGAGCATTAAACAAGCCGGACATGTTTTTTTTTCTTTTTCTCAGTCTTTGTGTGGATAAACACGTACATTCACTTCTCCCGATCAAAATCGACGCGTAAATTAAAGCCAATTCTGTGAAACTGATAGTCAAGTCTTCATTTTCTCTAAACAGTTGGCGTTTAAATGAGAAACGCCACATTGTTCTTGCTCTGCTAGAAAACTGGAGCTGGGGATATCGTGGCCCTGACCCCTCACTGCTCTGTATCCCCGCCTGTCCCCGTATGCCCTCGGCTTGCCTTATATAGTCACAGCCGCCTCTTCTTGTTTACTCATGCTGTCCGTTGATTGGCTGCTTCCCTGATTGTTCCCACCTGCTCTTCTTTTTTTCCCCACTTTGTGTGTTTATTCGAACCTCTGTGTTTCTGTGTGCGGTTGCAAAATCGTGCTTGTTTGTCTGCATCGGTAAGCTGTGTTTTTAAAGCCTTTTAAAGTCTTCATTCTGGGTTCGTAATGTACACCTCTGCCCAGCGTACTGACCACAACTATGGCGATGTAGCCTGAATAAACATGCTACGTGTACACGCATATATATATATATATATATATATACACACACACACACACACACACACACACACTGCATCCGGAAAGTTTCTATAACTTGATTGGAGTCCACCTGTGATAAATTCAGTTGATTGGACATAATTTTGAAAGGCACACACCTGTCTGTATAAGGTCCCACAGTTAACAATGCATGTCAGAGCACAAACCAAGCCATGAACTCCAAGGAATTGTCTGTAGACCTCCGAGACAGGATTGTATCGGGGCACAGATCTGGGGAAGGGAAACATTTCTGCAGCATCGAAGGTCCCAGTGAGCACAGTGGCCTCCATCACCCATAAATGGAAGAAGTTTGGAACCACTGATCCTAGAGCTGGTTGCCCAGCCAAACTAAGTGATCGGGGGAGAAGGGCCTTAGTCAGGGAGGTGACCAAAAGCCTGATGGTCACTCTGACAGAGCTCCAGCGTGTCTCTATGGGGAGAGGAGAACCTTGCAGAAGAAAAATCCCCTCTGCAGCACTCCACCAATCAGGCCTGTCTGGTAGAGTGGCCAGAGAGAAGCCACTCCTCAGTAAAAGGCACATGACAGCCCGTCTGGAGTTTGCCAAAAGGCACCTGATGGACTCTCAGCCCATGAGAAGCAAAATTCTCTGGTCTGATGGCCTGAATGGCAAGCATCATGTCTGGAGGAAACCAGGCACCACTCATCACCTGGCTAATACCATCCCTACAGTGGTGGTGGCAGCATCATGCTGTGGGGATGTTTTTTAGCGGCAGGAACTGGGAGATTAGTCAGGATCGAGGGAAAGATGAACGCAGCAATGTACCGAGACATCCTTGACGAAAGCCTGCTCAAGAGCACTCTGGACCTCAGACTGGGGCGAAGGTTCATCTTCCAACAGGACAACAACCCTAAGCACACAGCCAAGATAACAATGGAGTGACTACAGAACAACTCTGTGAATGTCCTTGAGTGGCCCAGACAGAGCCCAGACTTGAACCTGATTGAACATCTCTAGAGAGATCTGAAAATGGCTGTGCACCGACGCTCCCCATCCAACCTGATGGAGCTTGAGAGGTCCTGCAAAGAAGAATGGGAGAAACTGCCCAAAAATAGGAGTGCCAAGCTTGTAGCTTCATTCTCAAAAAGACTTGAGGCTGTAATTGGTGCCAAAGGTGCTTCAACAAAGTATTGCGCAAAGGCTGTGAATACGTATGTACATGTGCTTTTTTTGTTTTATATTTTTAATAAATTTGCAAAGATTTCAAACAAACTGCTTTCACGTAGTTATTTAGGGGTTATCATTTGGAGAATTTTTAGAAAAATAATGAATTGAATCCATTGTGGAATAACAAAATGTGGGAAAAATGAAGCTCTGTGAATATTTTCCAGATGCACTGTATATTTTGTGTGTGTATATATATATATATATATATATATATATATATATAAAATATATATAAATATAAAAGGAGAATAAGATGCGTCAGTGTTCTTTAAGCTGCATCCTCTAAAACTGAGGTGAGAAAATATTAAAGCACGCATATCTTAATGTGCTTGGGCTTATGTGTGGTTTCTGCGTGCACACACAGTTCAATTAGCACAATGAGCTGCGCAGACATGAATGTGTGACGGCGATGACGGAAGGTCTCGTATGGGTGAGTCAAAAAGGAAGAAGACAGCACTAGTGCTGTGTATAAAACATCTGGCACACACTTCCTCTGTCCCTGTCTACTAGATATAACACTTTTCACTTCTAAAAACGATAATGAAACTTTAATACTCAAACCAATATATAAAAAAGGATCATTTTTAACTGAAGGATTTCATGCAAGATGATGTTACCATACAGGATTTCACAGAGGTTTTCTGAGATGCTTTTTTGTGCTTTTTCTTTTGAGGAAAACGGCTTGAACTGGCAAAATTCGCACAAAATATTTTTGCGCGGTCTTTCGCAGTGGTGTTAGCTGGTAAATGAGACCTTTGAGCTGTACCCGTGAATCGAAGAGGGCTCGGCCCAAATCTGCGGACAATTTGTGACAATTCTGAAAAATTGCAAGCTCCTCAGAAAATTGCAGAGTTTGCGCGATTTTGCGTTCATTTCCACGACTGCAAGAATCCTGAAATCCTGGAGGGACTGTACAGGATCGATACACACTGCCGGTCAAAAGTTTGTGGACAGTCGATTGAAATGTTTCTCATGATCTTCAAAAAGCTTTTGAACTGAAGGTGTATGATTAAATGTTTGAAATGGGTGTTAAAAATATAATTGTATTTACGGACAACTCGGAGCAAAATATTCCGAAAAGCAGCTGCTAAGTGTGCAGCGCAGGTGGGAACCCCTTTAATACTCTTTAAAAAGCATCTCAGGGAAATTTCTCAAGAAATCGGTCGAGAAAATGCCAAGAATACATTTCTGGAAATTCTAGGTGAAAAGGCTGTCGACTTTGAAGATGCTAAAATACTAAATTATTTTGATTTATTTGGGATTTTTAAAATCACAACTTAATTCCCATAGTTCCATTTGTGTTACTCCTGAGTTTTGATGACTTTATTATTATTATTCTAAAATGTGGGGGAAAATGTAAATAAAAATAAAGAATGAATGTGTCTAAACTTTTGATCGGTACTACATAATATTTAAATCAAATAAACGATAAACAAACAAAGAAATAAATAAACACTGCAACTCCAGTATAACTGAGTTGTAATAGAGATACCATACTTTATTCATGCCAAATATAACTAATATAAATAATAACAAATCACTATAAGTGTCATTCTATTAACCTCTAATAGAATGATATTAGTAACCTCTATTTCACATTCCTACAGGCAGATAATGCGAAGATGGAACGTTAGGGTTTGTGTGTTTGTGGCCAGAACTGTCCACAACTCCCTCTGACATGGTCACACAGCTGGACTGAGCTCAAATCAGTCAGTGTCTGTGCTCAGAGATACAACATGGTCCTAGTGACAGTGATGACGGATGCCGCTTTCCATATGTTTATCATCATTTCAGCTCTCTTGGGGAGGACACAAAGCCAAGGCCACAGAGCAAAAGCCTCCTGGGGCCGTATGAGCTCTCACACACATACACTAAAGGAGAGAGCAAAGGCAGGGGAAGAGAAATGGCCACAGGGTGAGAGCGGGGGAGGGAGGGGGAGAGAGAGAGAGAGAGAGAGAGAAAGAATATGCCTCGAGTTCTAGAGCAGCTCAGAGCTGATAGGAACTGACATGCTGCTGATTAGTCAACTCACAGCCACAGCAACCACTGTGTGCGCGCACACACGCACGCGCACGTGCACACATTATGTTTTACTCATAATAAAAATATCATAATAAAAATAAGTACACGTACATGTAAAGTGTAAATCTATGGTAGGATTTTAGAGCAGTTTTACATGTGATATGATGAGGTGCGATTCAGAATTGAGAGCAGTTCAAACTAATTGAATTGAAGAGAAAAGAGGGAGTGGGACATGGGACATAAAAGGAAAAAGAAGCCACGCCTCCCTGGGCGAGATGGGCACAGAGGTCATGTCTGTCCAAGAGTTGTGGAGTGGAGAGAAAAAAACTATTTTGCTGGGACTGACAGGCACATAGGCCACACCTTCACTGACATGAACAGGCACATAGGCCACACCTCCTTCACTGACATGAACAGGCACATAGGCCACAACTCCTTCACTGACATGAACAGGGACAGAAGCCACACCTCCTTTACTTACATGAACAGGGACAGAAGCCACACCTCCTTCACTTACATGAACAGGCACAGAGGCCACACCTCCTTCACTGACATGAACAGGCTTAGAAGCCACACCTCCTTCACTTACATGAACAGGCACAGAGGCTCCACCTCCTTCACTGACATGAACAGGCACAGAAGCCACACCTCCTTCACTTACATGAACAGGCATAGAGGCCACACCTCCTTCACTGACATGAAAAGGCCCAGAAGCCACACCTCCTTCACTTACATGAACAGGCACAGAGGCCACACCGCCTTCACTGACATG
>CM022761.1:24039944-24122444 GCA_012411365.1 Ameiurus melas
GAACAACCTTGTTTCCATGCCAAATTCTCCACAATGGTTTGGAATGCAATAGTGCACCATTAATTAAGAACAAGACGTAAAAAATGATTTTTTAAAAACCAAAACAATAAACCCAGGATTGTTATTCTACGTTCTGGCATTAGGGTTCGGGACGTGTGTGGCAGCGACGAGAACTGAGTGGGTGTTTGCCAGAAACAGAGCTTTCATAGAATGTGTGAGCGAAGAGCTCATTCTTGCCAGCACAGTCTGCTTCCCTCATTTCGCAGACCTCTCCTCCTACAGACTGACCTAATTTGCATAAGTGATCCCTGATTTGCATGAGCTTTCCTGACGAGGAAACAGGTATGTAAATTCATCGCATAGGGCGAAACCCGAACCACCTCGTTTCACCCAGCGATCCACCGTCCTCTTCACTGGCCGGATTCTATAAAACGGTGCTTCACATTCCCGAGGGGTAATTGCTCCCTGATGCACGAAGGCTCGCAAGACCTTAAAATAAACCGCAGTGACACCAAATCATACTTGGAAAGAAAGAGACAAGAAAACGATAAAAAGGCAAAAAAAAAAAAAAGAGCTAATGATAATAGATTAGCACATAAGTATCTGCACAGACTAGTCGTCTAGTCAACTAATACACTGACTAGTTGTCACAGTTGTGATGTCACCTAGATGGGTGGTAGGAAAAAAAACAACAACCCAGAGAGGCAGATGGTAAAGAAAGCAGGCTAGATGTCGCTATCCAATCCCACTCAGATAGTTTAGTCTATAGGCAGCTCATGTCAGCACACAGAGCTTAATGAAGAATCATTTTCAGACTCTAGTGAAACCAGATTCGATCATGGTGGTTCAAATCCCTGGGTTTTTTCAGCCTGGAAAAACCTCTCAGATGCAGCTGAAGACATAACATCCACCATTCAAGGAAGGTCGGTTCTTCAGCTATACGGACCGTTGTGTTGTTGACAGGGTTTTCCCTATCTGAGAAATGCTTTGGTGTAGTGCCTAAATGTTCTTGCGGATCACCTTAACCTGAACCAACATAAACAAAGGCATGACATATCTAAATGAATGTAAAAACAATTGTGAGTTCTATGCACTGAAAAAAAAAACAAGACAACAACAAAAAACCCAGAGGGGTGGCTTGATCTCAAACGGAAAGGTAAGCTGGCAACGTAACCAGTGTCCGGACATGCGCTTATGTGGTTGGCCTGGGGCAGATGCTCATCGCCAAGCTAATCAAACAGCTGATTGGATCTTTCTGCGAACTCGGGAAGGAAAAGAACTGAAGGACAGTGAAGTGTTCAAAAGAGGGCCATATTTGCAGTTGAAATAAATTAAAGAGATTCTCCGGATTGTCTCTTTAATGTCTTCTGGTTGAATTTAATAAAATAATTCCATATGTATTTCAACATGTTTACTCTTCCTACAAGTACAAGTTAAGGTAATCCACATGTGTTATGATTCAATCTCAAACATCTTATTTGGTGAAATGAATAGACTTTTGAACTTTCACACACATACATACATACACACACACACACACACACACACACATATACATACATACATATATATATATACACACATTATATATATATATATATATATATATATATATATATATATATATATATATATACACACACACACATTTTATATATCTCTCTCTCTCTCTCTCTCTCTCTCTCATTTCAGCTCTCAACCACCGCCACCCCCTGAACCCAGACAGCACTTAGGCCCTCTGAAGCCCTGGGGAAAACCCTGGATGGGCATGAGCTTCCATGCTGTGCATGCTCAGTTACAGAATCAACAGTTCCAGCTGAGTGCAATTGAATACACAGATTTGTTATTTTGCACATTCATTGTTCTGATCTATTTACATTTATGGCATTTGGCAGACGCCCTTATTTATCTAATTCATTCAACTGAGCAATTGAAGGTTAAGGGCCTTGCCCAACGGCCCAACTGTGGTAGCTCAGCTTGGGCTTGAACTCCAGATCAGCAACCCAGAGCCTTTAACCACTATTTTCAGCTGTGAACTGAATTTTGCTTTAGTTACGTAAACCATAAAGTACACAGCCATCTGAATGATCATCAAAACGCAGTGGTTACTAAGCAATTCGCTATCAATCAAACCCTGGCTTTAAACTAACATATTTCAACACCTAACACTGTTTTTAGTGTGTGAAATGACAGTGATACAGCTCTAAATTTCACTTTTTCAATGACTTGGTCTGTAACCAAGCTCTATTAAGCTGAGTTCGAGCAGACTGGACATCCATTCAGGCTCAAACAGAGTAACTTATTATGCGCACAATCCAGAGTATGTGGCTGAAATCGAAGGATTTAATTGAAATGCCTGCAAAAGAATGTTGAGAGAGATGATGGAGGCTCAGTGGTGTACAGAGCATAATAGTCAGAAACAGTCTGCTATAGTGAGCAACAACAACAACAACAAAATCCCTCTCATTAGGACACTTCAGCAATCCATTCACATGCAGGAAGATACGAGTACGGACGGAGATATGCACGCACACCTGAATTGTTTTGCCTCTAAGGCATTATCTTTATAGAAGCTACAGCATTTGCAGGTTGAAGGTACTGTCCTCTATGTTTTCACTTAACAGCTAATCTGCTGTAAAGCGGTCGCTTCAGGGCGTAAAGATTCCATTATTCCAGACGTGAAAATTCAGGAGAAAGATGGTGCCTGATGATAATGGAGAAGAATGCATGAGGCAATTTCTCTGTACAGATTCCAGCGATCTTTACAGCCAGACTCTGGGAATTTCCCCTAAACAGGTGTGTTTGGAGTTTTTTTTTTGGGGTTGTTTGTTTGGGGTTTTTGTAAAACTGAAATTGTCTTGACCTCTGATTCATTGCATTCTGCCTTTTAGGGCGATATGATCATGATTCATGACTCTCATCCCTAACTCCAGGATTACCCGGGAGAAGCAATGCTATTAACCATAATGAAATCATCAAAATTCCACGTGGGAGGAGCGGTCATGAGAAAGTTCATGTCTCCGTACGAGAGGAGTTCATTTCTGGACAATGTCTTAAGATAAATAAAAAAAAAACTAAAAAAAAAAAAACACCACACACACACACTTGATTGATTTCATCGATAAGACTTGCGGTCCATAATTACCAGGTTTGAAAGATGGACACTGAACAGTGC
Organism: Ameiurus melas; assembly: GCA_012411365.1. Lineage (NCBI taxonomy): Eukaryota > Metazoa > Chordata > Actinopteri > Siluriformes > Ictaluridae > Ameiurus > Ameiurus melas. Next base: position 24,043,120 of record CM022761.1, read on the forward strand.
AGCTACGTTACTTGAATAGTCTAGCGCTCTTCAAAACAGGAAAGATGAAGTACAGATTCTGTTGACGAATAGCACACAGCTGTTCAAGTTCCTGTGAAACTAGCCAATCGTTGGTATCTATGAGCTCAGGTATGCGGAAGAGGGCAGATGGCATTTTTTTTTCTCGGAGTGTGTTTCTCGGATCAAACTGGGGAGGAAAATTTTAAAAAGTACTTGTTTTAAGAAAAGCAACATTTGGATTCAGAAATAATGGTACAAATGCGCATTAATGTCACTATTCAAATCTGCCTTAAAACAATTTGAACCACAATCCTCCATTTCCTTTACAGTGAAATAAATCTATATTAAAACTAGTGGTTGAAAGTGGTAGAGTATTGAAAGTATAAAAATATGGTTCCTTGTCATGGTGGCTTAGTGATTAGCATGTTTGCTTCGCACTTTGGGGGATCAAATCCCACCTCCCCGTGTGTGTAAGGAGTTTGCATGTTCTCCCTGTGCTTAGCGGGTTTCCTCCGGGTACTCCGGTTTCCTCCCCTAGTCCACAGACGTGTTGTAGGTTGACTAACATTTCCAAAATTGTACGTAGTCTGTGAACGTGTGATTGTGCCCTGCGACGAGGTAGAACCCCATTCAGGGTGTCCCCCACATCGTTCCCAAGTCCCCTTGGAGAAGCTCCAGGCTCCCCCTCGACCCTGTGCGGGACAAGTTTTTTACTGTCAAGAAAAAAACTAACAAAAGACAATAAGAGACTCGACAGCTCCCTGACCAGGAAGTAGAGACTTCAGTGGTGCGGATTTTGGAGAAAAATAGTCGCATGAGCCTTCCCAAACCTAGAATATTAATTACGAACTAATATACTGACAAAGGAACTAATAAAGAACAAATCCTACAGAGAAGCACATCCGGAACACTGTCCAAAATTCATGCCACTGAAGTCTCTACTGCCTGGTCAGGGAGCTGTCGATCCAAATATCACTAGCCAATGAGAGTAAATCACTATTAAGCCCCGCCCACACACAAGGTTTCTGCCTTATAAGTTATTTAACATAAAATTTTAACTCTCCTGAAGTTAATAAGAACAATCCAACTTGTCACGTTACCCAGAAAATGGAAAGCCCAATCCCTCCATGAATGTAAACTTTCCAATGGCAGAAAAGTTACTGACTGATACTAAGCACTGATTCTTGCATAAGTGTAAAGAATCCTGTGAATGGGCCATTATTATAGAAAGAATAAAGTAGGAGAACGTGCTCGTTAATATAAAGCTTTGAATAGTCTGAATCACAGGCCGGGACTACCGTCAGAGCTGCCTGTTACAGAAAATTCATCAAACACCTTCTGACTACCTATATGACTTGTATTAAAAATGTGAATACAGATTTCTTTTCTTAAATCCAGCCACAAGAGGCATTTACCTAAAAAGTTTCGGAAACGTGTATTTTTGATAGATTTACACCATGGGACTAAAAGCATCATGACATACATATTGTTAGTGTTCAAGTCAGATTTACACAAACTTATTCTAACAGCTCTAATTCACAGCCTTCTCTGGTTTTCACAGCTTGATGTTCAGTCTCCACACACACACACACACACACACACACACACACACACACACACACACACACACACACACACACACAGCCCAGAGGAATCAGTCACTGCTCTATGAATACCTCTGCTCTGTGTGCCTAGATCAGAGGTCAAACCCATTAGAGTTCTGCTTTATTGAGAGTACACAGCGTTGAAGCAGTAGAAACATGACCACTCAGCATAAGGGCTGAAAATAACTCGGCCGAATAGACCGACTGAGCCTGATGACCTCTGCGCGTCTGGCCGTCTCGACACACTTCTCTCTCCGGCTCGATATCAGGGAGGAGAAGGAGTTTCATTGTTTAGGAGAGGGCTTGGCCCATTCTCGCAGGCCACACAGGAAGCCGAGGTGAGGGCAGGACACGCTCGCGCCAGTGATGACATCATCATCCCGGCCTGTTAGCGGTTACCGGGAAGAGCGGGATTCCCACAACAGCGTGGGCAGGGAACACAAAGATGGCTATTGAACGCGTGGAGACGCAGAATGAAAGAGAGAGAAAGGATATAAGAGCAAAACACACTGTGTCAGCAGGGGTATTCTGCAGACCGTCAAAGAACATCTCTGACTCCCACAGCTGTCCGAATGTGACCGGTAACCCACAGTGGTGGCGACAGTGTGATAGCTGTGCTCAATCTCTAGCTGAGAACAATAAAACAAAGACCTACACAGGTAGAGTGATGCAATATTTACAGTGTGACTCACTCAGAAAGTCCTGTCTGCCTGGAAACATGCTCGTATTTGGAGGAGGACAAAGCAATCTTTCAGCACAGCAATAAGTTTATGTACACACACACACACACACACACACACACACACAGCTTTCTCACATTTACCCTCCCAGTAAGGTACTATACATGTCGACGCACGATAATAAAAGATCGGTTTTATCGAAGGCAGTTTCTGCTGCTTTTGTTGTCTAAATTGTACACCAGCGCATGTCTAACTAGCAATACTGGTCATATTTAAACAGTAATACTAGTTTAGATTTGTTCTTCGTAGTTCTTCAGTGTAGTGCACTAGGCTCAAAAGAACAGTATCAGTAGCTGTCTCTGAAAGTTTTATGGCTTTTAGTGTGAATATGTTCACCTTAAAGTGATCTCCAAGCTAGTGCGCTGTAAAACAATGACAACACTCGCATTTAGAAGATACATGCGCTCAAAATTGACAGCCTCTCTCTCTACCACCAATGCAAAGCAACAATTTTAATGGCATCACTCTGCACTTCGGCTTCTCGTCAGATTTACTGTCCAATCAAATGCTCTGTAGAATCGGAAGTGTCCCGCCCCCAACATGAGCAAAATCCGTGGGACTAACGGTCGAGCACGGATTAGCCTGGACTGTGAGGAAAGATAAATGCTATTGGCTACTTAAAAGAAGGGACTCGATATGTCCCGCTCTGACTTCCTGTTTCAGTGGAAATTATGTCAACACATAGAATAACGCGGACCTTAAACCTGAAGTGGCTGACGTCTTAACCACAAGGGGTATTTTTTCTGACTTTTCTTGTTAGTTCTTTGTAGATCTACACCACTATGTGTTGGGAAACACTGTTAAAAAACAAAAAAAAACAAAAAAAAAAAACAGAGGTTCCAGCACTGTCAGCATGGTGTGTGAATTCTGGTTCCTCAACCTCAGCGAAAATCACTCCATAGTCCATAACTGGTCTCAACTAGAGATATGCAAGGGTCTGGTTATATATTTATTTATTTAAAGTCCACTTGTGCAGTTCCGTTTCGCAAAAATATAAACAACCTAGTAGCCTAATTTAAACCACCGCAACCCTGACCAGGCAGTTACTAAAGATGAATGAAGGAACTATGTAAATGCAACACATTCATGCTTTTAGTTTTGTCCTGTAGGTTTCATATCTTCATATCCAAAAATAAAACAGTTCGCCTCCTGTTTGTATCCGTATTCATATCTGTTCAGAACGTATTATCTACTTCATTATTCTGAATCATCATTTATTCATATTGTTTTCCAGCTCCAGTCTTCAGTGCATGGCCAGGTCTGTAACAATAACCAAAAAAATTATTATTTTTTCTATTAAACTAGAAACTAGAAATATACTCCCTTCCCTAGTAACATGTCTGCGGTTAAATCTGTTACTTGTAAGATTGCAGAAGTAAAAGGCTTTCACTTGCAGTCTGCCATTGCTGACGAAAGCTGAACGCACCGCAATGGAGCCTGCAACATCTTCCTTTCCTGTTTGGTCCTCAGAGCTTTTGCAATTGAATCCCTGCCCTGTACGTTGCATGGAAATCCACAGACATCCACATCTTCAGAATCATCGGGAGAAATCAATGCGCATGGCTGAATGTTGATCTGCCAGAGCTGTGCCAAGGACAGATGTGCCGTGGGCATAACGCCTCCAGATTCTGCACTACTTGCTACACTTTGGAGGGAACGCCCGGTTGTTGTTTTATTTCAAATCTTGGGACTTCACTCCCACATGGCAGAGCGTTCGATGTGACGACTGACATGTTATAAGAAATGTCTGTGAAAATGGTGGCATCAGTGAGAAATCACCAAGAAAGTGGATTATTATTCGAATTATGTAAGGATAATTCTGTTATTTAAGCAACGTTATACTCGCAGTCATGTGGTTATTTAAATAAATATCGGCACGGCCGTGATGCAGACGTGGGCATGAGCCCGCGGTTTAAGTGCCGTAGGTAAGCAAGTGCGATATTGCTTTACTTCATCCATCCATCCATATTCCATAGCACCTATCCTACATAGAGTCATGAGGGTGCCTGAAGCCTATTCCAGGGAATTGAGGGCACAAGCCAGGGTGTCAACCAATCACAGGAAATACCAATCAGCCAACAATGCATGTTTTTGTACTGGAGGAGGAAGCCGGAGTACCCGGAGGAAACCCCTGAAGCACAGGGAGAACATGCACACAGGGTGGAGGAGAGCTTCGAACCCCCAACCCCAGAGGTGCGAGGCAAACGTGCTAACCGCTAAACCACCGTGCTATACACAAGAATTCATATCGAGTAGGTGACATTTCTGACACAATATGGCCAAATGATCTGTTTATTTTTGCTAGTGGAAATAAAACCAGAAGAAGCCACACTTGCTTTACAGTCCGTCAGCTATTTTACTCACACTGATTTATACATTCCTGTTGTATTGCACTTTTATGAGGCAAACACAGCCAAGCGGAGTGATACACACAGTAAAATATCCCAGTGCGGTTAAAGGAAATATAGGCTCCCTTGGAACACGGCTCGACCAATCAAATTAGTGGACTGCTGCATAGAAAAATAAATAAATAAATAATCAAAGAGGGATTGGTGTAATGTTACCAAGCCTAAAATGGATTATTTCCCTATAATAGCAGGGCTCAAAGTGCTTTATACTGTAATGATTTGCCAATGATTCTAGATTTGACATTATTAATAAACGCCACGTCACACCTTTTAACCATTTATAGTTATATTTAACGTTATTGACGTGATATACACAAGATAATTCACTTCTTATTATAACTAAAAACTGGAAAGTGCAAAGTTCTCTGTCCTGAAGACTCTATCATCGGGGAAAACGTAGTGACTACTACACAGACCTGACACTGGAGACTCCTTAATTCACAAGTGTTAAACAAACATCTCCCAACAGAAATCATCACCATACCACTCTTACACTTTTTACACCCCATTTCTGAATTTGTTCTTGACCAAATCAACCCCCCCACCAGCCAGCTCTCCTTTATCAAACGACAGTTAACAACCGGGGAAAGTTGCAGCTAACACGTGCTTCCTGTAAGACATACGAAGCCCGCCAAGCGAATCTTTTCAAAATGCTGCTCACGCTTCATCACAGAGCAATGTAACACACTAGGAGGAAAGAGCTATCCGCCCTCTTCCGCATACATGAACTCACAGATAGCCGTTTGGCTAATGTCAATGTCATTGACACGGGAGAGAAATAGTATGCCATCCCTCCCACCCTATACGCACCGGACATTTTGCTCTCATGGCCTCCCAGCCATGGATTAAGCAATACTGACATATGTGAGGTACTACTTTAACAGGTTTTTGTCAAGCCTATGATTATATAGTGGAAACTGGAAAGACACAAATTACATAATCAGCAGTAGCTTGATAAGTGTCCAATTCACACTGCATCCTATGTGCCTTCTGTCTCGATGAAGCTTTGTGCACAGATGCTGCTGGAATTATATAAAGCAACATATATTTGTTTTAGTACATAGTATTTCTTTTTTTTTTTTTGAGTCATTGGCCAGTAAGGGCATTAAATCAGAACAAATCTAAAAAGCAATTAAATTAAATTAATCCAAGTTGGTTTAATTCCAGTATAGGCAAGTATTCTGCTTCTCTAGTGCCAAATTTAACATTAAACTGAAGACTTCCACCACAGCGCTGTTGAATTCCCAAAGCAGAACTGTGAAGAAGGTGTTGATTCATTTTCTATAACAGCAGCTCTGACAGTAGTTACAGCAATTTGTAGGCGAGCAAACAATATTGCAGCATGTGACCGACAGGTTTCTTGTTACCCAGGTGTGTCCTGTTAGATTGATTGTTGAACATCTACTCTAGGTTTTGCCTTCAGTTTCACCTGTGAAGACTGCATTGGTGTTAAAAAGGATAAGACAACATGACGATCAGAGAGCTGTCTATGGGAGAAAAGCAACCCGTTTTGAAACTGAGAAAAAATCAATCAGAGGCATAGCCAATAAAACAATTCGGGATGTCTCGCTCGAACATGTTATTCTTTCAATTTGTTTCAACAACTTACACACTGACTTGTATAGTGGACATTTCTGGAAGGAAGTCGGCGCTTTGTGACAAGCAGAGGTTGAGTGGTTCGTTTAGGTTTTCCGATAGTCTTCAGTACATTTGGCTCTGCTTCACCTTCAGCTACATCCCACCACCCCGTCTTTGATTATTTCCCTATAACAGTATATTCTGTCATTTTAATCCTTAATTAGCTTAAGAAGTCCATTAAGACAGACTCTATAATTACTCCCAAATGTGCAAAATGTACCGAGTCTCGGTTTGACACACATGCAAATAAACTGCCAATGAAGTAACAACAGGAAGTACACAGAACTGTAGGGATGCGTTCTATCTAACTTGACCTCAAGTTCACAGCTGTCCTTTGCAGCATAGTGTATACTCGCTTTTCCCAAGGCATTCATCATCAATTACAGCGATGAGTGTGATAAACCGTATGTCTGAAAACATTCCCATGTTTTATATTGGGCTGTGCAGATAAAAGCTACAATAATCACACACGCACTCATAACTCTGGAGAACAGGAAGGAAGAGGAGGCAGGGTTTAAGCATGCGAGTCTAGGTTGGAATTAATCTCTTTATGGGCTTCATTGTTGAGGCCTTTTTTTCGTTTGGACGGGATGCAAGGTGTCCAGTCCACGCAAAAGGAAGAGTAAAAATGCTGCCAGAGTGCTGGAACCATAGCCACCATTCAGTTTTGCTGACCTTGACTCTCCCACAGGGAGTGCTACACTTTCTTGACTGTATATTCATGCGTGCCATGATAAAATGCCAGCATGATTGTTATAAGAGAGGGTCAAGGTGTTAATATCATACGTGACAAATTCCTTGAAAAAAAAAAAAAACTGCCTCCCTGAATACTAAAGGGATTATTTCCTTTTGTAGACTTGCAATAAAGTCCAAAATAATGTGAGTACGCTATCAAAAAGAAGTTCTCCTTCCAAAGCTAGACCAAAATTTAACTTGGGTGATCATTTTAAACTCATGGATAACATTTTTATTTTAAAAAATGTAAAAGCTTATATAAAAATTATATGAATATCCTAGATGCCCATTATTTTGTTTAAATATTGACAGACAATTATTGATATCAGTAACAAACTTTCTGGCCTTTTTTAAGCAGCTTTTTTTTTTTTTTTAACTTGTCAGAGATTTACAAAAAATATATATATATTTTAGCTTGGGGAAGTGAGGTCATCTTATGAAAATGTAAAATTCATATCAGAAATAAACTTCACTTTAAATATTGTTTCCAGAACAGCATATATAACGTGTTGATAAGCCATAACAGTAAAACCACTGACAGATGACATGAATAACATTGATTATCTCATTACAGTGGCACCTGTTAAGGGGTGGGATTTATTAGGCAGCAAGTGAACAGTCAGTTCTTGAAGTTGATGTGTTGGAAGCAGGAAAAATGGGCAACCGTAAGGATCGGAGAGACTTTGACAAAGGCCAAATTGCGATGGCTGGATGACTGGGTCAGAGCTTCTCCAAAACAGCAGGTCTTGTGGGATGTTCCTGGTATGATGCAGAGGTTAGTACCTACCAAAAGTGGTCCAAGGAGCAAGTTTTATTCCTCCTATACCAAGGCTATTCATAAATAATTATCATTTTTAATTAATTCAAGAACGGCACATCATACTTTAACCACTTATAGTTCCATTTAAAGTAGTGGAACATCAGTGAAACAAGTTAGTTCCTGTCATCACTTATATTATAGCAGAAATAAACCTGACATGACCAGTCTCTCTCTCTTTTTTTGTGCCCTTTCTTGATTTTAATAATACAAAAATAATGCAGCTTGTTATGTTATCGAGAAACAGGATATTTAAATGTTCCTCAACATCCTACTGAGCAAAACTTACTGACTATTACAAAGCACCGAGCCTGAAGACTACATCAATAAAATGTTAAACATCTCATTATAGCGAGCTTTACCATATCAATTATTAGATCATTTTTTATTTGTTTATAAAAAATAATAATAATTTTTAAAAATGTGTGTGTACTATAGAATGTCTTCTTAAAAAAAAGTCCCTCTGAAGTTATTACTGTAGAAGGAAATCATAATGTATTATACAATTTAATCAACACTTCTGACCAATCAGATTCAAGAGTTCAACGGTGCTGTGGTATAATGACAAAACGTCATTATTTTTTCTTTTTATTCAATAACTACAGAAATAACCTAACTATGATCAACGTTTTGATCCTACTAAAACATCTGATGTCTAACTGGTAATTCCAGCAGTCATTTTGACTATTTAACTGGCATGAATGTTCGCTCACATACACATCTGTCCTCTCCAGTATGGTAAGGGTGAACATTAGCGTCAGTCTTGTCCCGGTCTACAAAAAGTGCTTTGTTGCTGCAAGAGAGCCTGTCAAAATATCTCACGAAATCTGCTCTTCAGTGGACATCGGGCCAGCCACTGCTTATTTATTCTGCTGACTTATTATAGACATAAAGATGCTGCCTCCACTCTCCAGGCTGTCTGGGTTTAAACATGAGGGAAATTTGGGTATTTCCCAGTGCACTCTCAGACTACAGGTGCTTACATAGGGAATACCAGGCAAACCACTTACACCATTTATAACGTGGATTGCTGATGAAATGAACGAGGGTTAAGCCTGCAGGGTCGAGCGGAGCAGCTCTGAAAAAACAAGACCAGGCCGAGGGCGGGAAAATGCTGGGGAAATCCCACGGAACACATTTAAGTTATAGAATATGCAAGTAAAACCATAGAAAATTCAAAAATGTCAGTGTAATGCTCAGAAATGTCTAATTCCCCCTACATAATACTATTCTGTCAAGTAAAATTCCAAGCCACTGTGTATCAGGAGTACCAGGACACACTGGTAGCAAAAAAAAACAACAACACTATTAATCTGTCTTCTGCAACATGAGGAATTATAAGGATTTGAACACAGGCTTGAACAAGCTTCAACACGATGTTCTTTTCTTCTGGTTGCTCTGAGAAACTTTCTAGAAGATTCTCTGTGGGTTTTCCTGGCAGTGTCCCCGGTCACCATGAAGGCCATAGGATGGATGGGTGGACAATGCCAAAGAACAAGCTCCTCTGGCTCTCCATTGTCGGGTCTCCGTCCAGAACCAAGAGACTCGTTAAAAAAAAAAAAAACAACACAGAGTGGGCAAAGACTGCCCTGGAGTGCTTATCCCATTCCCGTACACTAATAAGAAACCCCACAGTGGAGGCAGATGGGAAATCATGAACACTGGGAGGGAAAAGGGGGGGGGGGTGATGCAAAACACCACTGGCTTAAGATCTGTAGAGGTGATATAATATCCTTTCATTGTAAGCCTGAATGGGTCACTAACATTGTTTTGGCTTAGTATTTTCTTTTTTCCACACGATTATAAACTGCCAAATTAAGTGACAAGTACTGAATACAAATCAATGCTACTAAAATAAAATACAGCTTTTTAGAGTGTTAGTATTACAGAGCTGAAATATTATTTTCCAAAACTTTTGTGCAGTGTTTCTAGTTTAAACTTTGGCACGCGGTCATGACAGACAGAGCATGGATCATTAATATAAACCTAACCCAGAAATCAAACAGTATTAGATATGCGTGGTGTCTAGACTACAAATCCAGTTTGCTAAAAAGCCAGGGGAAAGATGCACGGCCAATGCTTTCATCTCTCCTCTCATTTTCCCATGGCTATAAAGTCACATTTCCACATACAGACATAACCACTGCCTCAGCTAACTTCCCACAATAAGCTGCTCTTTGTTTAGTAGCTCTAAAACCACCAATTAAAATCCGAAGTTCTTGCACTGCATCATCACAGCGGTGTCACTGCATTACAGCCGTGGATAATTAAAGTAAAATGACTCATTTGAGGGAACGGGGGAGATGGAAGGCATTCCCTGTAGTGTTCATTTAAAGCAGAGCTCCACCTCTACAAACACATTCTCTCTCTCGCGCTCAAAAAAAACCCCAAAAAACAACCCAACAAAAAACCCAAGACAAAAGACAAATGCAGCCTCGGCTTCACACCTGAAGCCTGCAAATGCAAAGTAGAAAGGTCAGATGATTCTCCAAATCTCATGCTCACATACAGAAATATTAGTTTTGTTCACGTAATCTTAATGTCACCGCAGAAACTGAGACGACCACGTATGCAATATGAACGAACCAACCAAAGTTTGGTACATGAGCAACGACATCACTGAGAAATTAAAATAAAAATAAAAAAAGCCTACTAATTGGCACTCGGCGATTGTGCAACATGCTACCCAATCAGAAAATTTCACCCACCCTTAATATTCACAAAGAGCAGGCTTTTACAATAAAGGGGTAATGTAATATAACCACAGGTAGAAATAACAGAGCTTTATTCATAACTATTCTATGTAGCGAATAGCTTTCTAATTCAAATCAAATCCATCCACATGGATCAGGCTAGTAAGACAAAGAATAATGAAGTTCTAATTTGGATAAAGAAAAAAAAAACATAATACACAGCTTGCTAAACATTCATATGCACAGACCTTTACTTTTTAATCAAACACAGCTGTAGCATGTTTACAGACAAATAGCAAAGAGCACACTGGTACATTTCAGAGATCTCTAATGCGGTTTTGTTTAAAAGGACGAATTCTGATTGAATTCATTTTTATTTTCTCCTCCAAAATCTGCTGTATGGATCCAGAGGTGCCATTACAAATATTGAACTCATTGGGCTCAAATTGGAGCGCTTAGCTCCAACGGAAAACCAACTAAGTAAACATTCAACACTACATGCCGTGAGTGAATGATTCAGTACATTTGGAATATGAGGAGAAAATTGTGTAAATAGGAGCTATTCGTTTTGAAATGCCCGTGCAGGAAAAACAACAACACAACAACACCATGCCAGCTGCAAGGTTTCTCACTTTAAAGCTTTAAATATACACTGAGCAGCAGTGATAAACTGGATTGGATCTTTAATCATTTACATTTATTTATTTGGCTGCTTATACAAGTAAAGCAGAACAGAAAATAAAAGCTTGTACCCAATGAGTAGACAAAAACAAACTGACCCAGAGTCATAGGCTTACAATATGAAGATTGGACTCTGATACAAACACTAGTTAAAAAGTCATGAGTCTTACTAGAAGATGATTAACATGATACGGTCTTACATGACGGAGAGGGTCTACTTATTATAACGTAATGCACTCTAGAGATAAAAACTCTTGAATACAGTGGATTCATAAGCAGCTGGGCCAAATGTCGTCTTTTTTATTATCCTCTGCTTGCTTATCAGTGATATAAATGAAACAAAGCAGCCCTGTTATGTTGGTGTGGGGAGTTCAGGCCTGTGGTCACTACAGAACATTACGCATGACAGCATGTGCTGAAAATGGAGGATGATTTATTGATGGTGACTTCTTTTGCTTGACCACGGTACATGCGGTTAAGTCCTGACAATAATTTCTATTCGGTCCCTAATTTTTTCATTTGGGAGGCTAGAACAATGGTGGGTGGTGTTCACTTGTGAGCTGCCTTTATTGAGAACACACAGAGAGTACACCAATGAAAATGAAGAAAAGGATCCCGAGTGGGGTAACAGGAAAGAGGTCACTCCAGCGTGAGGAGATGGCGAGTTTGAGTCTCGATCATGATGCCACAGAGTCCAAGAGAGAGTCGGAGTCCATGCTCTCTAGATTTCCTCTCGCTTGTCAATCACTGAAACACTAGCCAGTTGTGGGCATCTTGCGAGCTCGTGTATGCGGAAGAGGACGGATAGTGCTTTCTCCTGCCTGATCTGTTTCGGATGTCCTACCTCTGGATGGCGCGCTCATCTACTCCAATTCCAGATTGCTAGGACTTCGGCTGCTTCTAAGGCCAAACAGACGTCATATGAATCCATAATGAACTTTTTCACACTATCTGTTGTTACCCAGATGAGGATAGGTTCCCTTCTGAAACTGGTTCCTCGCAAGGTTTCTTCCTCTTAACATCTTAGGGAGTTTTTCCTTACCACCAGCAATTGGGATAAATTTGCACTTTTAATATCTTTATATTATTTATTATTATTATTATTATTATTATTATTATATATACAGATGTTTCTGTAAAGCTGCTTAGAGACAATGCCTATTGTAAAAAGCACTATACAAATAAAATTGAATTAATTGAAAATTAAATGGTAAATGGTGCACTTCTATAGCGTTTTTATCCAAAGCGCTTTACACGGAGTCTCATTCACCCACTTACACACACACCAATGGTACCAGAGCTCCCATGCAAGGCGCTAACTTGCCATCGGGAGCAACTTGGGGTTCTGTGTCTTGCCCAAGGACACTTCGGCATGTGGAGTCATGTGGGCCGGGAATCAAACCGCCAACCCTACGATTAGTGGACAACCCGCTCTATCACCTGAGCCACAGGTGGTAGAGCTGGTTACTGTGTCACGGTGCTCTGTGATGCAGCATCAGCCGCAGTTTGAAAAAGATGTAGGTGCCTTGGAGGAAGCATGTGAGAAACTAGAGGACAGTAATAAAAAATAAATAAACAAACAAGTTCTTCTTAAGATCCATGCCATAGAAGAATTTTTTTGGTTTCCTATAAAACAAATCAAAATCCATTAGACAGCCTACCAAGCAAGCAAAAGCTACCCTGTCCAATATATTGGTTGCCTGGGAACCTAACTGACCAGTCTAAAAAGTGGTAGCTAACATAATGCAACAACAAGTAGCAAGCAAGTTAGCTAGTTAATTGTATTAATGCACTTTATTTTGTCCATTCATTTTCCATTCATTTTCCATAATGCTTGTCCTAGACAGGGTTGTGGGTAGCCTGGAGCCTATTCCAGGGAATGTGGGACATAAGATGGGGAACACCCTGGACGGGGTGCCAACTCATTGCATGGCACAACCACACACACACACACACACACACACACACTACGGACAATTTAGAAATGCCGATCAGCTTACAATGCATGTGCTTGGTCTGGGAGAGGAAAACTGAGTACCAGGAGGAAACCCCTAGAAGCACGAGGTGAACTTGCAAACTCAGGGTGGAGGCGGGATTCAAACCCAGAAGTGGGATTCGAATCCCCGATCCCAGAGGTGCGAGGCAAAAACGGTAAGATACCATTCCCCATCGCGTCCAATATATATTATCTGAGTCTGCCAAGCATTTTTCTTTCCTACCTATATTTAACTGCGTGTAGTAAACAGGATAGTTATATGACAGCTGTGCGCTGCACTTTATTTAGCTCGGTTTGTTCAGTGTTACCTGCGCGTTCCTGATTTTTAAAATGTGTTTCTGCTGATGTGTGTAGTGCAGCAGGAGGTGGGATTTTGAATGGGAAGATTGTGTGTTAGTCACAGCATTCAACGTTTAAACACAGCTACACATCAGATGACAGCTTTCGTTTTTGAAGACAATAAAGGAGTTGTGTTTTATTTCTACATTTGATCCTGTTTGAAATAGTGCCGATTAATAAAGTTGCTACAATCAAATGACATAAAATTTACATTTTGTAGTAATTTTCACAATTTAAATGAACAAAAAAATAGATCAGTCACATGGAAAAATGAAGTACACCCCTATATTTATTAAACCTTCCAATCCATAACATTAGAATCACGTGTTCAAGATTGGGTGCCAGTGATTAGAACCTGCTAGAGAGTGCAGGTGGAACCTGTCTTATTCATACCCCTCTCATATCTAGTGTTTGGTGTTCCCTTTGCTATTGAGGTGGCTGGTGCCATCATGACAAGATCTAAAGAGTTCTATAAGGGCTTCAGAAAAAAGGTTGTGGAATAATGTGCTCTGGACAGATGTGCACAGTAACAGCAGACATGTTTGGCGCTGACCAGAGACAGCTTTTCAGGAGAAGCACATCATACCAACTGTGAAGCACAGTGGTGGAAATGTTATGGTTTGGGGTTGCTTTGTTGCCTAGGGGACTGGACAGCTCACATCCGTTGATTCAGCTATAAATTCTGCATCATCTCAAAGAGTGCTTGAAGATAATATGAGGCCATCTGTCTGAAAGTTTAAGTTGAACCGAAACTGGACCCTTCAACAAGATAATGATCCTAAGCACACTAGCAAATCCACCAAGGAATGGCTCAAAAAGAAGAAATGCAGGGTTATGGAATGGCCTAGTCAAAGCCCCAATTTAAATCCCGTTGAAATGTTGTGGGGGGGATTAGAAACGGGCAGTGCATGCAAGAAAACTCTCGCACATCTTGCAGCTGAAAGAATATCGCATGAAAGAGTGGTCAAAAAAACAGCAAGCCGTTGTCAGAGACTGGTGGACAATTATGAAAAACACCTAGAAGAAGTTATTTCTGATAAAGCGGGCAATACTAACTTCTGAGGTCGAGGGTGTACTTACTTTTCCACAGAAGAAAATCACATCTATTGACATTTTTGTTGAATAAATTATTGAAAGTATATGATGAAAGTATAATAAATGATTCATTTTCCTTGTGGTTTTGTTCAAGTATATCACCTTCATTGATAGGCACTCTTTCAAAGATGATCAAATGTCTGCTCGTCCAAATATGTAAAAAATAAATAAATAAATAAATAAATAAAAAATAATTTTTTTAAAAGCCACAATTTCTTCTTTTTTCATGACTGCATATGTTTGATGGGCAACTATGAATAGAAAACCAATAGCATGGACATAAAATCTGCACTGCCTGGGCTAGTAATTTGTTCACCACTGGGCCATTCTCCACCACATAGATCATAGGTCCAAATAATGGTGGGAAAATGTTTTCATTCTTAGTGACACCAACAGAAATGTAAAATCCATCAAAAAGTTCCTTGGGAACCCAGAAAAATCTATGGCTTCTCTTTGAAGAACCTTTATTTTTAAGGTCTGGATTTATTGTAACTGACACAATTACAGCATAATATAATTGTACAATTTACTTAGAGTATAAAAAGGCAAGTAATATAAATAACTGAAATGTTATTACTTAGGCGCTGGTCAAATTTAATAAGCTCCTATTGGAACATGTGTCTCATAGTTACAAAGCTTACAATTTGGAGACGCAGCCCTCTCGTTCAAATATTCCTCAATTGCTCAGGATAAGTTCCCATCCTTCAGAAACAGATTTCATGTTGGAAACAGACCATTATTAATCCCAGATGTTTTCACCCATAAACATGAGGGTGTCAGCTCCGTTGTTGTTGGTTTTTTTTTTTTGGTTTTTTTTTGTTCCACAACTCGAGCCAAGGAAACAACATGTAGCTTAGCAGCTAATAATATCCAGGTCAGACTGTAAGCAGGACAAACATTTTATCGAGACGTCGGGAATTTCACAAAGGGATCTGAAAAGAGCCTGATGTTTACTGCCAGGTGAAAAACAAGTCTAGGGCTTGCAAAAGAGTCTGGGACATTCAATCTGGATTTAAACATGTTCACTGGCAACCTCGATACAATCTGCAAAACAAAGAAAATGCTGTTTGGCGTCTGTGCGCTGCTATGGATAAACCGTCAAGACGTTCTTGTGATCGCGTTGCCGCATGGATGAAATGTTTTAGAATAAACAGGAGCAGAAACATCTGGATATCTCAATTGTTAACAAAAAGAGGACAGTGCTTTGTAGCAACGTCGTGAACATGAAACGCTCAGCGCTGGATATTGAACACAATGATTACTTACAGTTCTATTTATATAGCGCTTTTCTAGACACTCAAAGCACTTTACATAGTATTGTGGGGAAGGTCCTCCTAAACCACCACTAGTGTGTAGCATCCACCTGGACGATGTGACGGCAGTCACAGTGTGCCAGAACGCCCACCACACACCAGCGATTAGTGGAGAGGAGAGAGTGATGTGGCCATTTCAGAGATGTGGATTGTCAGGGGCCAATGGGCGAATTTCGCCAGGACACCGGGGTTATACCCCTACTCTTCTATAAGTGTTCTGGGGTTTTTAATGACCACAGTCAGTCAGGACCTCAGTTTAACATCTCATCCAAAAGACGGTGCTGTTTTCACAGTATAGTGTCCCCGTCACTATAGAGGAGCATTAGGCCCCACACTGACCACAGGGTGAGTGCCCCCTACTGACCTCACTAATACCACTTCCATCAGCAACCTTAGGTTTCGCCAGGAGATCTCCCATTCAGGTACTTGCCAGGCTCAACCCTGCTTAGCTTCAGTGGGAAAGAGGCAATAACTGCACAGAGATATAGAGAGCAAGAACTTAACGACTAGAAAGTAAGGTGTATCTCTCCCAAGCGAATGCATCCAACATAGCAAGACCAGGTAAACACAGTCCTGGATGTGTTTCCTCATCTTGTTTCCAGCTGGAGTTATGAGACAGCGAGCAACAGTCATCGTCTCTGAAATGCTTATGCAAGCTGGGAATTTTTTTCTTTCTTTTAATAACACAAAAAAATTGTTCAGTAAACATTTGCATTCACTTAGTGTCTAGGTCAGACAGCAGGTCTCACAGCTGAGAGCCACATAATTCACAGATGTTCACAGAAATCTTCTCCGAACATACGAGTTCCAAAATGAACACACTCATTCGGCAGGTATAGAAATATCTCAGGAGAGTTAATTGTTTGCCTCTGCACAATACACACCAACAGGGAAAAAAAAAAACTTGACTGCAGTCCAGACGTACTAAATTTAGAGCATGACACCCGTTACTTCCCATCAAAACTCTAAAGTGTCAACAGTGGAAAAGTCGTGTCTCTTTTTCCATTTTAAGAGATCACTGAATGCCTGAATATATATTTTTTGTTCTGTTTTTGGCTCCAAAGTAAAAAAAAAATAAAAAAATGTAGCAGGTTTGTGAAACTTCCCAACAGGCCCTGCGTCTCACTGGAAGGCTCCTCTGATGGTCTGTCTGTCAGACGTTTGTCAGTTTACCCAAAAATCTGTCTGCTTGCAAATCCATGTTTATTACACACAATTGCAAAACGTGCAGTTTTGTGGACAGCGAGGAAACACGGCAGCTTCGAGAGTATGTCATCGAAGTAGGATAGTATAATGTGTAATCATCTGGAACAGAAGGAGAATAAAAATCTCTACGGATTTCTTTCCAGAAGCAGAGGTCACATTACATAATTCTCTAATACATATGCAAAAAAACAAAAAAAACAAAAACAAAAAAAAAACAAACAAAAAAAACCCAGCAGCACGCTGAACCAAACATGACTTTTGACTCAGCTACACATATCAGCACAAGCCATCTGATTTAACAAGCCACTTAAAAGGAAGTCAAAACAACTAAAGTCTTTGTTGCTTTGCTGCTTCAAAGTCACTAAACTGCACCGGCAATACTGTTCAGTGATCTTAAATCTTGCGCAGCTTCTGTGGATGTTATGCTTACCTGGAAAAAAAACCCCCAAAACAACCCAAGCATACTCTGCACTTTAAAAACAACATATTTAAAAAAAGTTCTTTTGGAAATGCTGATTCAACCTCAGATGCGCCACCTGATATCTCATAGTGTGTGATCATTTTGTACATTTTTCTGGCCACAAGCTTCAGAATCTTGAATTTTGCAATCTCGCTGGCTGTTCTCACTTCCATCGGTTAAATTCCAACAAAAAAATTACTTTTGAACACAATTACAAACAAACAAACAAACTAATACATTTTAGAGATGTCATGACATGTTTTGTTTCAAGCAGGGGCAAGTAAATGTGATTGGTCCTTGGAAATGTTTAGTAATAAAACATACCAGACTCTAGTGAAAGATAGAAGTTTGGCTTCTGAGACTATTGTACAGGTCAATGTTTGGAAGTTATCAACACTTCAATTAAAAAAAAAACTCCAGAGTAATCGATATAGATTAGATTTTTTTTAAAGACATATTTTAAAAAGTTATCTTTTAAATAAATGAACTCTTTTTGAACTGCTGATTCAGCCTCAGATGTTCCATATGATATCCGAGAGCTTGATATTCTTTGTTCACTTTTCTGGCCACAAGCTTGGGAACATCGATAGCAATCTAACTGCAAGTAAATGTGGTTGGTTATTGGCCATGTTTAGTGATAAACCATACCAGAGTATTGGTCAATAAGCAATAAACCTATTCTATTGGTCCATTTTCGAACGTTGTCAACACTTCAGTAAAAAAAACGGCATACTAGATGTAATTCCAAAACAACACCTGAGCAAGGCCCTTAACCCTCAACTGTCAGTAGTCTGGCCAAATGACATAAATGTAAATGTTTGACACATTTTCTCCACTTTTCTGGCCACAAGCTTCAGAATCTTGATGGCTTCAATCTCACTGGCTGTTCTCACTTCCACCGGTTTCCATTACAAAAAACAACACCACCACAACAACAAATCTTTAACACAGTGCCACAATGAGTTCTTCCAAGCAAGATCTATTCACTGGATTTATATATAAAAAATAAATAAAAAAACAAACAAACAAAAAAAAAACAACATGTTATGACATCTTTAAAATTTATTTAAAGATGGTTTTTTTTTAAAGCAGGTTCAAATAAATGTGGTTGGTTCTTGGCCATGTTTAGTAAAAGACTTCAGTGAAAGATAGAAGCATAGCGGCAAAGATGATTGTTAAGGTAAATTTTTACGTACATTTTTACCCAAAACACTTTAATAAAATAAAAAGAAGAAAAATACAAAATTCTGGGCTGTATGGACTGAATCAATCATTACTGAAACACAAACTATAAGAGAAGGACTTGTACTCAAACACTGAAATAGAGAACCTGCCTGTCAAACTAACCAGTTAGCTATCTTATGGCAGGGGTCAACATGAACGCTTGTTCCCCGGACAACAGAATCTTTGGACGTAATAAATTGTTTCTTTATTGTTATTGACATTTTCAAGCTACTCTTCAGGTCAGGCAAGTAAAATTCTCTTTCACTTGCCCGACCTGAAAAGTAGCCTGAAAATGTCAATAACAACAAATGAATGATAAATAAACAAATAAATAAAAACAGCCTTTATTTGTGATAAAGCCTTTGTGATACAGTCAGTTATAACCAAGTTCTTGTTCTTCTGATGCTGAAAATAATCTAGAGCGCGTAGGCTGCCGCATACGACGGAAACCAGGAAAGTACAGGTTTAAACAAACAGTTGCTTAGAAACAAGCTTGACCAATCAGAGTTCGAGTCGACTTTACCTCGGGCAACAGCAGTGAAGTGCCTCTTTTTCACTTTCTTAAAAGAAATGGGTCTCGAGTCTCCACAACCCGGTCAAGTGCCTGGTAAAGCATCAAACTCAATTTTTTTTTTTTTTTTTTACAAAAAAAAAGGACCAGGAATCAAACACAGGTTATGAAAATAAACGGGAAAGGAATTTCTACACAAACAGGAAGTCAGGGCGGGACATATCGAGTGGCTGCTGCCCATTTTATATAGCCAATAGCATTTAGCTTACCTCACAGCCTGGGCTAGTACTTGAAAGTTAGTACCATGGATTGTTATAATGTTGGGGGCGGGACACTTCAGATTCTAGAGAGCATTTGATTGGACAGAAAATCTGATGAGAAGCTGAAGTGCAGAATGATGCCATCAAAAGTGTTGATCCATATTGGTGGTAGAGAGAGAGGCTGTAACTTTTGAACACATAGATCTTCTAAAAGCCACAACAGTTCCATTTTAATTTTTATAATAATTACTATAATAAAATAAGAATTAACACCTTTTAATGAGTGGCGATTTGGCAATGAACATTTCAGGTGAAAGTGAGAAATTTCCTTTGCCTTTCCAGGATTTACTTCCTGTAAATGCTATTTAATAGCTCCAGTTACACATTGTTCCATCTCTTCAATCAGGACGCTCATGAGTGTGTATGAGAAAGCTTGTAAACATTTCAATTGAGACAGACATACCGGCAGCTCAGAAGGCTCTGGCAGGAACTCGGCATCCTCTCCAAAAATAAAGTCAGGAGGCAGTTCGGGGTCTCTGGCATTAAAGATGATGTCCCCTGGAAAAAATAATAAAACGCAAAAATGCCGTCCATCAGAAAATGATCCAACTCATGTAAGCATGAAGCCCTAGTACACACGCTGCGAAACTTTAACAAGACTCTATAAAACTATATAATAAGATATTAGATTAATACGATCAAATCGTAAAAAACACTACCTACTTTCTACACCACAGTGCTATCAAATTCTCAATCCTGATTGGTCAGATGGTCGTTTTCTGTAACTGCAGCTATGACAAGCTATAATTCAAATCTCAGGTTAATATTAATACACTCGTTCTAATATATTACTGCTTCTATGGTAACGACTCATTAACAGGAACTTGTGTAGTGGACCAACATAACCTAAGACTAATAATAATCATAAAAAATTATGATGTTTTCTGTAAGGAGAGATTTTATTAAACATTTAAGGAAGGAGTCTCCAGTGTGAGTGTTCCTTCATGGGTCTGCCCATGACTCTTCTGTCCATAATAGCTGCTATAATGTAAGTGATAACAGGAAATAACTTGTGCCATCGCATTAATGCAACTATAAACTGATTTTTTTTTTAAAAGTGCAATGCGTCATTCTTTCAATTTTGGGCAAATCACTGTTATGTAAGAGTAATAAAAGACTTTGTGACATGATGTTATTGGAAAATTCTAACTGTGGGCTGGGGACGTCACACCAGCCTATTGTTGATTGCTTTCCTAGAACAGCACGGTCCATTGTGTTTTATTCCTTACTGAAATCATGTGACACAGACGCATGGAGTCCCTCAGCAGTTCATCGGTATGAAGTGTGAACGTGGGAGGGTAATTATAGACCACAAATGACACATGAATATAAGTGCCACCATAGATTCACACATTCCTTTTACACTTGGGCATGTTATGCCATGCTTATACTGTTTCCCACTTACAGTTTACAGTTACACCTAGATTAAAGACTGCAAAGATTAAACAGCACGATGGCGATTATCATTGGGTGGTGCGAACAAAGCCGGAAAATTGATCAAATCGTCAAAAGTACGTACGTCAGCGTCACACAGTAGGTGTTTCGGCTTCAGTCGTCATTTTCATATTGATTTATTACATCCGTCCATCTATCCATCCCACACTGGGTCACGGGGAGCCTGGAGTCTATCCCAGGGAATTTGGGGTAACAGGTGGGGGACACCCATCGCCAGGCACTCACTAATGCGCTTGTGGTTGAATAGACAAATCCCTACAGCCATGCTCCAAAATCTAATGGCAGCAAAGGGGGAATCTATGTTGAAAAAGGATGTTCAATAAGTCCATATGAGTCTGATGGTCAAATAGTGTATATTTCTATTTATATTTCTATGATATAACTCCACATAACGTGCGTCATTTCCTTCCTAATACTTGGTTATGCTTCTCCTTGTCTTAATAACAGCGCCAATCATATCAGGTAAGGACGTCACCAGTGTCTTAAGGGTTACGCTTTAGCATTTCTGTATTTCATCTGCTGTCTCAAATAATTCTACAAGATTTACTAAGAGATTGAGGTTTTGAAAGCCAGTCAGTGTCCCAGTATTCCATCAGACTCATCAAATAAGTAACAAAGCCTTGGTTCTAAACAGCTTACAGTGGTCATAATTGTATACGGGAGTGTCAGTGTTAGGTTCTGCTTGGATATGAAGCACAGAGTAACAAAAATCTAATTTTATGCTTGTTAGATTTGTACAGGATACTTATAGTGTGCAATAAAGTGGATTTTTTTTTTGCATGGAGACTTGAGATTCTTTTACCATGTTCTGGTGAGTCAGGACTGAAAACCACAGCATTGGTTCATAGATGGCTGCCATGCTTATATCAACCTTTAATCACTCTACAATTAAAAAAATTTCCAACATGCGCCAATGAAAGAGCTCTTACAAGCTGTGGCTCTATTTTTCTACTTCTACAAATATGTGGTGTTTATCTTTTTCCTTTTTTTTTTCTTACACACCACAGACAAGAAACTGTGAGCAAATCAAACACAAGGCAGTACTTTTCCATAGATGTAGTTGGGGAAAAAAACAAGCTGATTTTCATCATATTGGTTAGAGGAAATACCTGTAATATATTCTTCCCAGATGTCTATGATGATATTGCCTCGTCATTAAGCCATCAGTGTTAGAGGACCATGAAACACCCCTGGAGCTAAAGCTTTTGGGTAGTAAATCAAAAGAGGTACTTGAGGGGCAGAACACTGTGTGTTCAGTGCCACACTTTCGCATGCAAACAGCAGGCTGCTCACTTTTAATGCCCAACTTCAGAGCAAAAACTATTCACATTTCCTCCTTAAACTTTCAACAAAAAAACAAAAACAAAAACAAAATCACAGCAAGCATCATCACAGCCATCTCCTCCACTATTATAGGTCATCTGAGGTCAACTAGATGTAATGCAAAAAAAAAAAAAGGGTTTAACGGCAATGTGGCACATTTAATGGAAAATCCACCTTGAACGACATGTCTACTAATATTTATATTTAACTTGTAATCTTCACTGAAATCCAAGATTTATTTTGGGATGAAATTCTGAGGTTGTTGTTTTTGTTTTTTTTGTCTAATTTGATTTGGTTACCCACAATGCCGTTCAACTGCCTGCTGATAGTGGAACAAGTGGGACTTCCTTCCCTTGTTTTAGCTCTACTTAAAAGGAGTGATGCAGCGGGGCTTTAATCTTTTAGTGCTTTAGTCTGTCCAGGTCTCTTACCTCCTCATCTGTACACTCTGATCAAACAGATCAGCTTCCACTTTTATGCTAATCCTGCCATCAACTGAGTCCAACGTTCACAATCTCCACCACTTCAACGTTGGTATTCTCATTAACATGATGTAACTGGACAACGCCGATTAAGAAAAGAAGCTCTTGCTCTTTTGTTTTTAGGAGCTAAAAGAGAAACCTTTTGAATTTATATGCCATTGTAACTGCAGGAGGAATGTGCTAACCACTAAGCCATATGAAATAACACACAATCCAGGAGATTTGCTCGTTTGGGTAATGTTTATTAAAAATAAATAAATTTTAAAAACTTTACCACTGATGCAGGATAAAACTTAGCTGAAGGTTAAGCGTCTGGCTCAAGGACCCAACCATGGTGGTTTGGTGGTGCAAGTATATAAATATTCTACTATAAAGCATAACAAAGCCTTAACCATTGAGCCACCACAGTTGGACAACAGGCTTGCATTGATTCAATGCAAACTTTAAGTGAGAGTTCATTCAGTCGTGGAAGTGGTTGAACCATTGCAAGCTAGTTCAGCGGTTTAGGTTTTAAGCTACTGATGAGAACATAATAGGTTCAAGTTCTAACCCAGCACCGTGACACTGCCATGGTTTGGTCCTTAAGCAAGACCCTTAACCTTGTATCAGTTGTGTCCAGATGTAAGTCTCAGTCTTTTAAGAAGCATAAGCATGCTGGACACAAATGTCTGGACAAGTCATGAACCCAAGATTGGCTTGGACTTATGAAACACTCTTGAGTCATCTAGGAGTTGTTGACCACTAGTTGTTGTGAAATACAAAGCAGGAAACCATTCCCGAACTGACTTTAGTTATTTACTGGCAACACGAAAAGACGTCCAAGACCATATAGATAATTACATGATTAGAAATGCTCCGTTTAAGCACAGGTTGCAAGAACTTCTAAACTTAAGCAATACTTACAACTCCATCTACCCAGGCTGCTGAAAAATGGCTGATTTACACTTCAGAGCCACCTATGAGCTTTGTGAATGAGCATTTCTCAAAAAGCACATGCTTGCCAGAAGGACGGCCAGTTAAGTGCTTCATGACTGCATGAGTGCATCACACACGGGCCCTCTCGTGCTTATTTCCTTTTTTTTTTTTTTTTAAATGAAATAAGAGCCAAATAGATTGATCAGCAGCATGAGCAGAGGAAGTACAATAAAGTGTGTTGGAGTAGAACTGAACTATTACCCTGCATGTGTCACGGCTCTCTTTCCCCAGGTCTTTACCGGACAGCTTTACACATTCTTAACCCTTGCGGTTAACGAGCAGGGACAGTCCTACAGCTTGTTACATGTTTACTGAAAACTGACTAAGAAATCCACATATTATAATTATACCAATGTTGCGGTATCACTCATTGCAAAGACGTCAGTGACGAAATGGAAAAAAGGGTCTTTGAGCAACGTGAATGAATCACAGCATGTTTCAAATTAAGACTGTGGCCTAATCAGTTTCAGGAGTGAGAATTTGTGACTACCTTTTGTTTCTAAATTTCGATGCTTGTACTTCACTGTAAAGCATTTGAACGTATGAAAGCTTCTTTATAAATAAAGGTTACTAGTATTAATATTATTATTATTATTAAGAAAAATATTCATTTCGGAAACCAGTGAGTAGCAAAAAAGTTGCTTTTACAGAACAGAACTGAGACAACAAGTTAAAGGATATAGTGTGTATAAATTCACAGTAATCATTAAAAAAATTTTAAATTAATACATGAATAAAACATAACTCATTCGGACTCCATTCTAACAGGGATTTAGCTTAATAGTAATCTTAGACCCTTATTTGTACTAGCATGGGGGTATGTTTTTAACTCATTCTTCTGATCGAGTGAAGGAAAGATGATTCGATGACCGTTTGTTAAAATAGTTCATATTGTGCATGACCAGTTATACCTAGGGTGTTTCTAAAAACGCTGTGTGTCTCGTTTCTTGTGTGTTGGTAAGACGGATCATTGACTACGTTTACATGGACAGCGATAATAAGACAATATTCTGATTAAGGTGTTTAGATGAGTCGCTTTTAGAATATTCCTTTCATGTTCCTGTTTTACATGTTATAGAACATAGATGGATTAACGGCACAGGTCATTACGTCCCCACGCCACGCCGTCCGACGTTCCCTTCAGAATTTCACGTATCGACATACAGTTCGTCTTCATTATGGTACCGTATACAGTTTTGGGTGTTTTTATTTGTAATTTCATGAAAGCTTCAAGTGCGGTTAATAATTTGTCACGCTGTACGTGCTAATAGACGATTGCTTGAAATCGTGGGCTGCGACCCAAACCGCGTACTTGCATACTATGTAGAAGCTGAAATCATGCATCTCGTTTACTATATAGCAGGTAAGTACGCGGTTTGGGACGCAGACGTGCTCTCGTTTGTTAAGCGGTTGAGCACTGCCGTGTGTGTACGTGTCCTGTCACATTATGCGGCGAAAACTCCCACACGATGTTAATAGTGTGATTAAGGTGTTTATATGGCTTTAATGTACTTCGATAATGCGACTAAAACAGGAATACTCCACACGTCTTAATTCGATTGGTGTTTACTCGATTAAGGTAATCAATAATCTCTGTTTACATGCTAGTTTCTTAATCAGAGTATTGTCTTAATCGGGTCAATAACGGATTATTGTTGTCCAGGTAAACGTACTGACTGTCAGTGAACACATCAAGGTCAGATCTGAAAGCGCTCACAGATACAGGCCTGCTTCTCTCTTATCTCTCCAATGCTCCCTTCACTGCTTCTCTGTACACAAGCTGGCCTCTCTATCATGAGAGTGAGCTGGTGAATCCATTTCTGAAAATATTCTTCTAAGGCTGATCTGAAGATTCTTAAAGCGTGCAATAAACGTCAGGGTCCAGTCGATCGAAACCTCTCAAGTCTCCCAATTAATAACTCGTTATTGCCCGATTTCTAACAACTTGGTGTCGTGACCTAGATTGCTCACGAACACCTCTCTGGTGAGTTACGCCATTATTTCTGAGCCAAGAGAAAAATTGGCAGGGTTCCTTTCCTTAAAAGATAGGAGCGAAAACGCTGCAAATGTAAATGCAAATGATAAAGCCATGATCGAATCACAACAGACGTTTACATCACACACCATTAATAATACACACTTGGCATAAACAAAATGGAAGCTTGCTAGTATCCCACAACACTTTCCTCTAGGCTGGCACTGTGTGCCAATCTGCTTGTTTCATGTATCCAATTGGCTATGTATAAACTCAGCCTTAATGGAAAATATTATCTAAAGCAATTCCAGCCAAATTTAGTTTGAAATAAAAATAAGCAGCTTTATTCTTAGAGAAAGTGTTTGATGGGGTGGACGTCACTATTTAAACGCCTTATAAACACTTGAATCAACTCCATCAGGGCAGGTTTGCTTTCATAGCAGTCTATAACCACTACTGCTTTAATAAACTTGCTATGCATGCACAATGGCAAAACACAATTTTATAAGTATTTGTCATCTTATCCCCCTCTAATTAAGGTGATTTTTAATAATTTGTGACATGTAAACAATCACTTAGAGTGGTTCTGGTTGATCAACACTATATGGCAAAATGTATGAAGACACCTGGCCATCACATGGTGGGTAAAAAAAACTGTCACCACATGTTTGAAGTCTAGGATGTCTTTGTGTGCCTTCACTGGAACTAAGGAGCATGGCATGGTTATAGCATGGCAATGCCCCTGTGCACAAAGTGAACCCCACGGTGTGCAAAGGTTGGTGCATAAGAACACAAGCGGCCTGCCCAGAGCCCTGACTTCAACCCCAGTGAACACCTTCAAGGATGAACTAAAACTCTGACTGGTGTGCCATGCGTTCATGCCCATCTTCCCTCATCAATGCTCTTGTAGCGAAAGAAGCACAAAATCCCCAGAGCCTCAGTACAAAATCTAATGGAAAGTCTTCCCAAAAGAGTGTAAGATGGTACAGCAGCAAAGGTGGGGGCAGGGAGGAGACCAAGTCCATATTAATGCACATGGTTTTGGAATAGAATGCTGAACGACAGATCAAGGACTGTGATGCTCATATTTTGACCATATAGTGTATTATATGATTATATAGAGCCACATGAACATGCAGCAGGACTATTAAACCTACTAGGGTACAAATACTTTTGCACTTCCAAAAAAAAATACCTCCCAAATACTTTTTCCACCAGTGTGCAAAATCCCAAACCACAAACAGACAGAAATGGCAACCAACCAGTAATCACCTAGGCACACTTAAGTGGGACCTGAACACCACCAATAACACCAAAGAGGCCCAACAGAGAATCTACTTCCTCAGAAGACTGAAGATGTGTAGAGTAAAGATGGAGCTGATACAACTGACACAACTACCAAACATCTAAAGACACTGCTCAAAAATAATCGCTGTCCATCAGAAAGATCCTGAAATAAGCTTTAGAAATGTCCCCTGGTCCCTCCCACCCAGCACACCTCGCATTACACCCGACACAAAGTCCTGAATGACTCCGGATTCTTTCCTTCCCTTCCATCCCAGAACCCAGCTCAGAACTGCTTTCCAGAGGCTACTGCAAATCCATGATTCTGAGTAAGGTTCACAATCCATGGTTCACAACCTTGAACCTTTAACGACTTTAGTAGAACGTCTACTTACATTTGAGAGTCTCTCCAGCATATGGGATGTGCAGTTTAAATCGGTCACAGCAGGGCCCTGGAGTCAGAGACGTGCAACTGAATGGGAAGAGACAAAGGATGATAGACAAATACTTGACACCTCTATACAGGCCATCGTTACTCAGATCTGCACTAATTCCCCTCTGTTCAGAGCACTGATGGATAGTAATTCCAAACAGTCAAACCGTTTAACACCAACCTGTCAAAAGCTCATAAATAAATGGAAGATATTCAACACTCACCCAGATTTAAGGTCAGTGATCCGCAGACAGTTAGTGGAATCCAAACCAACACGGCCATTGCGTACAACAGTGCAAAGTAAAGGCCTCAGCTCCGGAGAGATCCGGCTCAGGGCCAGTTCTGGAGAAAGGCTGTTCATCTTCCAGTGAAAGATTTCTATACTGCTGGGCAAACATCACACAACATAAATGATTAGTTTGAGTTGGGATTCCACAGAGGCACTGGTGCTGTCAACAGCCAATAGTGTTCGAGATACACCAGTCGAATCGAAATTGTACAAAAGTGCACCAACATCACCCACAACAGTCGACTTTAAAGAGAACAACGGCCTCGTCGAGAAGTTTTTGGAGTCGTATTAGAGCCAATGTCGACTTTTAGCCTTGCACGCAAGGACCAGTGGTGATGAAGAGCCACGCCAAGACGGCATCTGACGCAACCGAGTTGTATGCTTACAGCTAAATGTTAGTAAGGTCAGTTAAACGTTACGCTACTTGATAAAATGTCATTACTTACTCGTACTAACAGAGAAACCATACAGTCTACAAAGAGATCATTAAATTCTCAAACGGAACATTCCGCCACCAATAAGCATCAATTACATAACTTCATAAATTCCGCCCTCTTTGAAATGAATAAACTCAACCAATGTATAGAAAAGAGAACCGTGTGTGGGAAGGCGCAAAGATCAATACACACGATGTCCGCCACTAACAAGCTTCTACTGCAGAGCAAGCCCCGCCCCCGAGGGTGGGACACACATTCTAATTGGACGGACACGAGACTAGTACGTTATGAGTCATGATAGTTTTTAAAGCATTTTCCTGAAAATGATGAACTATGAAATAAAAGTGAGAACATCTCCAAAAGTATTTGTGTGCCTTTTTTTTCTCCAGATATACTGTCATAGAGGTGTGCATAACACTCAGAAAAGATCTGAAACACCCATTTTCCATGGGCAGCTTTAATACTGCAATATCATGTTGAATATAAGCTACAAAAATAAATAGTTGCACAGTTTAATTAATACCTTCTTGTCTAACACGATAAACAAACCCTACACACACAGTGACAACATTCAACGTTACATTCTGCTCAGTGCTAACAAGCTAATGCAGCATTTGTGCAACAGCTACGCTGTTTTTCAGGAAAAAAAATGTGCCTGTATTAAAAACGACAACCAATAATATTACGCGACATTTCTAGTTTTGTTTTTTCTCCTGTATGTGCAACAGCTACGCTGTTTTTCAGAAAAAAATTGTGCCTGTATTAAAAACTACAACCAATAATATTACGCGACATTTCTAGTTTTTTTTTTTTTTCTGTACCTTTATAATAAATAAACACTACGACTTCATTTAACAGAGGTAGCTTAGCCGCTTTAGCTGAAAACATTCACCACTTCCGGGTTGTTGTTTTGGGGTCCTTCGTGAGGCTGTCCGCGCTAATGCCTGTTCTGCCAGGTGCTAGATATACATGACTGCATAGCATTTTATGAGCGGAGCCAGAGTCAAAATGAAACCGACGCGGATGTGGAGTGTTTTCTAGGTTAGCAATTCTGTATTTTAGTAAAGTGACAAACATGTCGGGTTTGGTTGAATCAGGGGACGCCAAGGACTTCCCAAAGCGTGCTGATGTATATACCACGTGCTCATGTCGGATAAATATTCACATACTACTGTACTTAACAGTATGTTCAAAAAAAAAAATTAATAAATAAATAGTACACGTGTTGAACTTTGGTTTATCTTCTGGGGTAAAAGGTCACAGTTGTATTCTGACAGCACGTTTGGACTGTAGGTAAAGTTTAACATTTCTTTATTATAAGCAGTGACAGTAGTGTATTTATTTAGGTATGTACTGCACTTCTTTGGCAATTCATTCCAACGTGCAGTATTTCTACGACTGTGTTGAAATCTATGGTTACTATAGTAACACTTGAGTTACTTGTAGGCAGACGCGACATATCTGAGATCTATAAGAAACATGAGAATTTGTTGTGGCATTTGATTGTGAAGATCCCACAAGAAAGACAGAAGTTAGAACTGCAAGGCATGTTAGAGTTCATACTGGGGTTCCATGTGAAATGTCTAGAGCAGATGCAACACTGCCATTAAAAACAACTCAAATAAAAGAGATATAGGCTGTCAAAGTGATTTAGATATACTCTAGTATACACGGTGGCTTCGTGGTTAGCACGGTTGCCTCACACCTCCAGGGTCCGGGGTGCTGAGTTTGCATGTTCTCCGGGGGTTTCCTCCGGGTGCTCCGGTTTCCTCCTCCAGTCCAAAGACATGCATGGTAGGCCAATAGGCGTCGCCGCCTTGTGCCCGATGCTCCTTGGGATAGTCTCCAGGTTCCCCGTGACCCTGAAAAGGAGTAAGCGGTAGAAGATGGATGGATGGATACTCTGTAAGTCTCCCATGATGAATATAACAGTTATTCACAAGGCTTTTCTGATTTAACATGATTTGGGTTCATTTGTGACATTGATTTTCTAACAACATAATAGAGGACGTTAATGATGCAGCAGTGGCATTTTATAGATAACAAAAGTCAAATTCATTACACCTTGCATCAGAATGATTGCTGTTAATCGATTATTTGATACTAATGTATTGCGCAGAGTGCATGGGATGAGGAAACTAGCTAACTGCAGGGTGTCTGAAAAGTCAGGAAACAACGAGAGCACCAGGAAATGCTATCTCCACCCGTTCGTTTAATGTTCAAGCCATTTTTTTTTCATGTTCAAGCCATTTTTTTTTCATCTGTAAGAAAAAAAAATCTAAAAACACAAAAGGATGTATATGTAGTTTATATATAAAAAAAACATTATATATATATATATATATATATATATATATATATATATATATATAATATTCACCCCACCCCACACCCCCACCCCCACCCCCTGAGGACTGGGGTTTCTTGCAAAATTGCAAAAAGACCTGTAACAGGCATGTTCGAGAACAAGCTATAGAATGTCAGATTTCTTAGATCTACTACCTGATTTCTTGCTAATATATTACAGATTGCACAGAAACTAGTCAATGAGAAAATCTAGGCTGTCCCATAACCAGCAGCATGAACGTTCTCACCGCCTGAGGACTGCTGCAGAGATTTGAGCAGATTAGCACACTGTTATTCACATGCATAGCCCACATGCAGGGGATTGAATTAATGAAGGATTTTCTTGGCTGCCGTCAATCATGTCTGGAAATAATCACCCCAGGTGCAATAGGCACATGTCCAATATGGAGCACAATTAAAGCTATTTCTAACCTATTGAAAATGTTTCTTACATGACAGGATGGTGAGAAGAGTAAGCAGGCAGTCTTTTAGAAAAAAAAAATGTAATTCAAGCTGCTTCCTCCATCTCAGCTTCAAATCATAGCATTGAATCTTTGTGAGTGTGTGTGTGTATTTGCTTCTTGATGTGGTTTTGAATTCATTTTGGTGTCGCAGATGCCATTATATCCATGCAAGAAAATTCTACACAAATGGTGACCTAAAACCTACTCCTAAATGTTCTGTCCTAATATTACGTGCATACTGTTACTGTGTGCATTATTTATTTCATTTTGTGTGTGTGTGTGTGTGTGTGTCAGGATCAGGACATGGCAGAAGAGGTGGATGTTGTCGTAGTGGGCTCCTGTATGACTGATCTGGTCAGGTACGTTTACGGATCAAGTATTATTAAGATCATATGCACGTGACAGGCACTTTGACTATGATTAACACTCATACATATGGAACAATACTCAGACTCTGCAGTTTTTAAAAGAAGTGGAAGTAGTTTTAAAATTAGTGGAAGTAGAGGGTCTTTCCATTAGGAGCTAAATGCAGGCCACTGTGAGCAGATAGCGGAACCGTCTTCAGTCTGTTCAAGCTATTCATGTTGTTCCAGAGGTGTGAATCACCACACACCGAACACGTCGGATGTTGGTACCGTGCTTTTTTCCAGTGTCAGCAATGTCAAGTGTCTTCTAGTCATGCTGACTAAAGCTGGAAAAAAATGAACACATTTCTCAATGTTTAAAAAAAAATTATAAAAAATACAGAACTGGAGAAATTGAATGTATGGTATGGTTAAATAGAGGTATACAATACAAAAATAATTAATTATGGTAGTATGCTAGATAATTTTCTAAAAATTTGTGCTCAATAATAATAATAATAATAATAATAATAAAGTATTTAGTTATTTGGGGACCAATACAGCTAAACAACTCATAGGCTTCACAGAAACAAATAAAAACAACATGCAACAAAATATTTTTTATTATTTGTTCATTTATTTATTTTCTAAAGCCACTGAGATGTTATAGTACTACTACTACTACTACTACTACTACTACTACTACTACTACTACTACTACTACTACTATTACTACTAATAATAAATGTATTTAGTTAGATAGGAACTCATACAACAAAGCAAATATCTGTATAAAATCAATAAATAAAGTAAGAAAAAGCCTTGGCAATGGAAAAAAAAAGTTGTCTTCTAATTTGAGCTGCTAACAACAACAACAACAATAATAATAATAATATAGGTATTTAGTTATTTGGGGACCAATACAGCAAAATTCATAGGATGTACAGAAACAAAATAAATACAAAAATAATATGTATTTATTTAGTTCGGGTCTCATACAGCAAAACAAATAACTGTATTAAACAATCAGAGAAACAATTATTTCAAACAATTAAGTTTGAAACACAGCATTGGCTATGCAACAAAATATTCTTCTTATATATTTATTTATTTTATAAAAGTCAGTGAGATGTTATACTACTACTACTACTAATAATAATAATAATAATAGTAGTAGTAAAAGTAGTTTGGATTGTTTCCTCACCAGAATACATGTGTGAAAGAGCTTCAAAGGCAACCTTACAGTAGTTTTGTGTTTCCTTTTACACATTTTTTTGCCTCAATTTATTATCCAAATAGCTGTAAATTAAAAAAAAAAATTGCAGTCTAACTGGCAACATAGTGATCTGACCACACCATGATGATGAAATCAAACATGCTTACATCATCAGCATTACGCTACAGATTTGCTGTGGGTGTACATAATTAAAGACAGAGTGCAAATCATCACAGAAACAATCTAGACCCAGGGTCCCAGAAGCTTAATACGATTAAGATGATTTTAACAGATAGAGAGAGTGTACACTGTGGTGTGAACTCTACCATTTAACAATGCTGGACAGTTTTTTCAGCAGTGTTCAGACTTAAGTTCCTCCTGTCATTCATAAGACAATAGACACTGTGATTCACTCTGATGCACCGAACAGGGCCAATAAAATAAGCCTGTGGTTTTCGTAAATGTCTGAATGAGACACTCTGATTCACTGTGCTGGAACTTTCCAGAACCAAAAGATATAAAAGGTTGGATGCAAAATTGAGCGAGCAGCGTGGCAAACCATTTCTTTCTTCTAGAAAAATTAAATGGTAGCTTGATGGCAGAGTGCAGTGTGCCACGTTGACAAACTGGACCTCTCGGGTTGGCTTGATATCTCTAGTTTCACCAGAAATAACCATGAAGAAGTAACAAGCTGCAACGCTCTAAACATATCTCATCGATAATTAGTGTGTGCACGATCGTGCCTTGTGATGGGTGTCCCTCGCCTTGTACCCCGAGTCCCCTGGGATAGGCTCCAGGCTCCCCCGCAACCTTGTGTAGGAGAAGCGGTACAGATGGCTGGATGGTTGGATGGATTTTATTCACTTCAGTGTAATGAGCTGTCGATTCATGACATATAATCCCAGTTAAAGCCATTTCAGGTTCAGGTTGTAACACTACAAAATGCAGAAAAATTTAAGGGGGTGAATACTTATGCAAGGAGCAGGTTCATCAGAGCTGGACAGTTGAAGATTGGAAAAAGAGCATGTTTTACTACAGTAGCTGATATGACTGGCCCTTATCTATCACGGCCCCCTAATAATCTCCATTCCTGAATTGGCCACATCACTCTCTCCTCTCCACCAATAGCTTTTGTGTGGTGGGGTTCTGGTGCACTGTGGCTGCCATCGCACCGCATCGCATATAATGTAAAGCGCTTTGAGTGCCTAAAAACGCGCTATATAAATATAGGGAGTTATTATTATTATTATTATTCTCCTGTTGTAGCCCATCCCACGCATGAGTGACGAGATGTGCATGTGGTCACATGGCCTGTGTGTGTACATGTGCATCTCAGAAAATTTTAATATCGTGGAAAAGTAAAAAAAAAATTCTGCGTAAATTATTTGGAAAAAGTGGAACTTTCGTATATTCTAGATTCATTACACCTAAAGTGAAATATTTCAAGCCTTTTTTGTTTTAATCTTGATGATTATGGCTTACAGCTCATGGAATCAAAAATCCAGTATCTGAAAATATTAGAATAAAGAATTTATAATACAGAAATGTCGACCTGAGAAGAGCTCTAATCAGATAATTAATTCAAAACACCTGCAAAGGTTTCCTGAGCCTTTAATCGCTCAGTCTGTTTTAGTACACACAATCACAATCATGGGGAAGATGAAAGTAAATTGTGCATTTCATTTGGAAATCAAGGTTCCAGAGTCTGGAGGAAGAGCGGAGAGACACAGAATCCAAGTTGCTTGAAGTCCAGTGTGAAGTTTCCACAGTAAGTGATGATTTGCGTTGCCATGTCATCTGCTGGTGTTGGTCCACTGTGTTTTCTCAAGTCGAGAGTCAATGCAGCGTCTTCCAGGAGATTTTAGTGCACTTCATGCTTCCATCTGCTGACGTGCTTTATAGAGATCCTGATTTTCTTTTCCAGCAGGACTTGGCACTTGCCCACAATACCAAAACTACTAGTAACTGGTTTGCTGACCATGGTATTACTGTGCTTGATTGGCCAGCCAACTCGCCTGACCAGAACCCCATAGAGGATCTATGAGAGACACCAGACTCAACAATACAGACGAGCTGAAGGTCGCTATCAAAGCAACCTGGGCTTCCAGAACACCTCAGCCTCCATGATCGCCTCCATGCCACGCAGCATTGATGCAGAAATTCGTGCAAAAAAAAATGCAGAAATTCGTGCAAAATGATTCCCGACCGACCGACTGTGTGCATAAATTAACATACTTTTCAGAAGGTCGACATTTCTCTATTATAAATTCTTTATTCTAATATTTTCAGATACTGGATTTTTTATACCATGAGTGAGCTGTAAGCTGTAATCATCAAGATTATAACAAAAAAAGGCTTGAAATGTCTCACTTTATGTGTAATGAATCTAGAATATGTGAACGTTCCATTTTTTCAATTAAATTATGGCAAAAAATTTACTTTTCCACAATATTAAATTTTTTTTTTAGATGTACCTGTATATAATTTCTATTTTATAGATTTTTATTAGACCATGTCATTCTTCCAGAGGGATTTTTGTTTTGTTTTTGTCTTAAACCTGCAACCAGTACATGTCCTTGGAGGTTGATGGCAAATTTAGGTGATTGTTTGAGACTTTTCTTAACATCTCTGATCAGATATCTGTTCTCAGCTGCAGATATTTTCCTGCCATGAATGAAAGTACAGCAGGCTTTTCCCCCCTCTTTCTTTCAAGGCAGTTCATTTCTTTTTATAATTTCCCCCTGACACATTTCTGTGCTGTGGGTGTAACTATAATCTTTCCCTCAGCATCCAAATTACTTGCTTTTCTTTCATACATTGTTCTGTAGTCATCATGATAGATTAGATCTACTGATCCCTGAAACATTATTCTAAAGCAGCACACCATGTTACTGAATCTTAAGACGGCATTCAGTGCTAAAGCAGAAAAAAGGAAACAATTATGGGTTCACATGTACATACAGAAGGCATTGTATCTGAAAAAAAAATAAATAAATTAAGTACCCTGGAAAAAATATCCATAAATGTGTTTGGCCCAAATGTGAACATGTTTCTGAGAAACCAGGAAGAACATCTTGTTCAGGATAAGGTTTGACAAATAAATGTACAAATAATATACAGCTACAACCAGGATTTGGAGGGTTATATGAAAAAGGTATCCCGTTACAGTTACAAATTACTTCATAAAAAATTTAATAAGTTTCACAATTATGAAAGTAATGTAATCTGATTATTTTTGGATTACTTTAAGTTCACATATGTAAATAAAGTCAAGAGAAAAGCAATGCGATCTAAAACACTTTTATTTAGAGCATATTTTAGAGCTTAAAGACATGTTCAATGTTTGGATTTGTTTTAATAAAATAAATAAAATAAAAGATCACTGTCCCTGATGCGGGTAACATTACATTTACATTTATTCATTTAGCAGAACGCTTTTACCCAAAGCGGCTTACAAATGAGGAAATACAAGCAAAGCGATATGTCAAGTGGAGAACAATAAAAGTAGGGCTACAATACAAGATCTTTTAATTAAGTTCTAGAGAAGCAAAGTACGCAGAGTAGAGGTGGAAGAGCCAGTGTAAATTTTTTTTACTATTTTTTTAATAATGGGGGGGTTGGCAGTTATAGGGGTTAGTTAAGTGCTCACGGAAAAGGTGGGTCTTCAGTCGTTTTTTGAAAATGGTGCCACGACTGGCAAGAGAGAACCAGAACTATAATCAAGCAGCTGTCTATACTGTGTTTTGTCAAAAAGATTCATTTCTTTGGTTTTAAATGAAAAGAATTGTAATCCTGATAGTATTCCCTTTTTTTCTCTTCTACAAAATGTACCTGTGATCTGATTACTTAGGTTTTTGACATAACTATAACGGATTACAGTTAGCAGTTTTTTGTATCCCGATTACGTAATGTCGCTACAAGTAGTATTCTGTTACTTGCCAAGCCTGGCATAACGAAGTGACCGTGTCCTTGATGTGTGGGAGTGTGTGTTTGGATTTGGTCCTGTATACGCACAGATGTGCTGAAATAATTGCCATGTCACTTTAGCTACAGGTCAGGGCAGGTTAAAAGAAACGCCTTTGTAAATGTTTTCTATTAAATGTCATGGTAAGCAAATGTGCAATTACCACGGTAAGAGAATTTCAACACTGGGGGAAAAAAAAGGGCAGATAATAAAGTTTACTTGACACACTTGTAGTCTGAGAGTGGTTTTTGGGGCAGGTAATAAACGTTTATGTGAAATGTATTTTTGTAGTATGCTTTAAGAAATCATTAAGGCAAAAGAGTTCATAAATGAAGCTCTAAAGTCAGGAAAACAACGGCATATCGTTATAGGAAAATCATCAACAACAGGGTGGTGTGATGCGTCACCACTTGAAAGTCGATCCTTTTTCGATAACAGCATGTCCCGAAGTCTTGCGAATACCACAGTAATTTCGCCAATGTTTAATTTATTAAAGAATAGTGCATCATACTTTAAAAAAGAAATCTTTCTATGGTTACATTGAATGTTGTGGAGTTTCCTCAAGCAAGTGAAGTCCTGTAGATCACTTACTTTATAGCAGCTATAAAAACAGCCTCTCTTTTTTTCCCCTTTAGCATTTGAAGTTAATTGCACACAAAAAAGCAGCTTGTTACAGAGAAACCGCAGAGTGCACACTTGTCCATCCTGAAGATTTTCCAAGAATTGGAAAACCTAAAGGAACAGCATTACCTTTGAGTGTTACAAAGCTCTGACACTGGAGACTCCTTCCATAAATTAAAACGATTCTATGTGATCTTCCTGTTTTATTCCCAGGGTTGATGTTGGAAAGTTGAATAAAACTTTATAAAAAGACTTTTAATGTTCGAGCAGAGCTATTCAGACTAATGCAGGGTTTGTGTAGGCGACCCCTTTTATAAGTGAAATGTTTCTGCACATCAACAATGACTTGTTTTTGTGTTTTGTTCTGTTCCAGTGGACCATTCACCCTGTGAATTAGCTGTTACTATAGAAAGGATAACATAGGAGAATGAGTGAATTAACACAAACCTGTGCTTTGGTTTGCAGCTGAAACTAATATCGGAGCTGCTGTTATAGCAAGTGAATTAACTTTTGGGGTTGGGGGGGGTTGCCTTACACTTCTGTGTGTGCAGATTTTGAATGTTCTCCCCATGCTCTGAGGGTTTCCTCCCCCAGTCCAAAGACATGCCTTGTAGTCTGACTGGCATTTCCAAATTGTTCATAGTGTGTAAATGGGTGTATGTATATGTGTGTGATTGTGCCCTGCGATGGGTGCCCTGTGATGTCCCCCGAGTTCCTTGGGATAGGCTCCTTGCTCCCCCCGCGACCCTACATGGGATAAGCAGTATGGAAAATGGATGGATGCATGGAATCAACATCTGAATGAATCAGACGACTCAGGTTCATGCCTTCAACAGTGCAGTGGTATCAGTGGCATAGCCAAGAATTCATTTCAGGGGTCGGAGTGAGGACCATATGTACGCTAAATAAACTCAGAGTGTGGTCTGTGCTAAGTGTGAATTATTTCCGGTGAATGCCATACAGCAATCGACACATCATTTACTATCAACCAATTTTACCGTAACAATAACGACAAGACATAGAATAGACATCGAAAATAAAATACCTTTATGAGTGTTCTGCATCGAAAATGCTAGTAATACTTTACCTTACCTTGTAAAACAAGATCTGCATGTAAAAAGACATGATTCTGTTTGATCTGATTCTGTCTCTTACCATAAAAGGTGATTATATTACATAAAGGAAGCTTTCATTTGCTGTTGGACTTTTATGCACATCATTATAACACAATTACTGCGCAAAACATCTGCACATCTGACATGTATATAATCATCTGCGCTTTAGGTTTGTTATGTAAACCACCCGAATAAGCATTTGGAACTGCCATAAAATATTTCAGGGAGATCCAGATCCTGAAAATCCCTCCCCCTAGCTATACCTCTGGTCTGCATAATTCATGCTTGGTTATATATCACAAACATAGTTTAAAGTAAATATGGAAGAACCCTAGTTGTTGACTCCACAAAACCCTCTGAGAAATTCTAAAATACCCAGAACTGATTTTACTTATTTGTTCCAATGTTGGAATTTTTCTTTTTTTTTTTTTTAATGTTCGAGCCGAACTATTCAAACTATGGGAGGGTTTGTGCAGATAAGGGCTGAGATGGAAAATACCAAAAATCAAGATTTAAAAGTGTAGGGTCTTCTTGCATTTTGTGTAAGAGGTCCACATTTTAACGCTGGAGCGTGCTCCACAATACGCCAAAAGAGCTTTCTTAATTTATGATTTAAATGACAGATGAGCAAATTGACATCCAAGCCCCGCCCCCTTCCCCATCTCACATTAGGAACGTTTTGGCCTGTGTTTTTGCTGTATTTGAAAGATCAACCATCTCGTTTTCTGTGAAAGTGTTAATATGTCTGCCTTAGGGGGTAATAGCCTGGTGTACAGTTCTAAGTTCATGTTATATAGTCACACATTTGAAAAAAGGTGATGGGATTTAACAGTTGCAATTAGACGTACAATATCTTGGAAAAGGCTTACACTTAAAAATGGATAGTTCATTTAACGCAAAAAATTACCTCAAAATTTGTAAGTTGATAAATCAATTTCTTTAAGTCAAATACACTTAAATATAACAAAAATTCATTTTAAATGACAAAGTTTTAGTTAAACTTTTGTTAGATTTAAGTGTATTTGGCTTAAAGAAGTTGATTGAATTAGTTTCCTCAAGTTTTTTGAGTTAAATGAACTTATCCGGTTTTCCAGTGTATGCACATGCCAAACAAAAAATGTTGTAGGGCAAAGATGCCTTCCCAAATAATGAAATTAAATTTTTCTAGATTTTAAGAAACACAGTAAACAGCATTAAACGGTACTAAATGAAACAAATTCGATATTTGGTATGACGACCCTTTGCTTTAAAAAAAAATAGTAGTCTTCTCGGGTACAATTAGTGCAGATTTATAAGGAAATGAGCTGTAAGTTTTAGTGAGCATCTTGCAGAACCAGACACGGTTCTTCTCGAGACTTTGACTGTCGCACTCGCTTCTTATTTTTGCAGCAAAATCCAGCAGCCTTCATTGTGTTTTTCTTTTTTGTCTGAAAAGTGGTCTGTTACATAATATACTGCTTTCTTTACTGACATTCAAATAAACATTTTTCTGTAGCATTTAATTTTCTCCTGGAAAACTAATGTTTGGAAAACCTAAAATGTATTTGTACTGAAGTCATATTAAAAAAAATATATATGTGGTGGCTAAAACGTTTGCACAGTACTGTACATGAATAAACATGTTTTCGGTTCTTCAACTACACGGAAAGGTGTTGAAATTCTTATAAGTGTTAATCACATGTACATCACAGAGGCGATGGTTATTAGGTAGCTGTTAGGGATTTGGTTGAGAGAGATACAAACTGGAGTATCACTTTAATCAGAGACAAGCACCTCTCAATCTGCTCTTTCCAACGATCTTGGGTGCTTGCCCACACAGAAGAGAAATATCTCAAGAATCATCAACAGCACTGTTCAGTTTTCACTATTCATTTTTCCGCAGTGGTATAAATGACACTTTTGTGATATTCCCAGAAGCAAGCAGGCTCATTAAACCCACATGGCCTCATTTGTCTTCCATCTTCGGTGTTGTTCTTTAAAGTCATTAAAAATCCAGCTGTCGACTTTGCCCTTTGAAAGCCAGACACTGCATCAGGTCTCTGTCTATGTTTGAACGTCTTGCATTCTTTTTTTTTTTTTAAGGCTGCACGAGATACATTCCCAACCAATCAAAGTGCCACGCATGACTTTGAAGTATGAAATCCACTTTTCTCTCCTGGCTGCTGCGCATGGGCTTTACGCCTATGTGTGGTGCGTGTGTCTGCGTCTGGGCGACAGTGAGACAGAACCATCCACAGCATTTCGTGTTAAAGCCAGAGGGGGCCACCTACTGATCATCCGAGCAGCTCGAGCGCTCACATGCTCTCGTATAGAGCAAGCGAGTTATGAATCTGCAGTTCCATGATTTCAGTACACTCTTTGAAAGGTGTTTAACGGAGAGATCACACTCTCAGTCAGAAATTCCTTGTGAAACCTCATACTGTAGAATAAAAGTGCTTCCATTTACAGTATAAACAATCATGCACTAACATCTTCCATTCTAAAGAGATTAATGTGTGTGAGTCAGGCTGTAAGTCAGCGAAGGTTTTCTCTGAAAGTAAACGGTTTGTTTTGTGTCGGCCTGTGGGTTCAAAGTCTTGCACAAGCCGCACCAGTGGTTTCCCACCCCTTCTTTGTGGAAAGAGAAAAAGGATGTAAACAACCCACTGCACGACTCACGTCACCACACACCTGTTTGCGGTCCCGTGGCTCAGGAGAGTAACTGACTGTGTCGATGTTTGCTACATGACTGATTGATTGACACTCCTATCACAGACTACACGTATGTTTAACCATGTCTTGAGGACCAAAAAAAAGATACATGGGAAAAATAAAGAAATATATATATATATATATATGTGTATATGTATATATATATATATATATATATATATAATATATATATATATATATATATATATATATATATATATATATATATATATATATATATATATATATATATATATATATATATATATATATATATATGTGTGTGTGTATATATATATATATATATATATATATATATATATATATATATATGTGGCTGTTTACAGCTTTTACTTTAAGTAATTAAATAAAAAAATATTAATGTTAAGATTTGATATATTTATATCTTTGTGTTAGGATTTGAGAATCTGTATATATCTTTGTGTTTAGATCTGTGTGGGAACCAAATATTCTCACAAGATTATGAATATCTGACGATTTTGACTTTGTGGGGACGTTTGTGGGTATGTTGTCTGGTCCGCAAGACACTGCAGCTTGAATGTAAAATTTGGTTACTGAGCTTAAACTTAGTTTTAGGTTGAGGTGTGCGTATAGAATTAATTTCATGTATTAAAAATGATGTCAACAGAATGTCCGAACAAGGAGAGACAAACGTGTGTGTTTGTACGTATGTGTGTGTGTGTTTGTGAAAGGTGTGGTTAGTCTGACGTTCTTACCTGATTCCAGACGCTGACTCAATCAGACCTCGTTAGATTTAAGGCTCCATATCAAATGGCAAACGTCACTGACATGCACAGGTTACTCCTACAGTAATGGATTACATCACTGTCCTTCTATTGCAACTTAATTATAGATTTCAGACTTTCTTTGTTGAAGTCAGTGTGGGAGGCTGTATTACATAAAAAGCTATATCTGTCAGTCCCTTTGCCCTATCTACTGTTATAAGGTATGAGCCCATGTATACATGTGTGTATTCAAGACAGCAAAGTATATATTTGAATGTTTGGGATGGGCTACATGACAATATAACACCTATATCTGGTTACACAATATTCCATTATAGTGCAATCGAATTCTTGTCAGAAGATTGGTTGATTCATTTTTGTAACAGTTCTAACTTGTTCATGGATGTTCTACAATATGAAATGTAACTGTAAACGGTTGAAAAGCATGATATGCCATCAATTAAAAATGTTTAAGCTAGTCATTGACAGATCGCTGTGGTATAAGAGGAAGAAAACACTTTGGGACTATTGGAAAATGTTGTATTCACGGTGGTAACAGTAACTCCGGGCCGCATCACACCACACTGCCTTTGATTATTTTCCTATAACAACATTTCCTGTCATGTTGTATTGCACAGATGATTTTTGTTCAGAGTATAGCAGGTGTCATTGGTACTTGTATAATTCTGAGGAGCTTTATTATTCCAGTTACAAATAATCGAATGTTGAAATCTGTTTTGCACGAATTACTTTGTCTGTTCCTCATTTCCGTTGGTAAGTTGTTGTTTTTTTTTTGTTTTTTGTTTTTTGAGTGCAAACGTTTGCATATCCTTGTGACAAAATAAGGAAGACATCAAAATTTTATTTGTCCGGGGTGCTTCGTTATCGCATTAAAAAATGTATAAATAGTTGTAAGAAATTGCAGACTGCCACTAAACAGTTAATGGAAAAGTTCATCCCTGATAAAGTCTTAATTATCAAATACACATTAGTCTAAGCAATATGTGTGTAACACCACGTAAAGTGACATTCAATCAGTTATAGCATGGGAGTGGCAGTGGGATATCAAGAAATATACCTGAACAAAGGGATATGTGACAGTAATTATCATCCAGAAAGCCATTTCTCTAGACA
Organism: Ameiurus melas; assembly: GCA_012411365.1. NCBI lineage: Eukaryota > Metazoa > Chordata > Actinopteri > Siluriformes > Ictaluridae > Ameiurus > Ameiurus melas. The sequence goes on from CM022761.1 coordinate 24,086,194, forward strand.
ATCCTCTCGTGACCATTTGGGGTCTTACTTACTTACAGTTGCATTTATATAGTGCTTTTCTAGACTCTCAGAGCGATTTATATCGGATGATGCGACGGCAGCCATAGTGAACGCCAACCACACACCAGCTATTCCATTTGGGGGTCACACCTGTAACGACATCAGTACTGCGAGAATGGAAAGTGATCACATCAACTGCTATCCTTAATTTACATTTAGATTGAAACTTCATTTACATTACAAGCAGAAAACCTGGCTTGAAATACAGTATATAATACTCTAAAACACTGCCATGCTGCAATAAAGTTATTCTTCACTGAGATCTTCAACACCCTCATATTTTTATTCTTACGTAGTGTATTAATAGTGGTGTAAAGGTGAAAAATTAAAAAGAAATTTAAAGTTTCTTAGTAAGGTGTTGGACAACCACCTGGGACATGTCTCTGAAACTATACTGGAGAGTTCTTCTAAAGATATTCCAACAATTGGTGGTTTGATGGTGATGATGGTGGTGGAGAGCTCTGTTGACACACCGCTGCATAATCTCCCAGACTGTTCAGTTCAGTTGGGTTGAGATCTGGTGATTGTGCGTAAGTCCACAGCATATGATTTACAACATTTTCGTCCTCATTAAAGCATTCGTTGAGCTCTGATGTCCTGTGGATGTGAGCGGAGTCATCCAGCATGAGACCATACCCATCAGGATAAAAATTGTTCCGTGCAGGATAAAGGTGATCAGCCAGAATCTGTCCATGCAGGATTTCGCTGAGGTTTTTTGTGATTGTTGCAGTTAAAGATGCTTGCTTTAAAAAAAAAAAAAAAAACATATTGCAATGCAACTTATGCGAAGTTTACTTTATTTCGCGTCAATTTCTAAAATCGTGAAATCCTGGAGGGACTGCAAAAATATTTTTGTATTGATTTGCAGTGCTAAGGAATAAGCGGTAGAAGATGGATGGATGGATTTGCAGTGCTTCTTGGACCCAGAACTTGCCTGTAAAATACCTCAGCACAGAGGCACCATTTTTGTTTTTACTTGAATTTGTTCGATATCTGTATTATGTAATAAAACAATCAAAAAGGCATTACTGCAAAAATATCTGGCATATCTGTTGGCAAAGGTTTTGAAGAAAAAAACATTTCCTTTGTTTTTTTTCCCCCCAACCTTTTATTTTCTGTTGGTTTTGTAGTTTTTGATTTTTATGATTTGTAACTACTTGGAATTCGATTTTATTAAAAATCTTTTCTTTTTTTCTTACCCACAAAGCAAGACAAATGCAAACTTTTCCACTCAACCGTTGCAACCTGTTATACCAGTCAGGGCTTGTCCACCTCTCACCTTCGGCATTGTTTGAGAACCTTCATAAACTTTTTTGAAATTAAATTCAAGTGACAGCACTTGAACTTACAGCACGTTCACATAGTCATGTGTTTTTGTTTGATTCCACCAACATTGTACAAACCAAGCAACTTCCTTTGGCTTGCCACCAGCCTCATTAACATTACTGTCCAAAACAAGATCCTCCAGATTACTGGAAACCGGGTAAACCATAGCTTTTTTTTTCATGTAAATAATATTACTGTAAAAGCCCCTCTTTAAACATCACAAGCCAAGCAGAAAAAACAAAGTTTATCTGTACCCTCTTCCACCATCAAAAACACACACGCTCACCGGGACTTGGACCTGAGCCAGGCCATAACTTTCTTTGGTTAAGTGGTTTTGTTTTCTTCTTCTTCTTCAATAGACTGAGTAATGGCTGCTCGTTCTGCTTGGGTTAGAAACACACAGACCTCGTTCTGTAATGTCACGCATTGCAGCAATTACCTTTTTCTGGAGTTCAGAGATTTCGCCTTATATTTAGGAGGTTTAGGGATGGCAGAGCGTGATGTTTTCACTCATAAACAGCACTTATAAAGCATTTATTCCCGTAAATGCTCACCCTCCGGTCTCCCCCACCTCATTTCAGCATGTTGCTGGTAAATCAGTGAACTTTAAAGAGCAAGAAATCTGTATACATTTTAGTACATGAATCACATTACATACATTACTCAACCAGCTGCAGTGAATCATCAGATTCAAATACATGGATACGAAGATGTCCTGTCTGATGAATCAACATACAGATTAAATGTAGTGATCCTAACTGAAAAATTATCTTAATCACTTCGGCATGCACTTGTTTTTGTGAACAAACAGATGTTCTTGGCATATCATACCCTGACAAGAGTTAGACTGTTCATTATTTCAGTGATTCGATTGGTTTCTTATAACATTACATCCCAAATGAGTTTATTCCTTTTGTACTACAAGTTAATAAGACAAAAAAAGCCCGTCATGTTAGTGAGAAACTTTAAAGCCTTCTATCCTGAAGACTTTCCTGTGTCGTAAAATCTGACTGTTACAAAGCACTGACACTGGAGACTCCTTCCTTGTAATTGTTGGGTTTAGCCGTACTCAGGTTTGGCGCACGTGAATCGAAGAGGGCTTTGGCTGAATGCGCATTGTGATGACGTCACGTGACGTGTCTCGGACCAAATCTGCAGAAAATCTGCGTTAATTTTGAAACTATCGCAAGCTCCACCGGATTTGCATTCATTTCTGCGATCGCAAAAACACCAAATCCTGGACAGACTGAATAAATATCACCACACTGAAAATGTCATCATATCAACAAATTTACCTGCAAACTTTTTTTTTTAATCCATTTATCTGGCGCATCCGGCATATACATACGTTTTTGTAACTATTACTATAGAAACAATAATGCATTCAAACATGTGCATTAATATAGACAGTGTAAAACCACTTTAACGTAACAAAACAACAAGAACACGGTATTGTTTTGACTCTAAACCACATCTGACCTAACACTTTTCTTGCTTTAAACTCTCTTGTGTATGTATTTTATTAGCCAGACACCTCGACTGCCCAAAGCTGGAGAGACAATACATGGCCACAATTTCTTTATCGGCTTCGGCGGCAAAGGAGCAAACCAGTGTGTCCAGGCTGCTCGGCTCGGAGCCAAGACTGCGATGGTGTGCAAGGTACAAATCAAGAGATTCATTTCCTGCTGCCAACACGTCTCGGTCTGAGCCTTTCTGTACCTGCAGAGCCATTTATTTCAGACCCATTTAATTAGATTCACACCACTGAGCTGCTGTTCCCTTTATTGTTCACTTGTACCTGCCATACCAAGAAGTAATAAAGAAGTGTATTTGTTCGTACAAAGAGCCCGATCGATACTGAAATATGCACGGTACAAAAATAGCCTCCCGTGCTTTCAGAAGCCCTGAAACAGGAGTTGCACTTCAAAGACAGGGGCGTCAGGTACAGAAGAGCCGCGGCCTTGGCGTGTCTTTAACAGCGTGGGATAAAAGGAGCCCCGGTGGGCAGAAAGGGACCCCTCCACCCTTTGGAGCACTAAACATCTCTGATCGAAAGAGAGAGAGAGAGAGCGAGAGAGGTGCGGTGGTTTAGAAGTCAACTGGTAGCAAGGTAGGCGTTTGGGTGGGGTGCCTATGTCTGGAAGGCTTGGCTGAATTTAGTAATGCACAGGGAGAAAAGTATTGTTTCAAGTTCCTTGTATTCATCAAACTTATCTGTTCTTGTGTCTAATCCCATATGACTTCTATTACGATTAGGATTTGCTCCACTATCTTTGCAGACTTTACAGAATATGTACTCGAATTGCAGTCAAGATATGGTCCGTGCTTATAGTTCGTGTTCGATTTTGAACTGAAACGTCAAGGCTAAAAATGTAAGGGGAATTCCTAGCTTCTAGTTTAGCATCATGCAAAATGCATGCTTAATGAATGCTTAACTCCAAAGACATCAGGATGCTCTGTGTTACACATTTTTACCTTTAAAAATGGATTTTGCATAGATTATAATAGTAGAAGCATCTACTTTTGAATCACTTTCTTTCTCAGGAAGTAGTGAGTATGAAACTGTGCAAACATTAGAAAGATTTTAGATAATGCAGCACCACTTAAAAACCACGAAGATGGCTTTGGACTTCAATTGCTATGATAACTTCAGGAGTTTTGCACTCATGTCTCCATCAGGGAACAGTTGATAACTTCAACAAAATAGACTTCATGTGAAAACTATAATGGAGTTCCTATTTACACAACTGCACTTTTGCCATGTGGTACACAGTTATAGAATGGAATTATTTATAACCGTACGATCCAGAGCCACCCAGATGAGTCTGGTTCCTCTCAAGGTTTCTTCCTCATATCTTCTCAGGGCGTTTTTTTCTTACCTCTGGCTTGCTTGGGGGGTGGGGCTACAGGAATGTGTATTTTATATTTGTGAACAGTTCAGTTCAACTCAACATTATACAGGCTTTTAATCCTCACTCAACTACAGGTGCATCTCAAAAAGCATAAATTAACATACTTTTCAGAAGGTCAACATTTCTGTATTATAAATTCTTTATTCTAATATTTTGATACTGGATTTATGATTTCCATGAGCCTTAAGCTGTAATCATCAAGATTAAAACCAAAAAAAGGCTTGAAATATTTAACTTTATGTGTAATGAATCTAGAATCTATGAAAGTTCCACTTTTTGAATTAAATTCTGGGAAAAAAAAAGCAAAAGTTTTTTGAGATGCACCCGTACTGTACATACCTTTCCTGTTAGTTTCAATGTAGTTACTGAATACTGCTTTAACATGAATAACTGAATAATACGCTTTGAGTTCAGGGGTTATTTCTCTGCCTGTAAGTATAGTATGCTGCCACTTTATACATATAGGCACATTTATCACAGGATTAGGAGTCCACGTTGAGGTGAAAACATCAAATGTGGATTTGTGCAAAAGCTCAGCCCTTAATAACCAACTTTGTCTTCCTCCTCAGGTTGGAAAAGACTTTTTCGGGAGCAACTATATTCAGAATTTCAAAGACAACGCCGTATGCACAGGTAATAAATATTCCGACCTCGTACTGTACCTGGCTTTAACCGAGCACAGTGTTACCGTGACATGCACTGTAGAGTCATGCATTCTGCACTGTGTTTAGTGTGACTGCTGATTTCAATTTTTTTCCCCACCCCATTCTATCCCTGTGCAGCTTTTGTGACTCAGACGGCAGAAGCCATGACCGGAGCTGCCTCCATCATCGTAAACGATGCAGGTAGTGTGAAGTTGCTGAGCATGTGGCACCCGCAGCTTCTAAAACACAAAGTGCACTTGTGAATGAAGCATAGATGAGTGCGCTCCTCTCCACCTGGGGGTGGTTCAGGTCGTCACCCACACCGCATAGTTTATAGCCGCTTGGCTTTATTTAGCACTGCTGGAGGTGGGGTGGCTGACATAACCAGCCTGGTGCTAAATGCACAGCCTGTTGTGCTGTAAATGTCACTAATCACAGCTTTAACAGAGACTCTGACTCTGGTGGAGATCCACAAGCCTCTCAGGGGGGCTTACAAATAACGTCATTGCCATCACCATAACAACCTGCGGATACCATAGTGTCCCAGCTTCCTGCACTAAAGTCACAGTGACTCAAGATCAATTATCTTGTAAACTGCTGCTTTTGAAATGCAAAAAAAACAAAACACACAGACACACACACACACACACACACACACACAAAAGCCTTAGTGAACCTGGACTCGGTAAATTCTTTCATGGGTTGTGTGTGCAGGTGAGAACGCCATAGTGATTGTAGCAGGTGCCAACATGCTGCTGGGGGAAGAGGAGCTGGAGCAGGCACGCTCTTCCCTGGCTAAAGCCAAAGTGTTGCTCTGCCAGCTGGAGATCAGCTCACACATCTCACTACAGGCCCTGCGAATAGCTCGACAAAGCAATGGTCAGTGTGTGTGTGTGTGTGTGTGTGTGTGTGTGTGTATGTGCATGCACTGCAGAAAATAACATCTACACTACAAAATGACATTATAGCAAGTTAGAAAATATCTTGTCAAATTTATCCAGTATTTCCTTGTATAAGATTACCATAAACCAAATATAAGATTATTAATCCTATTTCTAGCCTTTTCTAATACTAATTTCAAGTTTGAAATAGTCTTGTTCTATTGGCAGATAATTTTGCTTATTTTAAGCATTTATGTCTAGAAAGAAGCAAAAATATTTGCCAATAGAATAATAAATTTATAAATAAATATATCTTTATATTTATATATGTATATATATATATATATATATATATATATATATATATATATATATATATATATATATATATATATATTTCCTTCTTTCTTTCTTTCTTTCTTTATCTATTTATTTACTTCCGAGCATCGTCCAGGAAGTAAAAAAACTAAATAAATCTGGGTGTATCCTACAAAAAGATAACAAATCCAATCATAGGGTAAAATAACAGAAAAAGATTTGTCAGCACTCTCTCCGTCTACTGACCTGATCTGAAGGAAACAGGGAAAAACTGGCAGAGTTTGAAAAGAAATCTCAAGAAGAATGTGCCAAGAAATCTGCCAGAGACAGAAGAGATGTAGCAGAAATAATTGGGATGTGGGATCAGAAAGCTGCTCAGAGGCAACGTGAATTTTTTTTGAGGCAGTTATAAAAGCCGAAGTTGGAATATGAGTTATTATACATGGCGTCCCAAACGTCGCCATACACAGGAGAAATGAACACTTTTTAGCATTTTTCAGCATAAATTACATTGCGAAAGGGGGATGCAAATGTTTGAACTGATATTTTGATTTTATTTACTACAAATATTGTAACTGTGACCATTTTTCTTACTTCTGACCTAATAATCGTCATGTCTTGGTCCTGTTAAGCAAGTTCTGCTTAAAGATTTTCCCACAGCGTGACTGCCATTGCTGTAGATGCATAAGATTAGCACAAAATAAAAGAGGAAACAGGAAATCCTGCTTAACATGTGCAGACGTTATTAACACCTTATCTAATCAGGTACCTGCTGATTAGAAAACGCCATCGTCTCAGGTTTTTGGAGATGCACCATGGCATGGTTCGTGCGCAGATGGGCACCGCAGATGGTCTCCCACATCCCCCCGCCATCACACTCCAATAGTCGTCACCTCAGAACCACCCAGAAATGCGCCAATGACAGCGCTGTCGTCTTAGCAGATCATATCAAGTGTTGCGAAATGGGCTATTAGCCTAGATTATGTGAATATCACTTGGGATGAGTTTGTCAGGCAGTGACGTGTGTGAATAGCACTTCTCAAGGCTCGGATTACGCACATGCCACCTCCACAAGCTTGCTCGAGTAAAATTGGTCTTTGTTCTGTTTAAGCACTTGTCATTAATTCATAATGTGGAGTTTTGTGACGATGAAGGATAAAGGATTTAGCCCCGATGTTTCTTTCTTTCTCATACGTCTGAAACCCAGAGCGAAAGCATCTTTTCTCATTCACCTCTTTCCAGCGATGACATATTATTGAGAAATTCAACGTAGCGGTAATGGAGACAGCAAATGCTGGACTTGGAGTTCCATTAGCATGAACGTTGATCCTTTCGAAGCTGATCTCAGCAGAGTGGACAGGAGTGGAGCTGAGAGAGCTGGACAGACTACAGGACTAAAGCACTGCTACATAGCTCTGTTTAGGTAGAGATGAAGCAAGGGATAATTCCAGCTGGCACCTCTATCAAGAGAGTTGAACAGCATTGTGGGAAACCATGTGAAAGTTAAAATACACCAACATGTCCAAAAAATAAAACAGTCAGGATTTCATGGCCAATAAATCTTGGATGTCATTGAAGATCATACGGTAATTATAAATATTAATATGTAAGACATTCAGGGTGGATTTTTCCTTTATTTAGAACCACTTAATCTTCACCTAAGTATGTTGTCCTGTTTTGTCTTGTTTTGTTTTGTTTTTTTCTCCTCATACACACTTCATTCCACATATCGACTTTTCCTTTATTGGTCTCACTTTGTCTCAGTGGGTTGTCTTCATTTCTGGTGACTAAATCATTGTGTCTCTAAGGTGTAGGGAATAAAGGTCTCATAATGAAACCTAACAACAAGGGGAAGTTTATTGATCAAGGAATGTGTGTTAGACTCTGAGCAATTTCAGATCATAGACATGACTCATTCGCTAAGGTAACTGCCCCCCCAACACCACCACCAATAATTGTCCCATGCACGTCAGAAACCCAGATGTGTGTACTAACACTGTGAGGGAAAGATATCAGAGTTGACTTCTGCTCTTTGTGTGCTTTTGTAAGAGAGATGTATATTTTTTTCAAAGCCTCTGTGGTTTTGCTATGTGCAGTGTGTCATGCAGCCAAGCCGTGTATGACCTCAGAAAAGAGATATGACACGACTGCATTTGAACTCTGGCGTGAAAAGCTTAAAGAATGACTACGATATGACGCATGCACTTAAAGATTGAAGTAAAAGGTTTTCAGGCAGCCTGATCGTGATAGCTAAGAAATTATATGCATAAGTTGAGTGCGATTTACAAGATACGGAGAACTCTACACTGGCACAGTCATCAATATGTCGATATCTTGACGCATTGTTGATGCGCATCAGGTTTCGGTTTAGAAATGAGACATCCTCTGGCCCATGGGAAGTGTTATGATGTTTTGGTTGCTATCCGGTTCACGAAGCACCGTTAAGTCACACGGAAGTTATTACTCGCCATTTACATCATTCTGAAACTAGTATTTACTAAGGGAAGGATCAAGTGAAATCCTATGCAAGTTTCACACTGAGTGCAGTGTGACGTGAATGGGAAGGCTTTGTCTTTGTGTGACCTGCTGTTTCCTCATAAGTCATATCAGTATTGCAGCATTATTACATTATTATTATCACAGCTAGAGCACAGGTCTTTCCTGAAATGAATAAGCAGCAGGACCTTAAATGACCTATTACACACTTTTTCTGTATCATTTACAGTGAAAACCATCTTTAACCCAGCCCCTGCTATTCCAGACCTCCACACTGACTTCTACAGGGAATCCGACATTTTCTGCTGCAATGAGTCTGAGGTGAAAGTACACACACACACACACACACACTAAAAGGATTACTTTAACTTCTCTCCTCCAGCAGACCTTGTTCAGTCTGGTTCATACACTTCATAGATAGATAGCTAGATAGATAGTTTATTTGTCCTCAAAGAGGAAATTTGTTTCCACCGTTGGTGCGTAGGAAAAAATCATAAACACAGCAACACTGTACATATTAACCATCAAAAACAATCACAGATATAGAGGGGAGAAGGGGACAAAAAGAAAACATCCGGATCAAACAACAAATGCCAGAGCATAAGATCACACTGGCTGATTACCTGTGTGTTTAATGCTCGTATAGCCATAGGATCAAAGCTCTTACCATAACTGGCCTTTCTGCACATGGGTAGTCTATACCTTTGGCCAGAAGGAAGGGGGTTGAAATATTGATAAAGTGGGTGGTCTGAATCATTAAAAATTTTATGTGCCTTCCGGAGTGTATATGCAATGACATAGTCAGATAAATTAGGGGTGGGAATACCTATCATTTTCCTCGCTAAATTAGTTTTCTTGAAGAGCTTGTTCTTATTGATAACTGTTAGCATATGGAAGAAACAAATGGCACCATATATAAGAACCGGCTCAATGATACTTCGATATAGAAGAAGAAGAAGACTAGGCTGAACATACAGGTATTGAAGTTTACAAATAAATGTCAGTCTCTGTTGACAGCACTTGTAAATACCTAGAGTGTGCTGATTGAAGTTGAGATGTTTATCCAATGTAATGCCCAGATATCTGAAATGCTCCACTCTTTCAACCATCTCTCCATTAATGAGACTACTGGAAGGATGGGTCAGTGTTTTGGAAAAGCTAAAAACCAGTTCCTTAGTCTTTACAATATTAAACTGGAGAAATTTATCATCACACCATGTACTAAAATGTACTATGGGGCGTTGATAGTCCAAAAAATAATCACTGTCCTTAGTAAGCAATGCAAGAATGGGTCCTCCTAACTGGGAATATTTTGGTTGAGATTGGAGGTGAACATTAAGCTTGGGATCCCATGGGACACAACAAGAAAGTTGCACAAACTAGAGGTTTTAACTTTAATGCGGGAAGTGAGTGAGCAGTAAAACCCTTCAGCTTTAGGCCACGCCCACTTCTGGTTCTGGTTACTGATATTTGGAGCACTAAATAGATACAGAGTGCCAGTGTTACACCTCTAATGTTTATATGTACGAAATAATAATTTGATCAATGTGTTTATATGCCATACTATAATATTTTAATGAATTAATATGATATGCTCTTGCTCTACATGAGTCATGAGCAATTGCAATTTTTCTTTAGATACCTGAGTCCCTTTACAGCCATATTTCCATAGATTTATTTGGGATTTTGCAATCATTTACTGCCAACAGTTTTGCTTTTCATCATCTGATTGCAAAATTCAAAAATGAGTCTTATAAAATTAAGACAATTCTAGATGGTTTAAAGCTCTCTTTTTATTGTGTGCATTGACACAGCATACCTAATGCATATCACCTTCCATTTTTTCCCTTTTCTTGATACAATTAATGACTTACAGGTTTTTAATATACTGTTTACATGACCACTGTGGTGGGGCACAATGGCTAAGTGATTAGCAGGTTATCCCAACACCGACGGGCCTGGGGGTTCGCCCTTTATGCACGGAGTTTGCATTTTCTCCCCATACTTTGGGGGTTTTCTCCGTGTACTTCAACGTTTAATAGCTCCCACTCAGCGTGGCGCAAGGTTTTTTCCAGAACCTTCACGCTAACTGTTCCTCAGTGGTGGAATGCACTTCCAATCTCAATCTGGACCGCAGAATCTCTCACCATCTTCAAAAAACAGCTAAAGACCCACCTCTAGCGTGAACACCTAACCAACTCATAAAAATAAAAAAAACTCACACTTACACCTCTACTCTGTGCATTGTGCTTCTTCTGGAACTCAATTAATGGATCTTGTATGGTAGCACTACTTGTATTGTTCTTTGCTTGATATATCGCTTTGCTTGTATTTTTCTCATTTGTAAGTCGCTTTGGATAAAAGCGTCTGCTAAGTGAATAAATGTAAATGTACTCCGGGTCCCTCCTCCAATACAAAAACATTCATTGTAGGCTGATTGGCATTTACAAGTTGTCTGGAGTGTGTGAATGTGTGTATGATTGTACCCTGAGATGTATTGGCCCACCTTGTGCCCAGAGGTCCCTGGGAACTCTGTACTCTGTAACTTTTGAGAATTTTGAGAAAGGTATATAGAGATTAAGTGATGAATAAAATTGGGCATGTGCTATTATAGAAAAACATTAAACGACAGGCTGGTGTGATGTAGTCTGACAAAACATTGCAGTCACTGTTACCATGCTAAAGCTGATGTTTTTTCTTTTTTTTCTCGAATAAGTGATTTATTCTTATACTAAAACAATTGACTTTTTATCGGTTTTTGGTTACATTTAATGTTGTGGGGCATCCACGAGACAAGTTCCTGTTGTCACTTACTATGTAGCAACTATAATCAGTAATGTGTTCACCAGCCATTTTTTTCTGTCTCTTAAATTACATTTTGTTTAAGTAATGCAGAAAATGGAACTTGCAATGGTGGAACACTTGAATAGGGCTGCAACAATGAATCCATAATAATTGATAATTAATGTACTCGACAAAGAATTTCATTATGGATTAGTTGGGTCTGTGACGTCACTGTGGATAACCACCCGTCATTGATATCACTTCACAATGGTGAAAAACACATTTCTATGAATAAAACACATCTGAGAAACAGCGTAGGTCACAGAGTGAGCTGCTGCGAGAAAAGTGCACGACCCAGATTGTCCAAAACATGAGAATGTTTTATATTAAGCACTTCAAACAAACTCGTAAGTGTATTAACGTGGCTTGTTTTGTCGGATGTTGCAACAGATGCGTGTGCTGTTTAATGTGTTCCAGACATGTTTTCTTCAGTGCAGAAATTGCATTTTTTACCTTTATATCCTTATCTGTAATTGTTAGAAATTCAAACCAGTATTTCCATTTAGCATAAAGACTCGTCCTGACAGCAACGAGTCTCCGTTAAACTTCACTGAATAAGTCCATGCATACGTGCCAATCAAACAGCGCACAATAGAAAGGAAGCGCAATAACTGAATAAAATATTCGTTTTGATCAAATATGTTGTTTAATGCTATATTTAGCTATATTTAGATGCGGTAATGGGGTTATAACATGTAATTGTATATAAATTTAAGAAGTTTCATACATTTACAGAATAAAGTAACATTACTACATTTCTTTACTGTGTTCAGATGAGCGAATGTGAATGTGTTACTGCAGAACATTCCAGAACATTAACACTTGTTTGTCTTTTTTTTAGCATCTTTAATGTACTGATTTAACTTCTGCTTGTGGACAATCAGTTGTTTTTTTGTTTTTGTTTTCAAAATATAATATTAATGTACTTTTTAAATTCTTTGACCAATGTATAGCATAGCCAACATGGATACATTTAGTACCTTTTTCATAGCCTTCAATTTGCACAATTGTTTGAAGGACAACATTGAGCTGAATGTGAATTAGCATGTTTTGGGGGTGTTTTTTTGAGAGAAAAAAAATACAGAAATTGGCCTTTTAATCCAACTAATCGATTAATCGAAGAAATAATCGGCAGATTCATCTATTCTCAAAATAATCGTTAGTTGCAGCCCTACACTTGAATACGTGGAGTGGAGACCAGTGAATTAGTTGTTACTGTTGATACGATAATGCATTCGAACGTGTTAGAATGATTCTGACCAATCAAATTCGAGAATGTAGTATAAACTGAATAATTACTATTTCTATAAATGAAGTAAATAAAGTAAATACAACAAGTAGAAGACTATATGACTGTCTATTATAATTTACCTTCAAAGCTTCAAACCATATGTTGAAAGGGACAAGTATAAACACCACGCTCTGCTACCAGGTCATGACCTGCACAGTGATAACAAATCAGCATGCTGAACAGTTATTTTCTTGTCGTCTGAGTGAGAAATGCTTGGTGGGGGGGGTCATTTTCTCCCACTTACAGTAAATCGTGTGTTTGGAGACACCCTCTCTCACACCTTGGCTGGATGAGCTGACAGATGAGGGCATGTATTGATGGGAAACAGTTAAAGAAAAGAAAAAACACTAGGGAAGACAGATGCGTGGCTTGTGAGTCACACTGTCCTGGGGCTAAAGAGCTGCCACTGCGACCAAGAGTGCTCTATGAGACCGGCTTTGATGTGGCCGAGAGGCTGAAGAGGGGAAAAATGTACAGGTGGGACATGAAAGTGAGAGCTCGGAGTACACATCGGCCTCAGTCTCAGCCTTCTTGCTTACAGTCATGCTTTCATCCGATGCCTATAGTTGGGGTAGTGAAAGATAAATAATTGAGAACACACCGGAGCAGATAGATCAGCCTAGAAAGACGAGTAATCCGAGCGCTGCTCTGTTCTGGCAGGTGGCCATGGAAGAATAAGGGCAAAGTAAATAAAATGCACAAATATGAAAGGGTTACTTTCTGCCCTCATTTAAACATCTCCGTGGTGCATCTCCAGACATTTAAGAGGTGCTATGGAGAGTCCAGCTGCATAACAGGGAAAAGTGAGCATTAATAACTTTGAGCTATTGAGTCAAAATTTCACAAATGCCAGAATGCCAGCACTGGGTGCATGACTAAGGGACTTAACCCTTATCTGGGCAAGGCAGTAGTATGATGATACCTTTGCAGTTGCACTGAACCCCCACCCACCCCCCAGCAAATATATGCGCAGAAAACTTGTCACATGTCGCTGTGGCTAAAGTCTGGAAAACAGCCAAAAATGAAAATAAATCTGCTTTTGACGAACATTTAGCTTATCTGAAAATAATATACTTTGACATCTGTATATCTGTACATAAACAGAACAGAACGTAAATATTTTCCAAACCGGCATGGATATGTTTTTATTTAGTCTGCATTCTGACCTTGTTTTGACTGTCATCCTGCAAAGTTCATGGGCCAGATTAACCAACACAGCAGTAGATGCAGTCAGTCCTATTAAAAGATGTCTAAAACCTTGCTAGCTGTGTAAGCTACAGTGAGGGGGAAAAAGTATTTGATCCCCTGCTGATTTTGTACGTTTGCCCACTGACAAAGAAATGATCAGTCTATAATATTAATGGTAGGTTTATTTGAACAGTGAACGACAGAATAACAACAAAAAAATCCAGAAAAACGCATGTCAAAAATGTTATAAATTGATTTGCATTTTAATGAGGGAATTAAGTATTTGACCCCCTCTCAATCAGAAAGATTTTGAGCCCCAGGTAGTTTTTATACGATGCGGCGTGAGATTAGGAGCACTTCAAAAGGGATAATTCCTATCTCCGCTTGTTACCTGTATAAAAGACACCTGTCCACAGAAGCAATCAATCAATCAGATTCCAAACTCTCCACCATGGCCGAGACCAAAGAGCTCTCCAAGGATGTCAGGGACAAGATTGTAGACCTACACAAGTCTGGAATGGGCGAGAAGACCATTGCCAAGCAGCTTGGTGAGAAGGTGACAACAGTTGGTGCGATTATTCGCAAATGGAAGAAACACAAAAGAACTGTCAATCTCCCTCGGCCTGGGGCTCCATGCAAGATCTCACCTCGTGGAGTTGCAATGATTATGAGAACAGTGAGGGATCAGCCCAGAACTACACGGGAGGGTCTTGTCAATGATTTCGAGGCAGCTGGGACCATAGTCACCAAGAAAACAATTGGTAACACACTACGCCGTGAAGGACTGAAATCCTGCAGCACCCCCGAGGTCACCCTGCTCAAGATAGCACATATACATGCCTGTCTGAAGTTTGCCAATGAACATCTGAATGATTCAGAGGACAACTGGGTGAAAGTGTTGTGGTCAGATGAGACCAAAATGGAGCTCTTTGGCATCAACTCAACTCGCCGTGTTTGGAGGAGGAGGAATGCTGCCTATGACCCCAAGAACACCATCCCCACCGTCAAACATGGAGGTGGAAACATTATGCTTTGGGGGTGTTTTTCTGTTAAGGGGACAGGACAACTTCACCGCATCAAAGGGACGATGGACGGGGCTATGTACCGTCTTATCTTGGGTGAGAACCTCCTTCCCTCAGCCAGGGCATTGAAAATGGGTCGTGAATGGGTATTCCAGCATTTCAATGACCCAAAACACATGGCCAAGGCAACAAACGAGTGGCTCAAGAAGAAGCACATTAAGGTCCTGGAGTGGCCTAGCCAGTCTCCAAACCTTAATCCCATAGAAAATCTGTGGAGGGAGCTGAAGGTTCGAGTTGCCAAACGTCAGCCTGGAAAACTTAATGACTTGGAGAAGATCTGCAAAGAGGAGTGGGGCAAAATCCCTCCTGAGATGTGTGCAAACCTGGTGGCCAACTACAAGAAACGTCTGACCTCTGTGATTGCCAACAAGGGTTTTGCCACCAAGTACTAAGTCATGTTTTGCAGAGGGGTCAAATACATATTTCTTTGTTTGAATATAAAATGCAATCAATTTATAACATTTTTGACATGCGTTTTTCTGGATTTTTTTTTGTTGTTATTCTGTCTCTCACTGTTCAAATAAATCTACCATTAAAATTATAGACAGATCATTTCTTTGTCAGTGGGCAAATGTACAAAATCAGCAGGGAATCAAATACTTTTTTCCTTCACTGTACATTCACTGCCTTTCCTCAGGCAGTGAATATCATGATTTGATTCATTTGTGGCATAGCTACGTGAAATAGCGGAATGCACATAAGCCTAATCAATTTCATTTGTAATCACATTTCCAGCTGTCAAAATGTCTCCTGTGCCAATAGATCATCATCAAAACACAGAAGAGCACTTACACACTCAGTACTGATTACATTATAAAACTGTTTGAATGACTTAACAAAAAGTATTACTAAAAAGAAATTTAGCCATTGGAAAATAAATGACTCAAATAATCATTGATTATTTCCCTACCAATGTTAACGTGAACTGTGATCAGTCGAGTTAAGAGATGGCGACGAGGCTCGTGTTTAAATTTCTAGAATGGCTTTTACCTGGTGATGAGACACAGACTGATGTGGAAGATGCTGATAATCATATTCAAAACTCATTTCCCACTGTAAACCTATAATTCCTTAATTTAGCACTAATTCTATAAGTAGATTAGGTTACAAATGGAGAGGTATGTGGGGCATCTTTCAGTGGAATGAAAGCTTTAAATACTGTTTTCTCCCTTTTAAATCATACTATATACGAACTATATAGTAGGAAATGTAAAAAAAAAAAAAACTATTTGAAGGTTTCCCAGGCCAGACATACATACATGCATACTGGCTTGTGTGTGTGTGTGTGTGTGTGTGAGTGTGAGTGTGAGTGTGTGTGTGTTCCTTATCTTACCTTGCCTTGGAGAACTTCTTTTTCAATAATTTTTCCTGTATCATTCCACTTTATTACACATAACTTTATTTATGGACTCTAATGTTATGTATTCTTTATATTTCCGGATTTCTTGAGTTAATACTGATGTGAAAATATTTTAATATTTGATGTGAATATATTTACTGAAAACAAATGTTGACCTGTCCACATTTGGTTAATATCAGCAAAGAAGTCTGTGAAAAATTGTCTTTATTTTTTCCATCCATCCATCCATCCATCCATCTTCTATACCGCTTAGTCTTCTCAGGGTCACAGGGAAACCTGGAGCCTATCACAGGGAGCATCAGGCACAAGGCGGGGTATACCCTGGACAGAGTGCCAGTCCATCGCAGGGCACAATCACATACACACTCACACACCCATTCATACACTACAGACACTTTGGAAACGCCAATCCGCTTACCATGCATGTCACTGGACTGGGGGAGGAAACCGGAGTACCCGGAGGAAACCCCTGCAGAACGGAGAGAACTAACAAACTCCACACACACAGGGCCACGGTGGGAATCGAACCCCCGACACTGGAGGTGTGAGGCGAACGTGCTAACCACTAAGTCACCGTGTGCCCTGGCTTTATTTATTTATTTATTTATTTTATTTTTTCTTCACATGCTTGCTTAATATTAGTTATGTGATTTTCCCACATGCATTCTAGCTGACACAGTACTGTTTTTGCCCCCAGGCTGAGTTGCTAACAGGTACTCGTGTGGCGTCAGTGGATGATGCAGGACATGCAGGTCTGGAGCTGCTGAAACGCGGTTGTGCTGCAGTCATCATCACTCTGGGTCCACAAGGCTGTGTGGTTCTACAGGCCTCAAACCCAAATCCCAAACATATCCCTACAACTAAGGTCACTCCAGTCGACACTACAGTAAGAATACAATTCCCTATATACATACACTGCAGCTTGGCTATAGTTAGTGTATCATTACCAGACTGATCAAGACTCATTTAAGACAATGTAGAGGAACTAGTAAAACATTAGCATCATCAGGCAAGCTGGTGGAAATATAAATGTTACATGAGCCAGCTGAGGTCGTCATGCCCTGCCATGCTCATTCATGCTGAATGATGTCAGATAACATGATGAAGCTGAGAAATATGCTCTGATGGGTCATCAATTATGGCAAAAACAGTGCTTGCGGAACATGTCAAGTTAATTATAAGTGAAAAATATCTTTGAGAGGGACTGTTGAATGTTTACTCATCAGGATTTACTTACAATCTAAGTAACACAAAGGGACTACAATTGTCTGTAATCAATCGTTGGTTCCTGAAAAATCACTTAAAACCAAAATCTTAATAATCCAAAATATTGCTCAAATGGATTCGTATTTAGCTTTTAAAAATGTTTTTAATTTTGCATGTGGTTTTCTAGCTTTTATCTTCAATACCAGTCTATAAAGAGGTTGACTCAGTTCACAGTGTGCTTCGGTGGCATTGGCGTCACAACAGCTCACATTTCCTGTTCTTCCAGCTTACTACTGATTACTAAGTTAATAGTGTAAAATAATAATTATAGTAAAACACTAAGAGGTAGCACACTCCAACTAATGCAAATCTGAACTTGTTTTTGGCAGAATGGGGAAAAAATTTGATTTGATTTGAATTGATGGTGGGAAGAAACAACTACTTTAGGAGTAAAGGAAGAGTACTTTTGATATAATTTAATGAGTAATGAGTAAATGTGGTTTCATCCATAGTGTCAGAATTTGTCATAAAATTGTTTAATCCCTGAACCTGAGATCCATGAAGATTCACCATGAACCATTCAGAACAGGGAAATTTTCTAGGAATAGTGGGTATGACTCAATGAAAGCACAATAAATGGTAGTAGAAAGTCTCCTGGATGTGTGCTGTGAATTATTTAGAGTTGAAGATGGGCAGAAAGTTGTGTAAAAAAATAAAAAAGGAAGTGTTTAGTCCAGCTGTGTTGTATAGTGAGCATGAAAAATTAGAGGTATTTGATTTTAAGGTAAAATCTGGACGTCCTGGTGTGGTAAATGCATTTATAATCCAGTATCTCATATTTAACAATTAATGAAATGAAAACTATGAAAATGTCCTACAACAGTAAATGGTTTGGGGAATTTTAGAGAAATTATAGATATTTCTCCAACGATGAATTTTGGAGGTTTGAGGATAATGGCAGTATTTTGGGTTCACCAAGTCTCTAAATATACAATTAGATGCCACCTCCATGGCAACAAATTATTTGGAGGGCACATCAGAAAAAGCTTTTTTTGCAAGAGATTGTAAGACACAACTGGAGCAAGAAACACTCAAGGTGGGTTTGGCATGAATATAGGGATAGTTATACAGAAAATAACCTAATCCCTATTGTTAAGTATGGTGGAGGATCTGTGATGTTGTGGGAACCTTGTTAGAACACATGGCATCATGGACTCTATGAAGTACCAGGAGATTAAATGAAAATCTGGCTACCTCTGCCAAGAAGTTACAACTGGGTCAAGGTTGGATCTTCCAACAGGACATTGATCCAGATGTCCAAATCCACACAAAAAATTGTTCAATTACCACAGCAGTCAGCTTCTGACATGGCCATCACAGTCCCTTGTCCTAAAGTCCATTGAAAACCTGTGTGGTGAGCTGACAAAGTGAGATCTGGAGGATATGAGGATCCCTTGCTCTTCTCACATCAAGCATTATGAATAGGAGAAGACTAGATGTTGGCAAAAATGACCAATACATGGTTTTAAAAAAAAAAATATAGATTTTGATAAGGGTTTTTAAAAATTGTTTTGAATAAATTTACAGAATTTTTAAAATTGTATTGAATAAATTTACAGAAATCAGTTAGATTTCTCTCATATGTTAGAGAAAGCTAATTAAACACAGACATTTTTTTTCAGAACCCTTTTTACTTATCATTACCCAGGCTGCCAATAATTCTGGAGTTGACTGTCTATACTCATTAATCTGTCTGAACGTCTCTCATCCTTATAACCATTTGAACACCCTGTGTTTCTTGTTTCTGTGTGTTTGACTCACGTCTCGGCACTCAGTGGTTTCCACACAACTGCAGCTTTGCTCCTGCACACATTTATTACTCATAAATCCTGACTTGTTTAACTCTTTTGGATGCCCTGATCCCTCTTCCAGTAAGTCCTCTTTCCCCGCAGCTGTTAAAAAAAAACAAAAAAAACAAAACAAGTAGGCGAATACCAGATTTTATCTGAATGACGAAACAAGACCGGGGCATGTTTCTATCTGTTTATTTTTAAGACTCTATGACAGAGTGATTTTTTTTTTATAGAGGAAATCTGGGGGATGTCTGCTTTCCCTCCTCTGTCTTGATGGTTTGTTTTTTTGTTGTCATCAGCATTCAGCTATTCTGTGTGTGTTATGTGCTCTGTGTGGGACAGTGTAAAAAAGAAAAAAAAATTAATAGGTTAAAGTTTCTCCAGAGTTTCTCAAAGCATTGAGTCACGATCCACTCTGCCGCTCTCCATGCCTTATCCCCCATCCAGTACCTTTTGCCACGCCAGTAAAGAATGCTACGTGTTCAAATCTCCGAATGCCATACTTCACTGCTGATCTCATCGTTGGTGTTGGTATCGCTTGGACAGCAATATGAACACAATGTATGACTCAGGTTGTGGTGTACTGTAGCACAGCTATTTCTCATCATGGATGCTGAAATATTATCTGTTCACATCACACTAGATTAATCACCGGTCTGCTATTCTCTGCTAGCCGTCATGGAATCTGTGTACTGGACACCGAGCAGTTTCAAGTTTAAAAGCATCAGCTGCTTCTCACTTGCTTGACAGCCAAGCTCCCACTGTGCAATCAAAAGCCTTGTGGCATGGCACTACATGAGAAAAGTAGAACATGTAAAAGCCCACGCATCTTTTTTACATACAGTGAAAAGTTCAGCGGCCTGTGGAGCACATCAAATATCCTGAACTACATCCAGGATGATGTTTCATTGTATCACCATGAGAACAGACATTATGGACACCTTTTATGTCGTGGCTGGCTGTTAACACTTAATTTTATTTTAAAGCATGCACTCTTGGAATAAAAAGGCTCCACAAAGCTTTCAAAAGGGCTTTGTTTTAGAAACAAAGTTTTAGAATTTTGAAAAAAGGAAGTATTCAAGATGTAGCACAATTTGTAGGTCAATATTAAAATTTTAGCAAATTGTGATATTGACCATGTTAACTCCTTTGTACAAAAGGCAGATTTTCCCCAAGTCTTATCCCTTCCATTGAAGCGTGTGTTCAGACGACACACTCAGATGGATTTGATCTAACGTGGATCCTCAGGTTTTACACAAAATAGTGGAGTCTGTGTCAGCTTGAGTGCACACTGTCATTAAAGCAAAAATGAGACTAAATACTAAGAAAATTTTTAATTTATATAAAAAAAAATATTCCTAAGATTCTACTTTTCACTCAGGTTATTGCTGATATTATTATTTCTAATGAAAACCTTTGTGTTCAATTGAAAAAGAATGTCAAACAGAAGCATTTTCACAAGTGGATCTTACTGTGTGTAGATGATGAGTGATGTCTAAACAAAGTCAAATTTTGCAGCTTTCTTTTTGATTGTTTTTTCCATTTCTATGTAGGAGATTATTAAATTTTTTTCCCCGTGGGTGAGATTGATGGAGTTTCTTGATTTCCAGTTAATCCGAATGGCAATCTGTGGTACAATTAATGCATTAATATATTCGGTTTTGGCTGCTTCATGCACCACAATAATGCTCTGGCACATTTGGTCCTCCACAACAATAATACATTTGAAGTGCATTAGTGTCTTCAGGCCCCCATGAGCCAATCAAACAGCCTTTTTACTAGAATACCAGGTGCCACTCAGTCCTGAAAATGTTTTGATTTGCGTCCACACTACAGTCCACCATTTCAACATCTCTTCCTCCAACTTTTATTTTCAGTCTCAAATTAAACCCAGGCATGCATTCATCATTCTACCACCCTGTGGGTGTGAGAGAAAATCATCTGATGTGTATAAACGTCTGCAGACTAAACGTGCTTCTCGTATCCACTGTACACACACACCCAGATGGACAGTGGGTGGGCTGACCTAGACAGCACAGCTCAAAGTGGGTCCAGACAATCCAAATCAGAAAGGCCTGAGCTCAATGAGGGGGACAAGAGAAGGACCCACCACAGAGCACTACAGGGTCGGGGTTTACTGGAAGAAAAAAAAAAAAAAAACACAGCTCACCTCCTGCTTGTGCGGGGAGAATGATGTCATCATATAGACAGACGGATGAGACACACAGACCACCAGTGGACACTGGACATCATAAGATTGTCTAGCTACGTGTCACAGCAGTGCACTCAAACTATTTGGGGAGGAGAGGATTTTCCCATTGCTCACTCTCTCTCTTTTTTCCATTTAATACTGCCCTTCAGAAGCTACATAAGATATTTGCATTTTTCCCAGAAGACAAAATAATATCAATTCACACCAGCCATTTTATTCAAAAATTTACGTTCCCCTGGCTCTTAATGTGTCGTGTTTCCTTCTTGAACATCAGTGAATGTTTGCACCTTATGTAATAGTTGTGTATGAGTTCCTTAATTGTCCTCAGTGTGAAAAGATGGATCTCAACATCATATAGCCACAGTTGAAGAGAGGTCAAATATGCAGAAGATGTTGGAAAACCATAGAAAGTGCAGAACCTGGAGGATTTTTCTGAAGAACAGTGGGTAGTTTAATTGCTCAGGACAAACAAGGGACTCGTAAACAACTCACGAAACATAAAAACAGTCGATAATCATCCAGGTAACAACAGAGTATTAACAATCAAGCGTATGTAAACTTTTTAACTGGTTAATTTCTGTAAATTCAGTGATTATAGTGTCTTGTGGACTATATGTAAACATCTGTTATGTGAAACAATTTCTTCAGGGTAGTACTAAATAAAAAAACAAAATGCCATTTTAAAGATACCTAAACATTTATATATAATCTCCACTGATCCATATTGAGCACTATATATACAGTGCTGTCAAAAAGTATTTATTCTGGTTTTGTTTCAGAATTGGGTCCAGAATTGTTTCAGAAATTAAAACAAAATATACGATAAAGCAAAGGCTTACAAGGGTTACAAGGCTATTTCAAAGGCCCTGGGACTCTGGGACAAAGTACCACACTGAGAGCCATTATTTCCAAAAGGAAAAACTCTGCACAGTAGTGAACCTTCCCAGAAGTGACCAACCTTCCAAAATTCCTCCAAGAGCACAGTAACAACTCATCCAGGAAGTCACAAAAGAGCCAAGAACAACATTGAAGGACCTACAGGCCTCTCTTACATCAATAAAGCTCACTGGTCGTGACTCCACTATCATAAAGACACTGGTCAAAAAAAAGTGGCGAGACGAAAACCACTGCTAACCCAGAAGAACATTAAGGTGAATTTTACCTAAACACATCCTGATGATCCTCAAACCTTTTGGGAGAATGTTCTGTGAACTGGTGAGTCAAAAGTTTTTGGAAGACAGGAGCCCCGTTACATCTGGTGTAAACCAAAAACACAGAATTCCACAAAAAGAACATGCTTACGGTCAAGCATGGTGGTGGACGTTTGATGGTGCTTCAGGGCCTGGGCAACTGGCAATAATTTAGAGAACATGAATTCTGCTCTCTACAAGAAAATCCAGAAGTAGAATGTCCGGTCTTCAGTCCGTAAGTTGAAACTCATGCACAACTGGATTATTGCATTACAAATCCAAAGCATTGGAGTAATTCCTTGTCCTGGAACAAGTGAATAACTGATCTCCAGTTATTGGAAGCGTTTGGTTGCAGTTATTGTTGCTAAAGGTGGCACAACCAGATTTTAAGTTTAAGAGGGCACTTAGTTTTTCGCACGGGTGGGTGATGGGTGTTGGATAACTTCTTTTTTTTTTTTTTCTTCAATAAATTTTTTTTTTAATAAATAAAAACTTATTGTGTGTTCACTCAGGTTGTCTTTGTTTTATGTAATATTTCATTTGAAGAGCTAATATTATTTAGTATGAGATATACAAAAAACCAGAAGAAATCAGCAAATACTTTTTCACAGCACTGTACTTGTCTTAAAAGGGGACAAGTAAATCAAGCTAATACCTCTTTTAAAAAAAAAAATAATAATAATAAAAATAATAAAAAACACTACCAGTCAATGAATTTTTTTTTTAATATAATAAATTAAATTTGTTTCTAAAACAAATGTAAATAATGAGGTTAATGCTTGTGTGCAAATTTAGTCCAGGATAAATAAATGTATTTATTAATGAGTAGTTAATGAATTTGTGGTTTTTATTACTAAATTGCCTTCTCACACAAATCGGTTTCATGTAGGGAAAGCAGGCGGCAAATGCTTGGTGTCTTTGGGAATTTCAGGGTGAAGCTCCCTTATGGAGCTTAGGGAATGCTGCCAAGAGTGTGCAAATGTCTTCATCAGTATTTCTATTAGTAATTTAAAATGTAAAATAATTTTGATTTCTTTAACACTACATACAGTAAGTCCATATGTCATAATATCTGCCAATGTTAATGCCATTTCATAATCTTAAAGCTTCATTATTATTCTAACATAGTCCAAAAAAAAAAAAAAAAAAAAAAGCGGTGGGTGGCATAGTGGTGTCAGTGTTACCAGGCTGGATCGGAAGGGTCGTGATGCATCCTTGAGCCTATCCCGGCAATGCAAATTGGTGTTTATTAGTAATTGCCATAATTTGTACAAATCGTTTCATTGTTTTCTCAAGCCACCTTAAACAGCCACTTTGTCTAATGTCAGTTATTGATATATTGTAGCTTTTATGTGTTAAAGAATTGCATGACCTTCTGCATACTGTGGGAAAGTTTTCTTCATCATTGACCTGTGTGACCCATTCATAGTGACTCATACTTTCGAAAAGCATGACAGTGGAATGTGTCATTCCATTGAATGCATCACATGCCTTACATCTTTCCTCGTACCGTATACACACACATCTGTAGCTGAGTTTCCCCTCAGGAGGTAGAGGTGGAAGATTAAACATTTTGATGGGCAAATACTTTTGTTAGTTTGTGGACAGGTAAATCAATCTATCAATCTGTGCTTTGTGTGTGGGAGGCTAGGAAGGGTCCTGTTATCACACACCAGTCCCAATGTTAATCTGTCTGAAAAGACCGTCAGTGTATGTTTATTACAGAAAGAAGGTCATCATGGAACGTTATCATTATCCACCCAAACAACATTGCTGTCAGAGTTTCCTGTGATCTAAAGTGTATAAAAACAATATGATTTATTTGGGATATGTTGGTTTATTTTATTTTGGAGGAGAAATAATTAATATAGTGGGTGGAGGGTGTGAACTACTTCAGTTATTCTGGGTGGAGTAATTACCAGACGAGTGAGAAATTTTCCAGAGCTGTTCCATGACCACAACATAGTTTAGAAGCCAAATGGCTGCTCAACCAAATGTGAGATTTACAGTAATCTGAAAGACAAGAATTTGAAGTCATGATGTGACTCCGTTTAGCAGTGAGTGGCTGATTCCATGATCGGGGTGTCATTTGTGTCCCACAGATATTACATTTGCCAGACATTTCAACTATCCTTCACAGCAACCTATAGTATGCGCATGTTTCAGATAAATAATTAAAACATTAATAACAAACCTGCCTACAACATTTTTGTCTGACCAAGTCCACTATTACTATACTTTAACTTGGCATACTGTATAAATATTAAAATATTTCAAAAAAACTTTTTTTTTTCTTTGCATTAATGTGCAAATCCATTTAACATCTCATGCTTGAAATATTCTTTTCCATGAGTCCTCCATTATACATTCTTCATTATAGGTTATATATTTCAGAACATTTACTCAGCCCTGTTACATGAACCTATTCAACTCATATCCCAGAAATGACTGGAATATTCCACAGGACACATTTTTAACAGGAAGTTGCATCATTCAAATTTCCGTAAGATCACAGGAAGTGTTTTTTTTTTTGGGGGGGTTTGCCCCTCATTATTTTTAGCTTATTTTCAGTAATATGGTGATATTATCTGAATAGTGAGAAATATACAGTGCCTTGCGAAAGTATTCGGCCCCCTTGAACTTTTCAACCTTTTGCCACATTTCAGGCTTCAAACATAAAGATATAAAATTTAAATTTTTTGTGAAGAATCACCAACAAGTGGGACACAATTGTGAAGTGGAACGAAATCTATTGGATTTTTGAACCTTTTTTAACTAATAAAAAAATGAAAAGTGGGGCGTGCAAAATTATTCGGCCCCCTTGCGTTAATACTTTGTAGAGCCACCGTTTGCTGCGATTACAGCTGCAAGTCGCTTGGGGTATCTCTCTATCAGTTTTGCACGTCGAGAGACTGAAATTCTTGCCCATTCTTCCTTGCAAAACAGCTCGAGCTCAGTGAGGTTGGATGGAGAGCGTTTGTGAACAGCAGTTTTCAGCTCTTTCCACAGATTCTCGATTGGATTCAGGTCTGGACTTTGACTTGGCCATTCTAACACCTGGATACGTTTATTTGTGAACCATTCCTTGTGATTTTTGCTGTATGTTTGGGATCATTGTCTTGCTGGAAGATAAATCTCGTCCAGTTTCAGGTCTTTTGCAGACTCCAACAGGTTTTCATCCAGAATGGTCCTGTATTTGCCTGCATCCATCTTCCCCTCAATTTTAACCATCTTCCCTGTCCCTGCTGAACAAAAGCAGGCCCAAACCACGATGCTGCCACCACCATGTTGGACAGTGGGGATGGTGTGTTGAGGGTGATGAGCTGTGTTGCTTTTACGCCAAACATATCGTTTTGCATTGTGGGCAAAAATTTGATTTTGGTTTCATCTGACCAGAGCACCTTCTTCCACATGTTTGGTGTGTCTCCCAGGTGGCTTGTGGCAAACTTTAGACTAGACGTTTTATGGATACCCACTGTTCCATAAAGGCCAGATTTGTGCAGTGTACGACTGATTGTTGTCCTATGGACAGACTCTCCCACCTCAGCTGTAGTTCTCTGCAGTTCATCCAGAGTGATCATGGGCCTCTAGGCTGCATCTCTGATCAGTCTTCTCCTTGTCTGAGCTGAAAGTTTCCATTTCAAAATGATCGCTTGCACAGTGCTCCTTGGGATGTTTAAAGCTTGGGAAATCTTTTTGTATCCAAATCCGGCTTTAAACTTCTCCACAACAGTATTACGGACCTGCCTGGTGTGTTCCTTGGTCTTCATGATGCTCTGTCTTTCAACAGAACCCTGAGACTATCACAGAGCAGGTGCATTTATACAGAGACTTGATTACACACAGGTGGATTCTATTTATCACCATCAGTCATTTAGGACAACATTGGATCATTCAGAGATCCTCGCTGAACTTCTGGAGTGAGTTTGCTGCACTGAAAGTAAAGGGGACGAATAATTTTGCACGCACCACTTTTCAGTTTTTTATTTGCTAAAAAAGTTTCAAATATCCAATAGATTTCGTTCCACTTCACAATTGTGTCCCACTTGTTGGTGATTCTTCGCAAAAATTTAAATTTTATATCTTTATGTTTGAAGCCTGAAATGTGGCAAAAGGTTGAAAAGTTCAAGGGGGCCGAATACTTTCGCAAGGCACTGTATTAACTTCGCCTGAAAATCTCTTTTTACTTACAAAGTGGCATTGCTGGTCAAGAAGATATGCTAAAAGCCACTAAATACTATAACTTCATATAAATACTATAATTATGTCCTCGACCCTCACTAAACACAGAGGGGGGCTGAATGCTGACCCCTCTCCAGTTCAGCCTTGTTCTTCTTTTACTCACGTTGCCCAACAGTGAGCCAGATGAAAACATATGACTCAACACAACGACATCCAGTCATCATCATGTATTGCCATTCACAGATGGTAATGCTAATTTGCTAATTTTCTTTCACATCCTGTCGGTTTAAAAAAAAGAAAAAAACTCAATCACGATTAACTTTTAATTGAACAAAACTTTTGTAAGTACAGTTGCAATCAAAATGATTCAACCCCCATTGCAAATCAGGTTTATCGTGAAAATTTACAGACTTTCAGCTGTTTGCAATGAACAAATCAAACAGAAGCAATTGAAATAGTTCAACACAATAAATGCTTCAAGTGGTTTCCCCAAATTCAACTAAAAATGCAACTTATAATGATTTATCTGGTTTCAAAATTATTCAAGCCCCTAAATAGAATCTCTCACAACAGCACACATATGCAAAACAGGTGTTGTCTCAAGCACACCTGACGCAACTAATCAAGGGCTTCATTAGCTGCACCAGGTGTGCTCGGGCTGGAGCACAGAAAATACCTGAACTGGCTAGGAATACATGAAATACCTGGACGGGGCAGAAAACGGAAGCAATCGATGGCTGCAACCAGATTTCTGAGAAGGAAAGTTTGTGAAAAACCCTTGAGGGACTGCAAAAGACCTGCAGCAAGATTGGCAACAGTCACCGAGGTTTCAGTGAGCACAGTAAGGTACATACTAAACACTGAAGATTTCCATGCCAGAACTCCAAGACGTACACCACTACTGATTCAAAAGCACAGGAAAATCATTGAAACAAGCCACAGAGGTTTTGGGATTCTGTTCTGTGGAGCGATTAAACAAAACTGGAACTTTTCGGCACGAGGGATCAGTGGTATATCTGGATAAAGCAGAATGAAGAAAGAACACTCTGTCCACATTCAAGCATGGTGGTGGCTTGTGATGCTCTGGGGCTGCTTTGCATCCTCTGGCACTGGAAACCAGCGATGTGTGGAAGGCGAGATGGATTCATTAAAGTATCAGGAAATCATGAAAACGTCATGCCGCCTGTAAGGAAGCTGAAGCTTGGGCATCATTGGACTTTCCAACAGGAAAATGATGCCAAGGGAAAAAAAGAAGGGGTTTTTGTAGAAGAAGGGGTGGTAAATAAAAAAGCCAGTCAAGTTACTTGATTGAACCGGTAGAAAATTCTGGTGGGATTTGAAAAGGTTAATTTATTGAACTGGAGGCCGTTGCTCGTGAGGAATGGGCTAAGATTCCTCAGGAACACTGCTAGAAGCTATGCATCTCATTTGTAGCAGGTCATAATAGCAAAAGGGTGCTCTACTAAGTACTAAAGATCCTTGCCATGAAGGGCTTGATTAATTTTGAAACTGGAAAAGTCATTATAAGTTGCATTTTCGGTTGAATTTGGGGAAACCGAGCATTCATTGTGTTGAACTATTTCAATTGCTTTTGTTTATTGCAAACAGCTGAAAGTCTGTTAATTTTTACAATAAACATAATTTGCAATGGGAGTTGAATACTTTTGATTGCAACTGTACATATTTGCTTTTAGCAGGTTTGAATATAATAAATCCAGTTAAGCCATGTTTATCCAACTTCAGTTTAAACTAAAAAGTGGACAGTTAACCTGAGATTTTTTAGTTTAAAGGAAAGCTCCTTGCTGAATCACATTAAAAACGTTTATTATTAATACATGCCAAGACATTTACTAAACCCTGTTACATGAACCTATTCACCTCTGTGAAAAATCTGAAATATTCCACAGGACACATTTTTAACAGGAAGTTGCAATATCCAAATTTCCATAAGATCACAGAAGGATTTTTTTTTTTTTTTTGCCCCTCATTCTTTTTAGCTTTTTTTCTTTAATATGGTGATATTATCTGACAAGGTCACTTTGAAAGCACAGCCATGTTTCTCAAATTATATATCGAAAAAAACTGAATAGTATATCAAATGGATGGTAGTTAAACACAATTTGTGGATTTGTTCATTCTTTGCTAATTATGAGGGGGACTCACATGAAAACATTATGATTGATTATTATTATTATTAATATTATTATGATAACTTTCTTAATTTTGCATAGTTTTATTTAAAATAGGTGTCATGAAGGTTGTTTTTTCCCCCCACATAATCTCCAAGTGTTCGAGTGCTTGATGAGCGTCTGGACCAAAAAATTTAATTCCAATTTATGTTGCAGTTTTAATATTATTATTTGACTGACGCTCATATTTAACTGAAAAATGCAGAAAGAACGAATGTAAAAATAATAATGTTTTCATAGATTAACTGATTATCCCGGTTTTAATGGATCAGTGCCTGTTTTCTTAGTTAGATGGGTTAAATGGCACTGCAATGATGGGAAGAGTTTAAGTAGCTATGACTCTCGTGTCACTGCAGTCGCATGTCAAGGACGGAGGCGGTGGTAGATGATGCAAGTGTTGAAGGTGTGCAATAACGCTAGGGGTCTAGGGAAGATCCATTAGTATGAATAATCAAATAAGCTTCTGAGAACTGGTGGTGGAGTCATCTGTGGTTAAAGCTCAGTAAATTACAACATTCCTCATCGCTTTCCCATCTGTACTCCTCCCAATCCATCCCCCATCCGACTCCTCCAGGCAGAGTTCTGCACACAACAGTATACTATATTTTATACATTTATAATGAAAGGGCTTGGGTTCGGCTTTTATTGCTTAGTGCCTGATAAATAATTCGACTATACAGCGCTGCTAATAAATACCACCTACTGCATTTCTAATGCAAAATAACAAAAGGAGAAGAATGTATGACTGAGATGAGCTGGCGTCCCATCTATGATATATTTCCCACCTCATGCCCAGTGTTCCTGGGACAGGCTCTGGATTCACCACGATCCTGACCAGAATAAAGCCCTCATTGAAAGTCAGTGAGAAATATATAAACTTCGTCTGGAAATCGCTTTCTCCTTACAAAGTGACATTGTTGGTCAAGAAGATAAACTAAAATTCACAAAATACTGTAACTTCAGATCTAGTGAAATCATACCCTCGATTAAACACAGAGGGGCTGAACACTGACCTGCGTGATCCCTCTCCAGTTCAGCCTTGTTGTTCTCTTACTCACGTTGCCCAACACTGAGCCAGTTGAGAACATATGACTCAACACAATGACATCCAGTCATCATCATGTGCTACCATTCACAGATGGTAATGCTAATTTGCTAATTTTCTTTCACATCATGTCTGTTTAAAAAAAAAAAAAAACAAGAATCATTGATCACGATTAACTTTTAATTGAACAAAACTTTTCTAAGTACATATTTGCTTTTAGCAGGTTTGAATATAATACGTCCAGTTAAGCCATGTTTATCCAACTTCAGTTTAAGTTAAAAAAGTGGACAGTTAACCTGAGATTTTAGTTTAAAGGAAAGCTCCATGCTGAAACACATTAAATATGTTTATATTGAAGTAAATGTGAAGTGTGTTAGCGATTCTGGTGCTAAGGTTGTTGGTTGATGCTGTATTTTTGGCTCTGGTGTCACAGGGGGACATTGCTAGCACAGTTACAATGGTGTTTATTAAGAGAAAACTATCTCTAAGTGATAACAGTCAGGTTTTTCTCTCAGCTCCAAAAAAAAACCCCAAAAGAGCTTCTTTTTTTCAAATACCATTGTCCAGTGACATTCGATGTCATATTAATGAGAAATCCAACAGAGAAGTAGTGCAGACAGTAAACATTGTACCTAAAGCAGCTATATAACACTGAGTTGCGCTGAGTTATGAGAGAGACTTAGCTCAGCTAATTAGCGATGTACGAGTTGATGAGCGCTGTGGCGTTGAAGGTATTATCTTTGGAAGCAGTTGAGGAAGTGAGGAAGTGAGAGAGCACTGCTGCATCGCTGTCTTTAAGTAGAGATGGAGCTAAGGACTAAACCCCACTGGCACCACTGTCAGTCGGTAGTCAAATAGTATACTTGGTAATGCAGGAAACATCCATCCATTTTCTGTACCACTTATCCTACATAGGGTCACAGGGAGCATGGAACCTCCCCCAGGGAATCAACAGGGTGCCAACTCATCATAGAGTACAATTGCACACACACTCACACACACTACAGTCAATTAGAGATGTTAATCAGCCAACAACACATCTTTGGACTGGAGGAGGAAACTTGAGTACCCAGAGGACACCCCTGAAGCACTGAGAGAACATGCAAGATCCCTGCACCTAGGGCAAAGGCAGGATTCGAACCCCCAACCCCAGAGGTGCTTCCCCCATGCAGGAAACAATTAAACAATAATTTATAATTGGGTGCACGTTCGCCTCACACCTCGAGGGTTAGGGGTTCGATTCCTGGCCCACATGCGGGGGGTGCTGCGGGGGGTTTCCTTCGGGTACTCCAGTTTCTTTCCCAGTCCAAAGACATGCATGGTAGGCTGATTGGCATGCCCAAAGTGTCTGTAGTGTATGAATGGGTGTGTGAATGTGTATGTGATTGTGCCCTCTGGCGCCTGTCCAGGGTGTACCTCGCCTTGTGCCCCATGCTCCCTGGGATAGGCTCCAGGTTCCCCATAACCCTGTAGGAAAAGCGTATTATAATTCCATCCTAAATTCATACAATTTTCCTAACAATTGAAATCATCCTAACAATGGATTGTTGCGGTCCGGGAAGCGCTTCCTCTCTCTGAAGTCCAACACATGGCATGAGGAGGAGTTTCTTCCTGTAGGCCATTTGGGCCCTCACACCTTGGACTATTAATATATAAGACATATAAATACAGGCCTTCGATTTCTCTGCACAACACCCACACACCCAACATTCCTGTCAATACAACTTTTATTTGCTGTCTATATTTTAAATCGTTTATATTTTTCTTTTTCTATTTCTATGTAAGTAAACTCTGTTTCATGTTACCAGACAGACATAAACTGCATTTCACTGCATGTCGTGCTGTGTATGGTTGTGTGCGTTACCAATAAAATTTGATTTGATGCTAAAATAAGTCTAAACGCCAGTGAAGATTATGTTAATTATGCAGATTGACATGCAAGTTGTTCAGAATGGATTTTTTTCCTTTATTACCAATGACATTAAACCTAATTGTTCAAATGAACATGATAGGTTAGAGCTCACCGCGTCTCACTTTTGTGCAGGGTGCTGGTGACAGTTTCATGGGTGCGCTGGCCTTCTACATGGCGCACTACCCGTCGATGTCTCTGGAGGAGATGAGCAGGAGAGCAAACCTGGTAGCTTCAGTGTCTGTGCAGAGCGTCGGCACTCAAACATCTTATCCGTTCAAGAAGGACCTGGCAGCAGAACTGTTGTAACCCACCCTTAATATCGTATCTTCTTTCTATATGAATAAACTCTTACCTCAACCACTACACTGGCAGAATTGTGTGTCTGATATATTACAGGATGTTTTTTAGAATGTGAAATACTGCATATAAATTTATTCCACAGTAGTGCTCTGTTTAATTATCAATTCTGATTGGGCAGTGCATTATTTCTGCATGGCACGGCTTGGACAGTAGTTATAGCTGTAAGATGAATGATAGGACAGGAGAGTTTCCTGATGTTTCGTGTCTCTCAGAGAAGAGAGAGAGACTGACTGGTTAGGGAACGACTGCTTATCACGTCTATAATAATAAGTGATTAACAGGCACTCTTGGGTGTTCCATAACATTACATCTAACCATTAGAGCTGCAACAACTAATCGATAAAGTAGATAATAATCGATTATGAAAATCATTGTCAACGAATCTCATTATCGATCAGTTGGTCTGCGTGCCACGGGGGAGATTTACTCATTACGGTATTGCTGTTCTGAAAACACGCTTCAGAGAGTAAATACTAAAGTTGTGTCCCAAATGAAGTACTGTACACTTACACTATGCACCACGTACTCTACCATCTGGTGTGTGAATTTTAGGAAGGTAATATCATCTAAAATGGAAGCGGATTTTTTTGTTTTGTTTTTTACAAACCGGAAGTATATGCCGCTTCCTACATGACGTCATAGCATGTAATGCGAAAGCGCTAGCTTTACCCTAATACCTAGAATTACATGACTTTACATGAATTACACTGTACATGACTTTCTTTTTCTGTCAATGACCATCAGACAGAGTCCTCTAAGGCAGTGGATCATTTTATATTAAACACTGCCGAGAAGATTTATAAACTTTATGAAGCGGAGTTTGTGTAGCACGAGCACGGCAGTGATGCTGTCGCGAGTTGCTTAAAAGGTTTATTTTAATTTAAGTTTATTGGCAATATATGCTGTATCAGTGTAACTTATGTTCTGTATTATAACGGAAGTGATCTGTTAGTAACGAGGCCGCGTTGCCCCTCACGTGCAGTGTAGACGCGCTGATACAGAGAGGGAGAACGAGTAAGATCTGTAATGTCTAATTAAAACATTATGATCAAAAATAAACACAAGTAAAATAATATGTGTAAAGGCAGCGAGTAACAGAAAGCGCACGGTGCAGTGAAAGAGTTTTTATTATTAATTTAGGACTGTAGTTTAATTCAGTGCTTTTTGTGCATCCATAAAAAGTAAATGGCGCACTTATATAGTGCTTTTATCCAAAGCGCTTTACACTGTGTCTCATTCACCCATTTTCACACACACCAGTGGTAGCAGAGCTGCCATGCAAGGCACTAACTTACCATCGGGAGAAACTTGGGGTTCAGTGTCTTGCCCAAAGACACTTCGGTATGTGGAATCATGTGGGCCAGGAATCGAACCACCAACCCTATGATTAGTGGACAATCCGCTCTACCACCTAAGCTACAGACGCCCACATAATGCATATATAAAAAAATATTTAAAAAAAAAAGTAATGCATATATATACCAGGGGTTCCCAAACTTTTCCAGGGCAAGGACCCCCAAATGGCATTAACATTTGACTGAGGCCCCCCTTTGGTAAGATGTCTTTAAAACACATTAAAATACAGACTTCTGAATATATCCCTCCTTTTAATTTATTAATAATTACATTAGGAATGGATTGTGTGTGTGGATGGTTGTCTGAGAGTGAGAAAGAAAAAAAATCATGTATTTATTTTTCACACCAAATTGTTGAGGCCCCCACTTTGAAAACCACTGATATATATATATATATATATATATATATATATATATATATATATATATATATATATACACACACACAATACATACATACATACACACACACACACACACACACGCACATAAAAGTATTTAGGCTTTTTTATGGCACTGATTCAAACTACAGTGCTAAATGAATAATATATTCTGGTGTGTGTCTGTGTGTATTGGGTTCTTTTCGGTCTTGTATAATTAGACAAACAGTTGTGTAAAGTTTTAGTCTGAAGTTTATATTTGCAACGCTCAGTTTGTGGGTTTCATTTTAAATAAACGGAAAAAATGGTACTGAAGGCTTGCCCCGCCCCCATTCGATCAATCGATTAATTGGAAAAAAATAGCCGCCCAGCTAATTGATTATGAAAATAATTGTTAGTTGCAGCCCAACTAACTAACTATAAACCGGTAAAATGTGTGATGTGTCATTCATTAATATATGCAAAATTATAATCTTTGGAAAATCACTGTGGTATAAGTGGAATAACTCTCCAGAGTCTGGGGTAGCATGATACCACCCGGCGTGGATTATTTTCATATAACTGCACAGTCTGATTTGTGTTATTCCTTATATATGTGTTAGACCTACAGGTGTTCAATTAAAATGAGAAATGGTGACTGTGAAGGCCATAGTATATGATTAACATCAAGCCATTCAGTGAGCCCTGGTGCACTGCTGACAGGGGTGGAGTCATCCTGGAAGAGACCACTCCCATCCCAAAGTTTTATTATAAGATAAAGGTGAGTAGTCAGAACTCTCGCAGTGCATTTACAGTACTCTGCAAAACTCTTGTTTTTAGTACAAACTTTGTTATAGATTTTTATAATATGACTTATTTTATGACATTATCGAGTCAGTACAAAAACAATTTAGATTTCCAAACATTCGTTTTCCAGCACAAAACTAAATGTTACAGATATTTTTCTTTACATATCAGTAAAGAAAGCAGCAAATTATACAAGAGACCACTTCTCATACAAAAAAAAAACAAACCACAATAAAGGCTGCTGGGTTTTGCTGCAAAAATAAGAAGCGAGTGCGACAGTCAAAGTCTCGAGAAGAACCGTGTCTGGTTCTGCAAGATGCTCACTAAAACTTAAGCTCAGTTCCTTATAAAACTGCACTAATCGTACCCGAGACTTTTTTTTACGTAAAAACATTTAATTTCATTATTTTTAAAGGCATCATTGTTCTATAGCGTTTCTTTACATGTGCCTAGGACTTTTTATACAGTGACTGTTCCCTCTAATAGGTAAAATAAATGACTCCTGAATGTAACCAGTGTTTTCCCCCTTTAATTCGTTGCCCATGAAGTGTTTGGAAAATTATTTAGGAATGTACAAAATCTAAAATCTATTATCTGAAAGTTACTGAGCTGCACATTCAGTGCACAAACCGAATTCATTTTATTTAGGATCTTTTAACATAATTCCAAAATGTAATGTTTGAAAACTAGATTTACAGACTAAGCACTTATTTAAATTTTTTTTTTTTTTTAAGGTCAACCTATTTAACTGTGTGCAGGCATGTATTTGTCCCAAAATAATAGGAACACATGACTGAAAAATACAGTCCTATTCATGTGTTTCGCAACCATAAAACAAGCTGTTCGTTGGTATTCGGACAACTACATGAAGTGTCCACTTCCATATGCTCTCATTTTAACAAGGTCAGCACTTTGTTGAGCATAGTTACAACACAGATCATCTTGGAGTTTTCCTGTGATAAATAAACTCTAAACTTAACGTGTAACTAATGAAAGTGATATTACCTTCTGAATGTGAATTACTTATCAGAAGCAAAATACAGTAAATCAGAATGAGGTAATATCAGATAGAAAACTACACTTGACATTTAATAGCTTTTAGAGATGAGGGTTAAATGACCCTTTAAAATATATATATTTAAATATATATACATTAATATTTCTAATTGTCAACTAATG